>KB445799.1:1157058-1414838 GCA_000320605.2 Gelatoporia subvermispora B
GTTTTGAGAACTAGTGAAGAGTAGGGACGTGTTTTGAGAACTAGTGAAGAGTAGGGACGTGTTTTGAGAACTAGTGAAGAGTAGGGACGTGTTTTGAGAGCTAGTGGAGAGTAGGGACGTGTTTTGAGAACTAGTGAAGAGTAGGGACGTGTTTTGAGAGCTAGTGAAGAGTAGGGACGTGTTTTGAGAGCTAGTGAAGAGTAGGGGCCCACCTGTCGCAGTCGGGTGAAGGGCACCAGTGGGCGGGCCGGCGCACAGGAGCTGGGCCCCCGGGGTGGGCAGTCACAGTGCACACCAGGTGAGTCTATTCACATTTGCACGCTCGCAGCAAGTGCTGATACATGCATTGCAGCTGTCTACACCGGGAGAACACGCGCGCAAGTCACACTCGTCGTTGCCGTCGCTGCTCTCAGAGTCTCTACTGCACAAGTCCGGGCTCTACAAGATCGCTTCTGGCTGCTCTCCCCGTCGTTCCTGCCGATCCCACGCAATCTCAATGTTTTTCTTCGTCATGACGGGCGCTTATCCCTGCAGTCAGCGTATTTCGAAGTCGCTCTGTGCACGTGCTACCTTCTGTACACTGCTGGCAGCTTGTTAGACTGTGGCCGGTACAACTCCGACCGTCCGCGTGTTGGAATGGGCCCGCATGCGCAATTAGCGAGGGAGATAGGTGAGCAGACCACCAAAAATGCAATCTCGGTGTTTTCTCACCTTTGCTTTTGTAGACATCATCCCTCGGTCCTTAGTGTGCCAGGGCGTGAACATCGTGCACTCAATGCACATTCTCGTTGGCCCGCCCAGACTCCCACTCGCGCGAACGTGAAAAAACCCCGTCAAACCTTCGGGTGCTTGTGGCGACAAATGGTGTAGTTCGAGCTCAGCCCGAGCCGTGCGTCATCACCTTCTGCACGTCCTGGTGGCCTTGTGATCTAAAGTGCGCATGCGTGAGGCCGTCTACGCATCACAATGATCCCGTGCGAGCGGCTGCCAAAAGCGATCGGTCAGCACCTGCCACCGAGCGGCCACTGCGGAATGAAGAATAAAGTAACATAATCTCACCTTAGCTGCTACAGGAGTCGTCCGTCCGCGCAGCTGCCCGCCCCACCCTGCTTGTGCACATGCATCTGCGCTCAATGAACATCCCTGCCAGCCCGCCCAATCACCCGCTTGCGAGCACACGACAAAACCCGGCGCCCGCCAACATGACGGGCGCTTGTCACAGCACATCGCAACTTTCGACGTCTCCCCAAATTGCACCTCTCTCCTGCACAGCTTTGTCGGGTTTTGGACCACAGTTCGTGTATCTGTGAACGTTGAAGTGTTGGAATGGGCCCTCTCGGACAGCTTCCGAGCAAGATAGGTAAGCAAATTGTGTCAGCAGTTGAACTTGATGTTATCTCACCTCGACTTCCCCAGGCATGATGTCTCGATGTCTAGTGCACTTGTGCGCAACTTTATACGCTCGGCGACCATTGCTGCCTGCCTGTCTAGACCCCACAGCTCTCGTACGAGCACGAGAAACCCGCCAAAACGTCGGGCGCTTATTGCAACAAACATGTCTTTTGACATACCTGATTAAGTTGTGCACCCCATTCTGCACATCTTGATGGCTTCGTAGACCATGGGACGTGTTTTTGCAACTGTCAACATGCTGGGATGGGCCTGCACGTGGAGCTGTCAAGCGAAGAAGGTGAGCAGACCGTCCAAGCATCCGCAACCTGATGTCATTGTACCTCACCTTCTCCACGATCGATCCCCCAGTGCTGGACGCACCCGTGCATGTGCCCTTGTGCCAAACAAATGTCTCCGTCGGACCGCCTAGCCTCCTGCGCGCAAGGAACATAAGAAACCCGCCAACGTGTTGGGCGCTTGTTGCAGCGATCCGACAACCTTGTATTCACATCGATTGTTTCCGAGGTGCTGTTCATGCACGTATAGGAGGGGGATAGACTCAGATTAAGATGGATGGAACGAAGGAAGATAGGGATGTGAGCAGTGAGGTAGTATTATCAGGTCTACGCGCAAGCCTTGAAATTGCGTGACAGCGTGAGATGTAATGAGAAAATTGAAATGCGGCGGAATCTCTGACGTCTGGTGACAATTTCATCAAATGTTTGGCCCTTGAAACATTCTCTCAGGATCTCGTAAAAGTCTCACACATTTTTCACACATCACTCATGGCCCATGGGTTCAGCCAATCATTGGATTGGACATTTCAGTGGATATGTCTGACAAAGAGCTCTAAATAGTAAAAGCGGACATTCCACTGAATGTTGTCCGCATTTTTCACTTGCGAGATCCAGAACTTGTCGGAAGTTCTGGAGGACTGCCAATATGTCATTGTGCATAGAGTACATTGTGGCATGGACATACTTTGAGCCGGAACAGGTTCCAGGCCCTCTCCGATGCCACTATCAGAGTGCCCGAATGGACTAGGGTCCCCTGAGTCGAAGCTCGAAACAAAGATACAGATACCCACAAGATTGGGACTCAACATGAGCATCGGATGATCATTGAGTGGTAACACCCCGCTCGATCATCTATCCGTCCTCGATGCACATTGCAGCTGCATCGTGTATTCTCGCACATATATACCTCTAGTAAATGGCATAAATAGTTATGTACTGGTGGACGCTTTACCGAGGAATTCAGAAATGAAACATTACACCCATCGAACACGACTGCACTTCCAAGACACCCCGCTTGATTATTTGTCTGTTTTCAATGCATCTGAACTGCACATTCTCAGATTCATGTGTCTCAAGTAGAACAGAATGTAGATACTGACGTACCAGTGAACGCTTTACCGAGAGAGTCAGGTATAAAGCATTGCACCCATCGAACACGACTGCACTTCCGAAACACCCCGCTCGATCATTTGTCTGGTTTTCATGCTTGCGCGTTGTACATGCCCAGATCCATTCATCTGGAGTAGAATAGGACATAGATACTGATGTGGCAGCGAACGCTCTACCGTAGATCCCGGAACCAAAGCATTACACCCATCGAACACGACTGCACTTCCGAAACACCCCGCTCGATCATTTATCTGTTTTCTATGTATGCGAATTGTCTATCCTCAGATTCATATGTCTCGAGTAGAATAGGATGTATATACAGACGTACTTGTGAACGCTGCACCGAGAGATTAAATAACAAAGCATTACATCCATCGAACACGACTGCACTTCCGAAACACCCCGCTCGATCATCCATTTGTTCTCAATGCAGCCGGATCATACATTCTCATATATCTACATCGGAAGCACAACATGGAATGGATTTGCATGTTTAGAAGGATGTTCTGGAGCAATCCGAAGCCGAAACATTGCATCCATCGAACACGACTACACTCCGAAGTCTCGCAGCACCCTGCTCAGTCATCTCTATTCACAATCCAATCACAATGTAGATCCTCAATCATACATGTCTCGAATGCATTACAGGATCGTCTCGGATGTACCAAAGGGTGCTCTGCTCAACCCAAAAATGAATTAGCACTCCATCCATCGAACACGACTGCACTCATCCAACACCCCGCTCGATCATCTCTGTCGCAAGCACACTGGTGCTGTATGATCCCACTCGATATTGTCTTCCTTCGCGAAGAGCTGAAATATATTGGATCTACAAGACTACTAGACATACGACGAAATGCATGTCTGAATGTCCCCAACTGGATCCTACAGGAGGTACCAATCCGGTACCACGGACGGACGAGATCCGCGCAGACTTTTGCGCGGATTCTGTCTGTTCGTCCGCGCACGGCACGGAGTCGGAGGCGCAGTACCTGAATTCAGAATACAACGACCATCAGGTATGTACGACATGAAACGCCGCCGTGCGCTTCACATCGTGACGGGCGGAGCGGCGCTTCGGCTGTAGAGATGCAGAACGTAAGGTGCTCCCATGGAGGAGCACCTTACGTCGTCCTGCTCCTCCGGCGGTACTTCCGTCCGCGTCGCACTCACCCCACCGTCGCGGGCTCGCTCGGAGGTGCATGCAGTCGCACTACTGCAGACCGTAAGCCCGCGAATGGGACAGCCGCACCATCCATAGCGCAACGGCCTCGCGAGGGAGCGCGATACATACAGAGCAGGGCAGCGTCCTGCGCCTCACCAGGACGGCGATCGGGCGCAGCGTAGCATGCCAGGCTCCTTCGGCGTCCGCACCGCACCGCGCAGCGCCGGGCCCGAGCTTGGCAGGTCGGCGCAATACAAAAGAGCGGCGGGCCCAGCCCCGTCCCGCAGGCAAAATCGGACGCGGAGGAGCGGTGCGAGCCTCTCCTCCGTCTCCCGTTCCCCCGCGGCGCGTCTTCCACACGTCCAGTGCGGGGCGAGGCCCGCGCGTGGGACGGGCGCCAGGGCGTGCCATCATGCCGCTGGGAATGCGCGCGGCGGGGCCGCACCGTCGTACGTCTTCCGTCGCTTACCCTCCTGATCGTTCTGCGGGTTGCTCATTTCGTGACATGGGTGGCAACGGGGCAATGGCGGGGAGGTGCAGCGGCGGAGGTGCGGCGGCGGCGGAGGACGCGCAAACCCGGTGGTCTGTGCGTGGGCGGCGAGATATAAAGGGTGCGAGGGCTGGAGGAGGTGGAGGCAGCAATCTGCCTCGTCCTCTCTCCTCCCTCCCCCGAGTCTTCATCTACCTGGCATCGGTTTGCCTTCCTATCAGCTTCCTCGGGGGCCGAAATCCGAACGCGGTAAGTGGCCGACGATCTTCGATGTTCACGTTGCTGATCACGGGCTGCTCGCTGGATTCGACGGCGCGAACGTTGCCGGGCGTCGCTGCAGCGGGTCGTCCATGTCGAGGGCGGCATCGGGAGCATTCACGGTGTGGCGGTGCGACTGTCGTGTGGGCGGAATGACATGTCAGAAACCGATAATCTGGAGCGCACGACGAGATGACGAGTGAGTAAACCATCCATCTCTTCGCGCCGCGCCGAGCAGAACGCTCACCTCGCCCTCCCCGCGACCCGCGACCCGCGACCCGCGACCCGCGCCCTGCGCATGCACACGACCTCCAACACACGCGAGCCGGCGCTGCCCAGCACGGGCCGGCAGAACCTCAGATAGCGCCGCGGCGACAGTCCGGTTCGGTCGAGGTACGTGTTCGCGGGCTGGCTCGTCGGTGCGCGCGTCGGATGTTCACGATAGCCAAGCCCAGGGCCGTCCAAGATGCTCCCCGTCGCTGTCGAGGCACGCGCTGTGCGAGGCGGGCCTCACGCCACGCCACGATGCGCGGCGGGGCAGCGTCGGCCCACGCGATGGCGTGCGCACACACTGCACCGCTGCACAGCGCGCCCCTCGCCTCGCGCCGCGCCGGGAACCGGACGTTCGCACGGGCGGGTCGTGCAGATCTGCGGGCGGGTGCCGAGCCGGGCGGACGACGCCGTTCGTGAGTGAACCAAGCACGTACAGTAGCACAATAAACACCGCAGCGCGAGGGTCGCTAACGGGCGCGCTCGCCAGGTCTCCACGCGCGCGCGCGCGCGCAGATCCCGGCGGGCCCGGCCCCGGCCCCGCGTCCCCCACGCTGCGTCCGACATCGCGAGGCCGATCTGGGCCGCCTCGGCTCCTGTGCGCCCGCAGCCCCCGGGGACGAGGCACGTAATAGCCGAACGCACGCAGGACGATCAGGACCGCTGTGCGCCCGCGCGCACCCACAAGCCGACGCGGCGCAGCCAGCCCTCACTCGACCCGTCGTTCCTCGCTCAGCACAGACGAGCGCGGGCGCCTGGGTACGCGTACCTCCTCCTCGTCTCGCACGCAATCCCCAACACTCACGCTCTGCCCGCAGCACACGATCCCGCGCCGCCGCCGCCACCGCCGTCGCACCACGTACGCCGCACCGCCGCGCCGCGCCATCCATGCTGCTCGGCGTCCCCCCACTCCCGAGTGCAGGCCGCCCGCGCGCTACCACAGAAGAATAGCAGAATATGAGCGGAATCTCGCACCTGTTGTAGACACACGCTGGGCGCGCGCGGAGAGTCGAGGCCGAAGACCGACGAGCGCATCCTGCCGCGGGTCTGTGCGAGATCGCACCCAGATCGCGAGGCGCGGCGGGCCGCCCAGGGAGGTGCGCGGTGCGTGTTGGCCGTAGGCGGAGCATAGACGTCCAGTCGTCGCGGAGCGTGCTGCAGCAGCTGTCGGCGGCGCGGCGGGGAGGGACTCGTAGGCGGTGGCGGTGGCGGTGGCGATGGTGGAGACACCGACAGAGACGATGCGGGCCCAAGTCGCGCCCGTCGAGTTCGCGGGCCGACGTCGCCGTGCCCACATGCCGAGTCTCGTGGGCTGTAGTTGGGGCCTTGCCCGGGAAAGACGGCGGCGCGCACCTGTTCTTCGCGCCCTGCGCTGGGCCTGTACGTCGGTACCGGAGTCTGCGCTGTCTGCGGCCCGGGGAACAGTGCGCCGCCGGATTCCGTGTGCAGTGTGAAAGCGTCCGGCCGCGTCGCGTCGCGTCGCATCGCGGGCTGTAGTAGCTGGTAGTGTTTTAGCTAGCGCAGCAAGAGGCGGGCCCAGAGACGACGATGGCCGTCCGGGAGTGTGTGTCCGGCAGTCTGAGCGTTGCACCGATCGACTCGTTCGCGGGCTGGCATCGGCGCGACCAGGATGTTGATGGGCGCGCGGAGAAGACTGTGCAGAGTCGAAAGTGTGAGGCCCGACGTCGAGAACGAGGGCTGAGCGCGTCGAACGTGTCGCCTTGTGTCGTCCGACGCGCCGGCCCGCGCGGGTGGCTGAGACGTTGTACATGTATACGCACCTGCGCGGTTCCTCGGAGCGCGATGGGCGCGCGCAACGACGGCGACAGGCTCAGAGCGTTCGTGGGTCGCGGACAACAAGAGCGAGGGCAGCCTGCGGGAGTGAGCAGAGGAGAGAAGGTGTACATACTGGCTCAGGGCCCTTTCCCCGCACTACCGGACTCAAGCTCCCCCTCACGCTGCACGGCTCTCTTCCCCCGGGATGGCATGCAGGTGGATGCAAAAGCTGACGGAAGGCACTCGCGAGGCTTGGAGGCACCGACGTGGGACCTTGAGGCCGTCCTCTGGATCCCCAGCCGGCTGAAGCTTCATCTGGACGTGGTGTGCTGTCGTGTCCGCTCCTTTATCGACCGGTGGCGGAGGCGAGCCTGGCTTCCGGTCGACGAAGCCAGGTCAATTTCGGGAAAGGCGGTCAGAGTCTGTCAGAGGCCTAGAGTCAGAGGCTCGCAATTCCAGGGCCCGCGCCCAGCCTGCAAGAGTATGCGGAGAAACTCAAGAGATACCCAGGAGGAGGAGGGTTGCGAATGCAGCCACGGTCGACGTTCGAGCGCTCGGAAGACGCGCTCACGGACGGAAGCGCTGGGTCACTCGCGACGTTCGTGCGGCGCCTCGCTGCTCCTATGTATGACATATGGCAGCGAGGCCCGGACCAAGCACTGGCCAGGGGTACGCGTTGCTATGCACCGGGGGTGAGATCGTCAGTCCATCGTGGAGCCCGCGAGGCGACACCCTCTTCTATGCCAAGTCGTGTGGTGTCAAAAGGTGCCGGATATGGCAGGCATGTAACCAAATTGGGACGGGGATCTCGCATCGTGAAGTGAGTGCCACTGGACGGTCTCTCTCTTCAGTGTTCACCACATACCTCCGAGCCGAGCCTCACAAAAACCAGGATCCCAGGAGCCTTCATGTTGAACCCAAACGCAGATGCGACACGGAATCGCGCGCGCGCGGCCATCCCCGTCCTGCGCGAAGCCGTGTCCGTGGCTGCCCGCGCGCACCGTCAGGAGCAGCCTCGGTCAGACGCGCTCCGGCACAAGACGACGACCTACTAGCACGGTCTACGCGCCGTCCGAAGACTACCCCGCAACCCCTGGCCGCGCGCCGGGGGCCTCCGGAATGAGGATCGATCAAGCGGGGGCACGAGGCTCTCATATCATACCCTCCGACGCGCTGCGTTTCCACGCCTCGGGCTGTCGTACATCTTACGGCTACACGCCGAATTTGCAGCAGAGCGGTGCCGATCCCGATTTCGCTCGCACTGCGCGTTCCCATCCCTCACGACTGCTCCCGCTGTTGTATCCGGTGTTGCGAAAGAAGAGTCAAGACGCTATTTTGGCGCGACGTGCGCAGTGCGAGCGGGTGCGGGGCCAGCGGCGGCCTTCAACTTTTGCCATCGAGATTCCAGTGTTGACCGCAGAGCACCTGGGACGCAGACATCATGCCCGTGACTATCGTCAACGCTGACGCGCCGACCTCGTCAGCGCGATTGGCTCCCGCCCGAGGTGGGCGCATTTCTGCTTCTGCGAGTTGCGGAGGTCGCGGGCGGGGGCACGAGGCCATCGCCGCACATCTCCCTTCCGGTCCCCCCGTCCTCGATCCGTCGTCGGATATTGCGGGAGCGTCCTGGCCGCGATTTCGCGGTCTGCTCAGATACAGTGTGACTGGGATACAGAGACATGTTCTCGAATTCATATGTCCATCTCAGGACGACAACGATCATGAGCAGGTGATCTCACATCTCGCTCGGCGCTCGTGAGACTGCGGCAGAGCGACGACGGGCGGCCAAGTCGACGTGACATTTCTTCAGTTACACATCATGTTAGAGGGTGATTACCGTCGAACGCGCGCGTCGTGGAGGCATGACTAAGACGTTCGAACTTCGGGTCAACAGGAGCTGCAGCCCAAGTACTTTGCGGCTCATATGAAATCCATAGCACCCTAGTCATGTAGGATCCAGCAATGCATTCCATGTTGGAACAATCGTAGTATCGGGCGCCCACTTGGCCGCGGCGCGGCGCATCCTTGTTCATCTTGCAACGTGCCGTCAACTTCAGCCATCTTTGAGCCACCCGAGCTCGTCAGTTTCCTTGTAGAATCGGTGTTCGCTCTCGTGGCTTCGAAAGGTTCCGTAGGTCAGATCCAGAGCTCACAAACAGAATCTATGAACCCCTCGATTTCCACTATCTCGTTCTCCACTATCTCGTTTTCCAATACTACCTCGATTTCTACTACATCGATTTCCACTACCGACATGAACCACGCCCAAACCTTCCGGTATTCTACCGTGCAAGTCCCGTAGTTGCCAGCTCACAAACAGAATCTTTGACTCCTTCGATTTGCAATATCTCGATTTGCAATACCTCGATTTCCACTCCTTCGATTTTCACTACCTCAGTTTCCAGTACTACCTTGATTTTCAGTACTACCTCGATTTCCACTCCTTCAATTTTCACTACCTCGATTTCCAATACCACCTCGATTCCTACTACATCAATTTCCACTACCGACATGAACCACGCCCAAACCTTCCGGTATTCTACCGTTTAAGTCCCGTAGTTGCCAGAACCACCTGGAGAGTCTGACGAATTGGCTGATTTTGACGGAACAGAAGAGTACGTTTAGTGGATATCTATTTCCGTCGTTCACCGAACGTCTCACGCGCTGCATATGCTGCCGCCCGACGCAAGCGACGGTGCGACTTGGATGCGACGGGTCATACAGGAAGTCGACTTGAGAGCCGGAGTGGACGATTTCTGGTCAGCCCGATGCATGCCCATCGAGGAACAGATCGTTTATGGTCAGCGCGTTGCCAAGATCTACACAAGTCTGAGGGAGACCTGGCCGTCGCCCGAAGATGTGATCAACGACGTGGACATTGCCGCGACGATCTTGAGCTTGATTGTTCTCACAGCACCCCGCGAGCTCCCACTTAGACGCGTATGGTTGGATGCAGCGAACATTCGGCGGCTTGCAGAACAGAGAATGGGGAGAGGGAACCTGGCTTTTCCAGTCAAAGGAAAGATTCGCGCGTTTGCGTTCCCTGTGTGAGTGCTTTGAACTACACTTTGTCCCTTGCACGGGTATTGAAGTAGAGCTTGGAGGCCTTTGGTATGAGGGACACAGCATTTGGCTCTGAAGCCCTGTGGGATTCTCGGAGTTTTGATTTGTTCCAGTGTCGTGTAATCTCGTATCTTACTAGATGCAGTACAGTAAACAGCTCATGATATATGGGTGCAATTTAGTTCTCTGCATGGTGTTTCTCGGAAGCTGAGACCCTGCGCTGCAGTTGCAAATACGTGGGCCGGCCTTTAGCCGGGTGCCACAAGCCGTGTGCTGCAGGTACCGAGTCTTTATAGTTCCGGGTCTCATGCTACACCCGCGAAGTTCTTCTTCGTTTCCACCTGTTAGAGCATTTCGTCTTGAACGTCGATACCCCCAATGCCTCTTACTGTTGATGTCTCAGCGTAATGTCTTGCCATCTCCACGCGCAATGCCAGTCATGCAATGCGAGTGATTTTGGGTTGCAAAAGAAACATGATCCGAAGCACAGTTATACATATCTCCTACCTGATGATATGTCATGTATACCTCCACAAACCTAGTCAAAACCCCTCGAGCGCCGTACTGTTCTGTTGTTCGAATTACGCAGGTTCGTTGTCCATATATCCGAAACGGTCTTCACCCATCAGCACAACGCCTAATCTAGACGTTCATTTTGTCATAAGACGCTGTACCGCTCTCACCTCAGCCAGGCGGCCCAGGCCTGTAACGACGGTCAAATGTTCTGGTTTCGGCCCTGCCACATGACTTGTCGGTTGAGGCGCGCGGCATATTAGTGGCAAACGCAAGAGGCGTGCGGAATTTGAACGCCAGACACAAGGTTCCCAAATTTCGGGGACCCCGGAAACCGGGGTACCCCCCCCCCCTCCCCCCCCCCCCTTCCTCCTTCCTAATCAGGGCAGGTTGAAGCGGTGCCGTCGAATTATGAAGGCCACAGCATGGCCACCCGCGACGCGTCTACAGCGTTTGGCCTCACGTGATGGGCGCTTCGGATTGAGATCACGCCTATTTCTCCAACTTCCGTTGCCATCCTGAACACCAACAAGTGTACTTGCTTCTACCAAAATTGCAGTACATATCAGAAAGTAGTGTTGGAACGATTCCTGAGAAAATTGTTGCAGTGGGATCAGAGCTTAATGTTGGGGAACCAAACTTCGTTGAAAGTGCGTCCAAAACGCGATCAGGGACCCCGAGTACCACCCGGGGGCCTCCCTAGCAGACAAGCTCGTGTTCGGCGCTAGATTTCCGCACGCCTCTTGGGCAAACGAAGATTAAAGCAAACCCTCAGCCAGTAAAGCCAGTAAGTCATCCTTCCGCCGATGAGATGTCGTTAGACAAACCTCCTGCGAATCCAATTGGGGACTGCTTCCGCAGCGCACTCCAGGGACCTGAGCCGCCAATACGATCCTCCTCGACTTGCTCCGGGTCTAACCAGGGAACAATTATGGTACGCGATGTCGGACTGGAAGCAGCCTCCCCAGCGTGCCGCGAGCCTACTTGGAACTCAACAAGACACCGCGAAGGGCCCTGCGGAGTTCTAGGGTCGGGGCGCTCCCGAGTGTTAACACATTCTTACCTCCAGCACAGTCATGCGGTACGAGCTCGTGAATGCGATGCCTTGAGGCGTCAACAAATGCGGGTACCGAGGAGACGTGAAAGGCAATTCTTCGGACCAGGGGCGATGCGTGTATGTACTCGGAGGATAGAACTGGTCCCGGCTCTCATGCGCACACAACAAGAAGCCATCCTCAGGGTTTGCAATACCAAGTCGAGCTGACAGCGGAGGTCTTTGTCCGTGCGTAGTCGCCTGTATATGTACCTGCAAACCAAGGACAGCGCAGATAGTTGGACATCAGGACACAGGTCGTGGTCAAATTCAATACCGGAAGACCAGGATGTCGGAAGACGGAGTGTTCTATGACATGGGCAATGTATCATGAGAACAGGCACGGTCGATTTCGTGATGTTTTTGTGGGCGAAAGTGTGCATGCGTGATGCACGTGCGGTGGACAAAGGCGAATTGGGTTTCGGCGCTTGATCCACCTGGGCTTGGTCCCAGGCCGCCATGTACCGCATCCTTCCGCTACTTAAAGCTTCATTTACGTCTCGTTCCAGCAGGTCGATGTTCATTTTGTGCTAGCGACACGGTCGCTGTTGAGGCCTCTGCCCTCGCTCCTCGCCTTTTGTATCCCCCTCTCCCACCCACGCCCGACATCGACGCGGCATGTCTCACCTGAACGCTTACAACCAAGTCGACCTGACTCGCGACCTCCTCATCACGGCGCTGAAATACCTTGCTTCTCTCATTCTCAAATCCTTTGGCGAAACCGTCCGTCTTGTCATTCATGGGGGCGCCGTCATGGTTCTGCACCCACGGCTGGCAAGCCGGTCGAGCACACGCGACGTGGATTACAACCACCGCTCGTTCGAGGTGGAGTGGCGGAACCGTGGCGTCCATGATGCCAGCATCCGTCTGAAGGCGTGCATCGAGGCGACCGCGCAAGCATTCAAGTTTGGCGCCGACTGGATGAACGCACAAGCGGATGTCAGCCTCCCGTTCGCGAGAGAGTAAGTCTGCACCCTCTGTCCTACCATTCGTCTCCGCTTACTGCTGACTGGAAATATACTGACGCCGTTGATTCGATGATAACAGTGTCTACGGAAACCTTTACGACCCTATCTGGACCGACGCTCTGAAGCCAGACAACATCGAGATAAACACTGTGTTCAAATGGGATGGCTTGGAGCTCATCGGCGTTAGCTGGTCTTGGGCCGTCGCGCTCAAGCTCGTACGGTTCAAAAAGTATGATCCCTATGACATCGCCGACATTCTGCATCTCGGGCAGAGGCAGAAGGGCATGCACTGGAACCTCCAGCTCCTCGAGGGTTGGCTCAAAACCATGTGTGGCAACGGCATGCACTACTCGTCGTATTCCTCTGCGCAAATGGAGGAAGTCCGCCAGAAAATGCGCCACGCCATCCGTCTTGTCGAAACTCCCCGTGCCCGAATCACTGCCTACTCCTGACGCTTTCGCATCGTAATAATTCGCTCGCATTATCTTTATTATCTGCATCTCATGATGTTGACCTGATTTACTTCCGTGACTCTATCCTTATGGATCTCACCCTCGATTAGAATAGCTACGTATGATATCCCGCTAACCCTCTCTTCGTTCGACTGAACTATGCTTCCGTTTTTATGATATATCCATCGCTTTACCTATATTTTTACTGTGCACGAACCTAATAAGTCGGAAGCTTCCTCTTCAATGTAGCATTATTCGCTTTTGCTGCGCTTTCACCGCATTTGCTACCTCATTCGAGTCATCTTGAGGTAATAGCACTGTGTTTTGACAGCTCGGTACTAGTACATAACATTCGCTCTAGGGTGTGATGATGTAGTGGCTGCGCATCGTCCATGTCATCCTGCCAGTGATATGGGCGCCCGCGTCCTCGTGCAGGGTTGTCCAACGCCGCCGATCTTCATATTCCGTCTTTTCTGGAAAGCTTCCGCAGCTGATGCACGGCGAGGCGGCACTCGAAACGCGCCCCTTTGCGCCCATATTCGTGTGTGCTTTAGGACGGGTTGGATATGGAATGTGTCAGGGGATGAGGGGAAGCACGTCGGACGGTGGAGCTGGGCGTAGGGTGTCTGAATTAGAGGACTAAGTCCCAACGACGTTTACAGGAGTACTGCTGGTAGTCTGCAGGGGAGGCGTAGTTAGACTCTGACTATCGTCGTCGGGGAGACAATGCATGAAGCAAACGCCACAAGCTAGGACTCACCGAAGCTCATCCAGGAGCTGCACGTACAGCCTTTATTATGCCAGAGGTCCCAATTGATAGTGCAGTGAGTGAAAGGATTGTGGAAATAGCCGATTTCATCGAAGAAATGAACCCGCTCTTTTGGAAGGAATAGGGAGGCAGCGATACTATGGACTGGTGCATCACCCCATCGCTTTCAGATACAAGATAAAGGCGTCAAAGATCGGAGCCATATACGACGCGAACGTTGGTAATACCTCATAATAGAAGCCTCCGGTGGCGTCGAGATACTCGAAGAATTTGGTGTATGCCTCGCCGCGCCAGAAGTCCATATCGGCGATCTCGAAGTTGCTCCAAACTGCACGATTGCGAGTGGGATAGATGATCAGTCCTGATATGACTAGCTCAAAATATATGGGAGACGCACAGTGGCATAAGTTATAACTTTCTCCCCCGTCCTCTGACAGGAAACCCATGGCATTGTTCTCCGCGACAAATTGTGGATACTCCGTTGTGAAATCTAAGGCGATGAGCCATTTATGAGACAACTCCTGATACATATCGTCCAAACGCACTTTTCACGGTCTGCCATAGGGTCGGGATAGTTGCCTCAAATTCGTAGAGACTAATTGTAAAGCCTGCGAAAAATCAGAGCCATACATTCATACCGCCTGATAATTCGACCTACCATACGTCTTGTTGTGTTCCTCCATATACAAGAACGGATCGTTATCGACGTAGCAGTAGAAATGTACATCCGGCCTGATCGGATGAGTCAAACATCGAAGATGATGTCATTCGTAATAGCGCGCTCACTCTACTCTCCAATACCATTTGTACTGCTGTAGAAGTGGATGTCGATAGAAGAACTGGGAAAAGACTAGTCAACGACCAAGGCCTTCATCTGGCACTATCGAGGCATACTTACGCCTGAGTTGAAGCGACACATGTTGCGATAACTACGAGATTCCGGTATGAATCATTCGCACGGAACACGGGTAATGAATGAACGCACGATACGCTGCCTACAAAGGTATATGTTCATCAATCAAGATGGAAGTCAAGAGAAGGAAAATTAGCTCACCTCCATAGATAACGTCAGCCTCAACTAGACGATTTCTTCCCTCCGTGGCCCGTTCTTCGTCAATCCATTCCGGTTGGTACCAGTGATCGCTGGGTATGACACCAAATGTGACCTGGCCTGATGCAAGCTCGGTCATATTCCTGAACATGAAGTTAGATCTGCACGACATATCCATGATGGGACTCACGCCTTGAACTCGTCCGAGAACTCCACCTCGTTCAGGAATATCCAGGGATAGTTGAAACGGAAGTTGAACTTCTCCTCGAGTTCGCGTACGCTCTGGGCGGCTTTTTCAAGCTCACTATTCCGGGCAAGCATGAGCAATGTCGCGTTCGCTTTTCTAGGAGTGTCAGCCGAGGGTGAGGTATCACTGGGGCTATCATCGGATGTCGCGGAATCCTCTGCGTCATCTACACCTGTCTCCGTCTCCGTCTCCGTCTGAGTGGCCTCGGGCGCCCATGCACTTGTCAATGTTTCTTTCTCTAGCGACTCGAAGTCGCCTGTTCCATTCCTGTGCGGCCAGGACAATTGCGATGCGATATTCGAGAGGGATGTGGCGCGTCCGTACTCCTCATGCGTGAATGCGAGGATAGAATGAAGCGCAATCTGTAGTATGCCCAAAACGGCAACAATTTAGGGGCATATGACATAGGCTAACTGGAGACTCACCAACACACAGACCACTACAAGAACGTATCGTGTTGTCCTGTTTACGCGGAGCTGGCGGGCAGAGGCTGGTAGTCGCATGGTTTGTGAATGCCTGGGATGAGAGAACGTTGGAAGCCCGGTGACCCTGGAATGAGACGATGTGTTCGCACAGCTTTGCGCAGGGTGAATCTGTCAGAGTGGTTCCACATGCTGATCAGGACATGTTTGCCAAGTGCAACGAAATCGCTGCCCACGATATTCAGTCAAGGAGCATGCTCGTGGCGGTCAGAGGTGGTATGGTGAGTGCAGTTATGGGGGGAAGAAGCTTGCAATGAAATGGAGCACTTCATTTTAATCTGCGAGCTGCGGACGAAACCGCCGAGCAGTGTCAGTTCATGTGTACCGCCAACCTGCTAAGGACGAGCGTCACCCATGGCGCGTTGCCAGCCAAAATATCACCTGCGACCGTGCGCTACGAGGCTCCAGGGCCGCCCGGTCTCGCATTACGTCTCCTGCCTCGTGTGGGCCACTACCGCTTCTACTACTGATCTATCGCGTCGTTGCGAACAACACTCTGTGCACCTGATGTGTTCGTTGTGCAGGTCTTTGATAATGGGGCAGTCATACTGGCTTCATTCTCCACTCGCACGAGGGTGTTGGGGTTCGAGTGCCCGGGCCTAATAATAGCTATGCAATTCCAGGCTTCCTGTCGTCAGACTCGCGCACGTGCGATAATTGCGGGGCAAGAGCTGCGCAGCTGCGGGACCGAGCGTTCGCGGGAAAGAGCTGAGACCAATAGGAGATTTTCCTGGCGGAAACAAATCTGCGAGTACTCAAAAACTTACGTTGACGAGATCGACACGGTCGCACGAGATCTCTGCCCTCGCATATTACAGCTTTCGACGCACATCTCAGGCTGAGATTCGGCGAGCCTCAGCGAAACATTGTCGTGTTGCGAGCGTCGCAGGCGCGGGAGCTGCGGAGGCCTATTGCGAAGCATTGCTGACGTCGCGTGAATCCGGCTACGCGGTTCATCGTCGGCCCTCCGTTGTTCAGCAGCGACCGTAGCAAAAAACTTGCAAGTTAGGTTCAAGCCTGGGTCTGGGTCCAGTGAGGTTCTCACCTGGAGGTTATTTCTAATTGTTCCTGGTCGGAACTGAAGGCCCAAGGGAAAGTTGAACACCGGACAGATCGGATTGAGTCCGGTCACGTTACGAACCGGACCGGTCTGAACCAAACCACCTCGAACAACTGAAGAGCCTGCCTGTATCACATGCTTCTGCCCTCTGACTCCGATGTTGTGAAGTCAGTGACCATCAATGCATGCTGTTCGTGCAATCCTGTTCATTTGAGCGACACGGCCAGAGTCCACTGATATACGTGCCGCGTAAATTATGAAATAATCGTACATGATGCACTGGCAGTGTGGGATTATACAGAGTCTAATTGGAACGACGGGGATAAAGAGAACGTGGTATAACGATGCGCCGCCAGTGTTTCAGCCAATAAAAACCAGCACATAAGTCCCAAAAGTAAACACAAAGTGAAAGTACACGGGGTCGAGTCGACTATTCGAGACGACGCCGTCATGTCTATGCGTCATCCTACATCTAGTCGTGAGGAGTACATATTTAGAGTCCAGATGAATGGAGAGCGGCAAGCATGTGTACAAAGTCCTGAAAGTCCTGTTTGAGTGACGGGCGGGCGCGATCGCGATCACGGCGGAATCGGACATGGATAACCCTGGGTTGAATATCGCGCGGACTTCAGTATGAGAAAATCATGAACCAGGGATTCAGCACGATCTGTGGCGGGGTGGCGTGTCAGGAAATCAAAGTGAAGGCAAGTTAGCGAGCAACGTACCGGATACAGAATGTGGCACCCCGCGACGACGCTATATGGTCCGCAGAAACCGTGAGAGAATGTCCAGCGGCGCAGACGTATTTTGAACGTACGCAAGAGGGAAGATGGCCGCCCAGTCCCACCCGTCAATCTGCCAGCCAGTGGGTATCACATCGGTGGTCATGATGATCATGGTCACGCAAAACGCAAAGCTGATCAACAGCACGAGCCAGAACCGCTGGAGGATCTTCGGCACCTCTTTCCAGAAGTTGGACCGCTCGACTTCTTTCTTCGTTGCGCCCCACGTGATGTTGTACGAGAATAAGTGGGCGAGGAGAGCCTGCGACAGGTGGATGCTCAGACCACCGAAGAAGAAGAAGCTGTGGAGGATTGGTCATCAGTGCGTCTCGCCTGCAAGAAGTGCCCGACATACAAGAACGGAACCCAGGTCAAGTTCTCGAGCAGACACGCGAAGAGACCGCGCTGGCCGAGCCGGTACTCGAGCAACGTGTAGCCAAGGTTACCCAATCCTGGGAATACGACCGTACATGCCAACCAAATCTCGAAACTGTGCTCATAGAATCCATCGATCTGTACAGATAAGTCGATTCAAGTTTGATGAGACTCGATGGGCGACGTGTGCAGACAGTTCGTGTGCTCACCGTGACGGCCCAGCCGAGCAGAAAGTAGTTCAGAGCTGACAGAACAGCGGAAGCCGCGATACCATCTGATCCAATTGCGAATGTTAATTACAAATTTAGACAACATCGAGGAGATCACGTGACTCACAATATGAGAACATATCTGGGACCCAGCACTAGCATGAGTGAGAGTGTCAAGCAAAGCAACTAATACACGTACAGGCCATCATGTTGACTTTGTAGTGCACCGGAGCATCGCACCACAAGAACATACGAAGCTTCTTGTTGATCGGGCCCAGCTTCCACCAGTCTTTGATGGGGTTGAAGATGAGCTCATCGCAACCTACAATTTCGTTAATCCAACAAGGTTGAAAGAGAGCCAGCAGATGCAACGCACCATACGAGTATTTTTGCCATCGATTCAATTCATCGTCGCACGTAAGCGATACACCCTCCTTGAAGCCGCCATCAGAGTATGTCGCCCAGCGGATGATGTAGCCCTTGAGCATAAGCCGCTGCGCCATGTCGAAGTCCTCCGAGACGTTGGTCTCCGACCAGATCTTCTTCTTGCCGTCCTCCTCGTCGATGAACGCCGCGTCCTGTAGCGCGGACCAGCGCAAGAACGCGTTGTGTCCGACGAATGGCGCGACCTCGCCGTTCGAGCACCCGAGAGAGATACACTTGTTGATACGACGGGTGAAGTGCGCGATGCCGTTCTCGAAATAGTGGTGCGCGACCTGCATGACGTCCGACTCGTGCTGGATGATCGCGACCTCGGGACACTCCGCCAGCTCGCGCGCGGCGTCGCGGAAGCAGTCCTCGGGTACAATGGTGTCCGAGTCCACGATCAGGATGATATCGCCGAGCCGAAGCGATTTTCCGTTGCACGCCCAGGGCCGCCAACGCTGTCCACTCTCCTCGTACATCTCCTCGACTGCGAGCTTCATCGCGCGGTCCTCAACGCACTCGTCTGACTCCGCATCCGGATCCACGCCACGCGCCGCGGCGTCAGCCTCGAGCACAAGGAGGTGTTTCTCCAGTTTTTGCGAGAGCGCGAGCCCGTAGTTCATATTAGATGCCTTCTTGAACCGGCCCGCACGCTTGAACCCGTCGGGAGCACTGCTGTGCGGGGGTCGCGCGACCCAGCCGATATTGTGGTCCGCATAAAATGCGATCCGCTCCTCGCGCTCCTCCTCCGAAATGAGTTGCATACCGTCATCGTGCACGAAGATGGAAGACGTGCCGCCTTGCCGAGCGTATGTCTGCATCGCCTTCTTGAGAGAATACACGGAGGGCGCTCTATGACCGAATGCGTGTCAGCTGAGCTTTGCGCGGAGATTACGGATATGTTATATTTGGCCTGGAGCGACATACGGGGTGCTGTGCACACGTCGATCCAGGCAAAGCTCCCGTGTGCCGGGCCCGGTCAGTGGGGCCGAGGAGGACACACAAGGTGGCAGATATCAAATTACTGGACACTTACATTGTCTCCTTGAGATTCTCCTTGTACACGGGCATCTCGATACTGACGTGTGGAAGATTTGAGTCCACTAACTTGTTGGGCGCCGCGGGAATTGCGGAATAGTACATGGAATTCTGGTGGAACTGTGCTACCGGGCCAATGCTGCGACGAGAGTTAGCCCGAGGTGCGGAGAATGAATGGCCATTTCATACATCATAGACAGGTTGCCAATAATTTGCATACAGAAGAACTGTGTACATGGCGATCAGAATGTGCTAGCGCAAATTCTATCTGTCAAAACTCACGAGAGCGATACAGAAGAGGAATGGCGAAGTAGCCATGAGCGCGAAGCGCTGGTATTTGCCATCGAGGGCGAATTCCTGCAGCAGAGCGTCGAGACCACTGGCGATGAAGACTAATGAAAGAAGGGTCAACAACCTCAAACACATTAACGTAGGATACTAATGCGCTTACAGATCGACAGTGCACAGGCCAGACCAGCATAGACCGGCGCAAACATTCGCATTGGCCTATGAGAGGGACCCTCCGCGTTCTTCTCGACATCGTCCTTCTTGCTGACAAAGTATCCCAATCCGCAATTGCGCTTCTTCTGGGGTTTCCCCGGCAGCTTAGCTGTAACCTCTGTCTCTTTAGTCTCCACAGCTCCCTTTTCATTAAGATGTACATCAGAGGCGGTGGTGGACGGCACTCCCGAAGATGGTAGTGCGAGCGTAGTGCGTCGCTTCCAGATAAGCTCGATGAGCTTCTCTTCGAAATCAGTGCATATCGGGACGATGTTATCGAGGTTATAGGACCAGACTACCAATACTCTCTCGTCCCGCTGCGACCGAGTAGAAGATCGGATCGGAGTGATCAGCGCAAGCACCCCACGGATATTTGCAAAAACACTTACGATAAATGCAGCGCACTGCTCCTTGTCGGCTCTGATCAAGTAGGCCATCGTGTCCAGGACTTGGATGCGGGTGTCATCGTCGATATAGACGGCGGACTCATCGTCCTTGCTGTAAGCGGCACGAGCAGAGTCAGTTCCGGTGTCCCAGAACGTAGACGCCCGCGGACAACGTACACGGCGGCGAGCACCGCGTGAATGGCGGCGCTCCGGACTTTTACAGCAACGACAGGATTGAGGACTCGGATAGCCTCCTCAAATGGCTGGAGGTAGGGGTTCTCGTAGGGAAATATGCGGAAGTGGCCATTCTCCACCCGGAGACAGACACCAGCCTGAACATGTTCTTCCGACGGCTTAAACCACGCGTCACCCTGCGTCTATGGCAGCGAGCGGGGTCAGCTCTGGTCGTGTGTATTGGGTAACCATACGTACTTGCTGGTAGATGTGGTGGAGCAATGCGTCGTATGCGTCGTAGTCCATGGCTGGACGAGGCCCTGCGCCGGAAGAAGGCTGGTGGAGCTGCGTCTGGAGAGGCGGAGACGCCGAAACCGCATCCATTGGATATCCATCTCAGCCTTATACTTCGAACGACAGCGAACAGAAGATGGCCGGGTAGCTCGCCCGAGTGTTGATCGAGAAATGTTCCTGTCGCTAGCTGGCTTGGACTGTCAGCGGGACGCGGACCTGTGCGTGCCTCCATTCGGAAGCCGGTTCCAGACGGCGAGTTGGCTCAGGTACTCGTTTCACAGAACTCCCGCGCGAGCGTGAATGCATGAATACAACAGATTTGTCTGGAACATGTCAATCTGCGATGCACGCACCGGCGACGCACGGCGCACTGATTCCGACGTTCCAAGCCGGTGCCCCTGCAACGTGTGCACGGTTGCTCTTCACCGACGCTCGCGCCGGTGTAGATTATATTATCAATCAAAGCGCATTGCAGCACGCGCGTCTGGGGGCCGGATTTAAGTCGTGGGAGGAGGCAGTCTTGGCCTCATGCATGCAGCGGCCAGTCCTGGCCAGTCATGCTCGCGCAATCGCAGGGGGAAAGGCGCACGGCGGGTTCAGCGCTGGAAATAGATAACACAAATAATTCCTGGCACCACGCATCATGACAATTCAGGGGGCATTTCGGCGAGAAGACGCACGAAACAGTTTTGTCTGTCGTCCACGTCGCTGATTTACACTTGGCAAATACAAGTCCAGTCTGGCAGGATACCACACCATTCAATCTCCGCTATACATCTGGCGTGGATCGCTGCGCTGTCGGATTTTGAGAGTCGAGACAGGAGTACGATGTCAAACCGGAAATACAAGATCTGTCGCTGGTCTGGAAACTGATGGTCCTCCTCTGGATTGAGGCCAAATTCAGGTGGCAGGGAGCAGGCTTGGGAAAGTTGACCTATTTTCTAAACAGATTAGATCTCTGATCGCCACGCGATTATCTATCCCGTCTAACCGCCTCTAACCGCCTCGCCGGCGGCTACGAGCTTGTTGATTTCTCTCCGGCATCCCATGTCTGTCACTCAAGCTATAATCTTACAATAAATGACGAGCTGCAGCGTCTCTGAGCCGCCGCATGTTCTGAATTTCTATTCATTCTGTGCGGCTGGTAACACATGCTCATAGAGTTCAGCTAGAATCACGGACTGTGGGCAAGCCGGCACCGCACCATCGAGTCTGTTGGACAAGAATTTCCTGATAACGCTCTATATGTCATACTGAGACACCCTGTTCTTCCTTCCTATCACCGCAGATATTTCCAGCACGAGCGTGCGACAAGGGCGCAGCACCAGAAGCATGACAGCGTCCCGCCCGTGTCCTAGGCAGCGCACGTCGCGACGATACCACTCCCGATATCTGCTAGTTGATCCTGGCGGCATCTGCAGCAAGGGTGGACAATTTGTTTGAATCAAGCACGTTCATCAAGCCACTGTGGTGGGCCCAGACCGTCTACAGCAACTGCAGGGCTGACGCAACGAGCTGTTGGCTTTGGTGCAACTTAGCGATGTCGATTGCCATGTCCGCGAGGTACTTCGGCCACGCGCTACAGATGGAATGCACTGTCCTCCTTTCGGAATAGAGACGTCAGACTAGCAGGAGGAGCATGCCTCTTCAAGGCCGTGCGTTTGCGTAACGATGCTACTGCGCCTGTCAGGACTCAGGAGAACGTTGGACGCGCGCCGAATCAGTCAATATGCGCCTGCTATCGCCCGCCGCCCGCCGCCCGAGAGATGCGCCCTTGGTCAATTCCGTAGATGACATTTACGAATATCAGGCCAAGGGCTGCATCGGTCCTTTCGTACGTTACCCCCACGCACGGGCTATTCGGTTCAGATATAGCGGTCAAGGCTAGCCTCGCAGATCCTCCGAGGGGTTCGTTGGCAGCTGCGTCATGCGCGGGGGGCCCAATCCAGGGTACGCACTGCTCACATTCTTCTACGGGGAGCCCGGCGAGATGAGCGAGCGGGTAGCGCCCCCAGAACCACCGGACGACGGAATGGTGCGTTGTGGTCTTCGAAATCTTGCTCGCCGTGCATGCACAGGTTTGGGATTAGGGGTGCATTCCGCCAAGCTACGTCCACTGACTTTCCCAGGAAAGGACACACGGGTTGGCGAGCCACCGACTCTTCCGCCTTCCATATCGTACGGCCCGCGGAGGACGTGCGCAGAACAATGGACTTGAAGTTCTACGTCCAAGCCATGTACAGTAAAGCTCAGATTGTCTCGCACCATACCTGTTAGCCTTACGACAGTATCCATCTAGGAGGCTTCACTCCACCTCGGGCACAATAAGATGTGTTCACAGCCTTCGGTGTCTGCCCCCAGCTCACCGCAGATGCCGCCGGCCTGCCGCTCCAGTGGAGCACGACGCTTCGAGGATAGCTAAACTGACAAGTCATCTCATGACACTGTATGAGCAAACATGTTGTCATAGATGGGCTTTGCTATGTAAAGGTGAGATTGCTGGAGCCATACATGTGCTCGTTGCGTGCCCTCGAGCACAACGCGTGTTTAATCAACTGCGATGAGGCTACTTCTCACGGCTGTGCGCGATGGTGAAGATAGTGGCATAGCTGACATCGGTATGCTCCCGGGATCCCGTCGAATTTGTCCAACACCTGCCGGCTTGTCTTAATTGTGTTCAGCTTGATCTTCGTCGCTGGCAACCCTCGACATCATTGATCCACCAAGATGGTTTCCAATGTCGACAAGAACGATTCTACCTTGCAAAGGGGTGTACTCCTGTGGTGCTCACCGGGATTTGAGCGCCGTTACGATGTAATTCCGCACTTGTACTATCACATCTATGTTTTCGCCGCATTAGAGGGTACAAGCTATAAGCCTCGTGTTGGTGAAGATCATTCCCATTATACACTAGCACAGCTACTGCCGTCTTATCTCGGTACAATGTCTTTTGCGAGTGTTATGGAAGGCATACTGCGCAGAAGATGACATCAGTATCATCCGGCAGGGAAAACTCGAGGCAGGGTATGGATGGCCGTGCTGCTCCGGCACGTGCTCTGGGATAGCGACCCCATATGGCAGTGCCGCGGGAGTGGTTTCGTTCTGTTTGCAGCCGCATCTTTGGAGCTCACTTTTCCCGCTCATCGGGCAAAAGCAGTCTTCGAATTGGGATCAGCATGCGCGACATTGATTCATCGATAGCTCGGTGTTTGGATAAGGACCGGTGCGCATGTGCTCGGTCCCGCAAATCACTTATGCAAGGTACAACTCGAAGCTGACACCGAGCAGACCGGGATTGCATGAAAAATCCTCGCATCGGCTCTGAACGGCCCCCTTGCGAGCGCGGAGAAAAACGGCGCAAATATGGACAAGTTCTAGTGCTTATCTATTGGGCGGCATGCTCACCGCTGCCAAGGTTCTGCTGCCGAACTGTTCGCTTCGTCGAAAATGCCATTCCGAAAGATGGAGCGCCTTGTCCCAGCACGCGTCCCCACGCTTGCACGTGGGAACGCAAGGCGGGCTAGCGCGTCTACCCAGGATGGGCTGTGGCAAACTGCAATCGGCCTGCCTGGGCGCCGCGCATCGACATGCTGTTTCGCTGATACAATTCGCCATGTCATCCACTTTACGGTAGATGCAGGTGGGAACTTATCGACAACTGGAGAATTGACCGGATCAATTGTTCCTCGACCGTTCAGAGGCCTGCTCCCAATCTGTTGGGCCCGGGATCAGTCCGTCGATGCAATCGCGCTGTATTGAATCCAGATCGCGCAGCCTTTCTTCCTGCAATGAACAAGCGACGTTTCTATTCCTGCCGCCAGGGCCGAGGTACACCACCGAAGGACGGCGCCGATGCTCGACATTCCTCGTCGATTTTTGCCAGGAACGGATAACCTATTGCCAAGTATGTTTTCCAATACCTTTTCGCACATCGACATTTTGATGACAGTTTGCACTGTAGATGCATCACTATTCCGAAGTACTAATAGTCGAATCGCACGTACTGCCATGTCCGTAGTGTCCCCGCACGCTGAGACACTGGCCATTTCTCTTCCCCCTTCCACTTAGCGTGTTCTGCCTGTCTAAACGCCCTCACGAGACATGTCCAAGCCGCCCTCCACCGCATCCTCGACGGCTTCGTCCGAGTTGTCTGCCGCCGACCGCGTCCCGGCCTCCTCCACGGGCTCCAAGCGCAACCCGCCCCTCGAGCCCCCGAAGCCCATCTTCTTCCTCCGCCAAGGTGCATCGGCCGAGGATGTACAGCGCGACCCATTCCTCACCCCCGACGCCTCTGTGCCCGCGACTCCCAAGAGCGTTGCCAGCAACCCGTTCTCCGCGCCGTCGAGCGTGATCAGCTTCAGCGCCGAGCAGACACTGGGCAACACCTCCATCGCCCACGGCCACATGCCGCAGCCGAGCAGCAGCTCGTACTCGTCCGAGGTGCAGCTCTCGCGCCCGGGGTCGAGCAGGGTGTCGGTGCAGTCCGCGCTACGACACTCGTCGACGGACCTCCAGGTGAAGGAGGTCCGGACCGGGATGCGCAACCGCGTCGGCCAGCGCACGTCGATGATGTCCCCGCCCGTGCTGCCCCGCCGCGCGACGTACTTTGAGAGCCCAACGGACTCGCGGGTGTCGGTTGTCGCGGCGAGGCCGGTCGCAAAGCGCGCGCGCTCGACGCTCCTCACGGGCACGATCGAAAAGCCGTGGCTGTCGGAGAAGGACGTATACGGGCGCCTTGCGTACTGGATCACCTACGGCGTCGCTTTCCTGGGCGTCATCGGAGGCGCCCTCCGCTGCTACTTCGATTGGCGCAATATTCAGCGTTTGGGAAATATCTGCCTCGTTATGGACGACCAGTTCGATACATTCGATACGGATTTCACTTGGTTCCAGGAAGTCGACATGAGCGGTTATGGGTGCGCTGATCTTCCTAATCTGTTTAACCTCGTGCTCACCTTATCTGGCATAGTAATGGTGAATTCGAGATGACCACAAACTCTCCGAACAATTCCTTCGTCAAGGATGGCAAGCTCTACATCGTCCCGACGCTTACTTCCGACGTCATCGGCTTGGACAATGTTCTCAAGGGCCCATACACGTACAATATCTCCGGCTGCACCAACACGAACATCTCCGCCTGTGGTGCCGTCGCGAATGAGACCCTCGGCACCGTCATTAACCCGGTCATGAGCGCGCGCCTCACCACCCAGAGGAGTCACTCCATTCGGTATGGCAAAGTTGAGGTCGTTGCCAAGATCCCTCGCGGAGACTGGCTCTGGCCCGCTATCTGGATGTTGCCCGTCAACGACACTTACGGACCATGGCCGCAGTCGGGTGAGATCGATATCATGGAGGCTCGCGGGAACCCCGTCAACTACACTGCGCAGTACGTCTGGCGTATACTTCCCATCATCTACCCGAGTCCTAAATATAGTTCACAGGGGTATCGATTACGTCCGCGGCTCGCTCAACTGGGGCCCGCTGACGTTCCTGAACGGCGTCGCGAAGACATTCGGGTGGTGGAACAAGCGGCGTCAGACCTTCGCTGACGGGTTCCACACGTACGCGGTCGAATGGTCGCCCAAGTTCATCCGCATCTACGTCGACAGTCGTCTGGAAAAGATGCTCGACCTCAGCTTCAACGAGCCCTTCTTCAAGCGTGGCGACTTCCCGCCCGTCGTCGCAAACGGCTCCCAGTTCATTGTCACGCCGGATCCGTGGGCGAACGGCACCAACGCGACGCCGTTCGACCAGCCTTTCTTCCTCATCCTCGATGTCGCAGTGGGCGGCACCAATGGTTGGTTCCCTGACGGCGTTGGCGGCAAGCCGTGGCTCGATGCTTCTTTGAGTAAGTGCTATCTTGTTCGAAATATTGCGTTGCACTGACAATTGCTCTAGCCGCGATGAAGGACTTCGCGGAGAACCAGGCGACATGGTACTCCACATGGCCACAGAACATCGAGGATCGTGCGATGATCGTCGATTCTGTCAAGATGTGGCAATCTTGCTGAGCGTTTCGCGACGCACACACCCGCATGACACTCTGTACAGTTCCGCGCTCATAGATATGCGGACTTAGCCTATTACATACTCATGATCCACGAACGCACCGCGCGGGTCTTTGCGTTTACTTTTTTCCGGACTCAGCGCTATGGGGACTGCAGGATGGACACTACTGTTTCTTCTGGGTTATATCGCTCGCTATTTACTCCTGTCTCTTCTGTTCTACTGCTGGCGAGCATTGTATCGCGAAATATCGTACAAATTATACCTTCATACGGGAAGATACATGGGCTCGATTGTTCTGTCTTTCTTGGTTGACGAATGGACAATGTGTTTGTACATGCAGTTACTAGACCACATAGACCACATATGCAGATACCTTTCGTGTTCTATCAAAGAGTGGCCAATATACGTTGTCAACGGACTTTTGCGACCGACTACTGCATCTGCTGGAATGTGAACTCGCCGGGCCTTATGCACATGCTTCGCAAAGCCTTGGAGGCAAAAATATGGTGCACCTTCGCTACCAACAGTCATGCGTGTCGGAGCGCCCGGTGGGCGGACAAGATGTCATAGCGATCTCCGCCGTGCAGCGCGCATCGTGCACAGTGGCACACTGGCACCTCCCCGCGTCCGACCCGCCCTTCGCTCCATTGATCAGCGCACCGGTGTTCCCAAGGTGCGACCGCGCTCGCCTCGCGCAGCACAACGTCCAAGCCCACGACGTTCACGGCATGCATCATTGAAGCGAGTGCAGATATAGATGGAACCAATACAGATAGTGAAGAGTCGGCCTCGGAGGGGCATTCAGGATTAGAGAGCACTGTGCCTTGCCTGGATTTCATATTCGTATCTCACATCCCCGCTTCCATAACAGCGCAGCAGCGACAGTCTGCGCACACAACGTCCATGTGAAACGACGCTACTCGAACAGGAGAGCCTGATTCGAAGCCTGGCGGCCCGCGGCAGGGATGTCTCGCACGTCGATACTCGGGGAGCGCATTCACCATACCTGGAACTTGGACGTCGCCGCGATGCTGCAGGACCGCGTGGGTATGAATACGAGGCTCGGGAGAAGCACCGCGCCTTAGCGAGATGAATGACCTCATAGCCAGCCCTCGGAGGCGGGTGTGCGCAGGCTGCGGCGCCGCTCGCCCGCCGTTGGGCGCAGGATAGCAGGAAAGAGGATATTGATGCCAACTTACAGCTATCCGTTGTGTGTAACTTAGAGTTCGATGGGGCACACGCCGATCACGGAAACGCTCTTTGCCCGCGATAAGGTCGAAGGCGAAGGATGTCCTAAAATGTGCGCGCATCCTGTGTAACAGCCCCCTGACAGCAATTGGTCGACCTACAGACACGGAGGGGAAGCAGGTGATATGACGCAGTTTTCTCGGGGCTGCGTACGTCCTCCGGGAAGAGTGGAGCACCGGCCCACAGTGGTAAAACTCGGGAATGAATGTTCCTTGCATTCTAGGTCCTGCAGTGTGTTTAAGGCGAGGATGACTTGGCTCTCATTCAAGCACGTTCCTGGAGTTAGAGTGTATCGCCATTGGCCGCGCGAAGCATGGAAGATGTCGCTCGATCTCCAGATAAGACGTTCGAGACACATCCTTGATGCATGCAGTTAGGGCAAATGCGGACAATGGGCGACGCGACGGCGTGCGGCGTACGGGCGGGTTACCAGTGGCATCGTCAGCAGCTTGTGTCAGTGGTGGCGCACTCGAATACGTGTACAAGTGCATTAAACTCGTGCACGCCGGAAATTCCGACGTGCTGATTCCAAGGATTGTCAAGTAAGAATACGCGGGGCCTGCGCTACGCTTTCCGGAGAGTCCGAATGGCCAGCAAGAGAAATTCACAAGCCCCCATCGACAGAGATAATCCCAGGGTAGCCCTAATCACAGAAAAGACACATAGATAGCCGGCGTCTGACTTCTATCACTGGAGTTCCGTATGGAGATAGAGGTCGCGTCCGCAAGCGCTGACTTCTGCGTCAATTCAGACTTGCCGAGCGTCGAGGGGTTGCCCCGTACTCAGGGCTGGACGGAAGCAGAACATCCCAGACAGACGTGATCAGAGAGCTGACTGTGCCCGAGTTCGGCATTGTAACGGATGGTGCGGCGCAGGTTGAGATTCTTGCTCATTTGGTTGAAACGCCGCACTTCTCCTCGCTGCTCGCCGCCTGAGGCCTGAGGTCCGACATCGCGAAATGCGCATTTGCGGATTTTTGGGTAAACACAGTGCGCCAAGGAGAATAATGGCGAGCGCGAAAAGTCAGATGCAGCGTTTAATTGACGAGCGACAATCAATCGCGCGAAGCTTGAAGCTGGATAAGTGGTTGGTTTTGATAAGGGACTTACCAGGTTGCGATAGCTGCAAGGATTAATTTTGCTAAACACTTACCAAGTAAGGTTAGCTTGAGTTACCGGCGCATTCTGCCGACGGCAGGGCTTGTCTTCTCGCCGACGACTGATGCGGACCTCGAGTCGACCTTCTCGTTACAGTCAGTGAACTCTAAAGGGACCAGTTTCTCATTCAGCGGCATGGCACTCGCGGGAATGCGTCGACTGCATCTGGCCACAAGAATATCCGGGCGGGCTCATATTTGCGATGGTCATACCTCGATCGGCGAGTCGAGGAGGTACACGAGCTGATGCGGCAGAACTTGTGGTCATTCAATTAACTGGCATCTTTGAGGGTCTACGGCTGTTCTGTGGAATTCCTCCTAGATGAACGGCTGGATGTGTCATATCAGACGCCTGGCATATTGCATGCACGCCGAGCCCTCTGTTTTTTCTCGGAAACGTGTGCTTGCATTCCCACCATAGGTTCTCGATCCGCCCTCGTCGATGGCATCACCTCTGTCTTTTTGCGACACACGCAACTCTCTCGTCGGCAATTGTTGTCCACCCCTGAGCCGTTCTGGGCTGTCGATCGCATGCAAAGGCCGATGTCTCCGGCAGGGACACGTACCAATGTCCGCTGTACAGGTTCATGGAGCATGGAGCGCAAAGACTTGGCTGCCGTGAGGTCATGGTTCAGGATCGCACCTAACAAGGTGCCTTTCGGCCAGCGTGCCTCTCCGGTCTGGCAGCGTTAATTGCGGACCGGCCTCGAGGGACGCAGACCTGGAATAGGTGAAGCACCGCCCATGCCACGTGCAGGTTGTCTGTTCGGAACGATGCCTGCAACGCAGAGGGCGACAGCCGCTAGCAGCTGTCTATCTGTCCACCCAAATCTGTTCCAGCCTCTTTCCGTATCTGAACATGTCAAATATATCTTCTTGACGTGATTCCTGCAATCAACAAGAGCAGGACAGAAGCCGAGCAAGCGCCTCAGCTCCCGGCCGCCCTGACCACACAGCTTCATCTTCGATTCGTTTCGATTCGATACGGCACAACTGGTGAATGTTGTTTGCTTCCGCATTGTTTGTCTCTCGGAAGAATGCGAATATCAGAATGGGAATAGACGGCCATAGCCCTGGTTGCATCTCGGATCTCCGATGCCGTGGCGTTGCTTGCTGTCTGCATCTTCTCCGTTAAAAGCTCGTCTCGGATATGCTGGGAAAGTTTAGGGTCCCTGTGTTCGGCGGTCCCAAGCAAGCGTATATCCTCGTACTAATTCCCGCTGCTCGTTGTCCTTGCTGCTATGGACTACGACGCGTACGACGCTTTGCTCCACTACATCTTCAAGCAGGTGAGTGTACCTGACCTCACTGACAGACTGCAACGCTCACACGTACATTAGACTCAAGGTGATGCGTGGTTCAAGCCCTCAGAGGAGAACGTCCACGCAGGTGTCTGCCTCCGGGTGGACGCGGGCCAATTTCGTGTGTTCCCCTACGAGAACCCGTACCTGGAGCCATTCGAGGCGGCGGTGCGGTCGCTCAACCCTGTCGTCGCGGTCAAGTTACGTAGTGCGGCAATCCATGCGGCGTTATCCACAGTGTGCGTCCCTCGACCCTCGAAGCTCATTCTCCGCTAATCTTAGTTTTGTTCACAGGAAGGACGACTCGGACTGCATCTTCATCGATGTAGATACTCGTATCCAGGTCGTGGACACCATGCTCCACCTTCCCCGCGCGGACAAGGAGCAGTGCGCCGCCTTCGTCGTACGTTGCTTGCACGTCGCCCTTACACTCCGAACCGACTAACGCACATGATGCAGCGCGACGAACGAGTGTTCGTGGTCTGGGCGTATAACCTCGAGAGCATCATCCCGACGTGCCGTGACTTTGAGAACAAGCTCATTCAGCTTGTATGGAAGCAGCGCTCGACATTCACTTCGTTCATGAACTCTGTCAGCCCGTCCGCCACCGCCTCTGACGCCGAGCTTAACGAGAAGAACCCGGAGGAGGTGGAGGTGGACACGAAGGAGGTCGTTCCCAAAGAGAAGACCAAGAAGAAGCGAACTTGCGGCTTAGGATACTTCGTCTCGTCCAAGGATGATGTGGAGAAGAGCGCAGACGGACCTTCTCCTCGCCCCATTCGGCTGTTTGCCCCGGTCTACAACGGATTAGGCGCTGCGCTTTCCCTGTGTAAGTATCGCGGCGTATCTTCATTTAGAGCCTAGCTGACACGGGATCAACTAGTCTTCGTCTTCACCGGTGTGGACACACTCATTCAAGAGTCGGTGGCCGACGGATCGTACACTCGTTGGGCTCTTCTGGTCACATCACCATTTCTGTTCTGCGTCTCGCTGGTGAGTGTACATACATGCAGACGCGCAGTAGACGCTGACACGTGCTTTACCAGTTCTTCTGTCTGCAGATCATTGGAAATTTGTCCATGATGTATGTACTTCCACATGCTCCGCAATATCCTTTCTCACTGCTTTTGCAGCTTCGGTCCCGTCGCGCACTTCCACCAGAACTCCAAGTACTACTCCGCGGTGCCCGCGGCGCCCAACAAGTTGGTCGATTCCAACCTGCCTCACATCTCCGTGGAGATGCCGGTCTACAAAGAGAGTCTCAAGGAAACCATGTAAGTGTTTGCCTTTTCCACATCCTCGGCCTTCTTCTCGGCAGAGAGGAGCCCACATTTCCCCTTCAGGCAAGCTGTGGTTGGAGATTTGCATGTGTCCCATGCACCATGACCACAGCGTGGCATCCTTGTCACTTAAGCTATATGCCTTTCCTTGTCGACGATTACGATCGCAGAACTGCAATCATTGCGGGGAAATAAGCTCTTTCATGTGCCTTGAATGGTCTTCGCGAACACTGCTGACGATGTCATTTGTCTCACAGTGCTCCGTCGGTGTTCTCCCTCAAAAAAGCGATCCAAACATATGCTCGCCAGGGCGGCACATCGTCCATCTTCGTGCACGACGACGGTATGCAGCTCATCTCTGAGGAAGAGCGTCAGGAACGGATTGCATTCTACGCGGACCACAACATTGGCTGGGTGGCGCGTCCTCCCCACAGTGGCGCGGCCGACGGGTACAAGCGTGCAGGGCGATTCAAGAAGGCGTCGAACATGAACTACGGGCTCGCGCTCTCGCAGAAGATGGAGAAGCACATCCTCGCACTCGAGGCGGACGCGGCCGCACGCGGGGTCGACCCGGACGATGAATCAGACGAGTGCCTCGAGGACCGCGCGCTGAATCTCGCGATCGAGGAAGTCTACGAGGAGAGCGGGCAGCGCTGGCGACCCTGGGCATGCAACGGCAAGTCGCTCCGGCTCGGCGAGATCATCCTGATCGTGGACTCGGACACCATCGTACCCGAGGACTGCTTCCGCGACGCCGCGCGCGAGCTGGCAGAGTGCCCTGAGGTCGCGATCATTCAGCACGAGTCGGACGTCATGCAGGTCGCGCACCACTACTTCGAGAACGGTATTGCGCACTTCACCCGCCGGGTCAACAAGTCCATTTCGCTGGGATGTGCGAATGGAGAGATTGCGCCGTTCGTCGGGCACAATGCGTTTTTGCGCTGGTCAGCTCTGCAGGATGCGGCATTCGTCGATCCCGCTGACGGGCTGACCAAGATTTGGTCTGAATCGAATGTGTCCGAAGATTTCGACATGGCGCTTCGTCTGCAACTGTCGGGCTACATCATCCGATGGGCGACGTACTCGGAGGGTGGCTTCAAGGAAGGTGTCTCGCTCACTTGCGATGATGAACTGAATCGCTGGCAAAAATATTCGTATGGTGAGTGCCGTCTCGTTGAACGCTGCGAATGTCGCGAATGTTGTCTGACACGTCGTACCCTCAGGATGTAACGAGCTGATCTTCAATCCTTTGATCCACTGGTGGCATATGGGTCCTATTACGAAGCAACTACGCGTCTTCTTGTGGTCCGACGCACCCGTCCACTACAAGATCAGTATGATGTCTTGTGAGTATCGCATTTGGTCAAAGTTTAACGGCACTGTACTCACGTGACCTCAGACATGTTCTCGTACTGTAGGTTTGCCATCTAGGTCTCGGATACAAGCGTACTCACGGTTTAATTAGACGGACTGGCAGCGGCTGCCCTACTATCCACGATGAACTACTTGTTGATCGGATGGGCTATCAATGTAAGTGCCCTCCTGCATCGCAGCCATGAAACGTCTTGACTCTGGCCATTTCAGATCGATGGCTTCTACGAGCATAGTTTCGAGATCTGGCTTGCATGCACGGTTGTCTTCCCCGGGCTCGGGAATTTGGGCTTCACTCTGCTCGAGTATCGTCTCGGCCAGCGCTCGCTCCTCACTTCGCTCTTCGAAAATCTCATCTGGATCCCATTTTTGTGCGTGCTAAATATCACCATTTTCGATACAGCGTGCTGACCTTGGCAATTTACCAGCTTTTTCTTCTTTGGCGGCCTCAGCATCTACCTGTCCCAGGCTCTCCTGGCGCACCTGTTCTCGTACAACATCCAATGGGGCGCGACGAAAAAGGAAGTCGAGCGCTCGAATTTCTGGAAGGAGGTGCCCAAGATCCTCACGCGGTTCCGGATTTCGCTCGTCCTCTGTATCTCGGCGTGCGCTGCCATGATCATCCTCACGACCAGTGTCATCCCGGTTGGATGGCAAGTCCCCGGATGGGACTGGGCGGCGATATTACCGCTTGCGTAAGTGCGATCGCGCTCTCCGCTGCACACCTGACGCTGACTCGGAGCGCTGCAGAATTACCGCGGGCTGCCATATCCTGTTCCCCGTACGTTGTCTGCTTATTACCATGCTCGGAGCTGCTGCTAACGATGTGCTGCCTTTGTAGATCGTGCTGAACCCGTGGCTCATGATCTTCTCATACTGATCGCCCGTGTTACCAACCGTCTTTGCACTAACTGCCATTCACGCCCTCTCGCGCGTGGGGCACAAACGAAGCGCCGTCGTCGGACTTGTACCATTCCCGGACTGCAGCTACACTCGCTTTCGCTTCGCTCGGATAGACATTGTATACCTCCTGCTCCGTATGGCCATAGACTTTCGGCCGCTTCCTGTTCTCTGTCGAGTCCTGCGCGCCCGTCCGCGGGAATACACGCACGGACATTACTTTCACTTATTATCACATTCTTTGGGGTCGTTGGTTTGCCGCGCTCCGTTGGGTAGAACTCTAATTCTATGCTGTATATACCATAATCACGGACCGCAAAGTCGTCTCGTACACTGTATGTCACAATCACATGGATTCGCTCTGCAAAGCGTTCGTGTTCGAATCGATGCTAGTAGCGAGCGAGCCATGAGCTCCCACCTTTTTGAAACCACCGACGGAGGCCTACCCGAGCGCCCATCGTCGAGTGAGGCTCGTACAAGGCCTTTGTGGCTGAGGCAGATACTGGACGGGTTCTAACGCCGAGGAGGACAAGGGCTGGCAGATAGGGCAGAACCTGCGTCTACGCCGCTTGCGCACCTAACGGCAGGATGCAGTTATGGCTAGAGCGGCCGAGCAGGAGCCTGTGAGAAGACATCAGGCGTCGCAGAGTTGCCGCAGGCATCTTCAACATCTATGACAATGCAGAATGTACCGCAGCCGCGTGCAATCGCTGCGGCCCTGCTCGGCGCGTACTGTGTAGCCTGAGATCTGTGCGGAACAGGGCGATCATGATATCGCCTATGTCTTGCTAGCCGATGGGTACGCCGGCCGCTCTCGGTGCCGCTCTAGGCTCGAGGTTTCTCCGGCTCCGGGACAGGAATAATTAACGGTATCGGAGGCACGGTCCCGGACTCGACACGGCTTGCGAAAATGAGATGGCTTGTAAGATAAGCTACCCTGTGGCCGTGTTGGGCAAATTGCGCTATTTAGCTAGTGTCCGCAAGCTTCAGCGATGGTCGGCACCCTGCTAGTAGGCAATTGTGGAGCAGAGCGATCGGTGCTCGGAGATAGATAGGCGGTTCTCATCCGACGCACAGCACATACCGCAGGACATACCCTCGGACCATATTTGCGGTTCCTGGGTGGCCAGAAGCCATGCTGGATGCTATCACGAAGCTAGACTTGCGCCCGCAAAAGCCGTCGAACAAGTCGCCGAAACACACTGTGATATGTCCGAACAGGACTATCTGCAACCGGGGATTACACGGGCGAAGCGTTTAATAACACCGCGCGAGCAATGCAGAAAATTTCAGATCAACAGAATTTAGGGTGGTGCAAACCAGAAGCGTTGGATGAACAGGTTCTATCTTTACTGAAAAGATGCTGCGCGAGAAGCGATTGCTGACTGAGGTCGAAGGTGAGAGCATTCTGTAGTGCCACGCGGGTGCAGATGCACTCACCGTTTTCCGAATCTGCCTGAGACACATGAGGTAAGCGGACAAATGTGCCATAGCGCATGGCAAGTCGAAAATACGGCATAATCCGGGCTCATTCAGAAGGACCATTCACATGTGGCCGCTAGAAGTCTCGGTATGTGTAGCAAGTATTTCATCAGCGATAGAAAGGCAGGCATTCCGCCTCAATGGGTGAATTTGTAGATGACTTACTCGGACTCAGTCATCCGTTTAGCACGAGCAATCGTATACACTTGTGGTGTCGAAGATATTCGTTGAATTCGTTGCCCTGAGGAGAGCGTCTTGACTCTTTACGGCGCGATTGAATTGAAGATCAATTTTAACTGATCATTGAGAGCGTCGGTTCATTGAGCGCGAGAAGCTTGTGCGTGTACGGCTCCCATGCATGATACGTCCTGAGCTCTCATCAGTTTGATACACGGCCCCCGAGAGGATTTCACGACCTTGCGATGTTAAAGTCTACCTCCGGAAACGTAGCTGCCGGCGAAGTCCATTAGGCATCTAGAATCTGTCAGTGTTTTATGAAATGGAGTTTGCGCATTTCATTCTATCTGATTGTCAGATTGGTTCCTCCAGGACAATATATAAGAACTCACCGGAACGTGGAACCTAATCTCATAATGCCTCGAACGCTGAGCACGAGAAAACGAGATTACATAAGCCGACTACGCTCTCTGAAAGTACCGCTGCCTGTGCACGATCACGAGCAGAACGAGGTGGAACGAGCTCGTGACCATGTACTTATTAGCGCCCGACTGCCCCTCTGGATGAGGTTTGTAAGCAAGCTTTGTCAGCAACAATAAGGTTTGACAGCCTCGTCCCCGCGATGATTGCCATCTGTCTCACTCGCTCGTTTTCTCCGATGTTTCTGCTGCTGCTCTTGTTGTCTCCCTACTCATCTCAGGTTATTCGTGAATATTTGGTCTACATAACTAATGCGGTCTACAGACTCAAGCGAATCCTGTACATCCTCTGTCTGCTCAGTCTCCTGTGGGATTTCTGGTCGAGACCTGCTCTAGACTGATACAGACTGAATTGATATCCATATGATGTGACTTTCCCAAGGCTGCACGCGCGCAATATTCTGCTTCTCACGGCACCAGCTTTGTAATGGCTCGAGCGTGCCAGCCCATGGCCCGCCTCGCCCGGCCATGCCTCGGTCTGCATTTGGACGCGCCTCGCTCAGATGACCTCCTTCCATGCCGTGACCTGCCGTTGACTGAAATGGCGTGGGCATGGGGCATAAAGCCTTGGTCACGTCCCATAGCAACCCCTACTTCGACCAGTTACCTCCACCAGGATCGGACACTCTCGTTCGTATCAAACTTTACTGTGATCATGCTCCCTCTCGCGCGCGCAGGCTCTGGCATGATCAGAAGTAGTACGACTTCAGCTGGGAGCGCTCGCTTTGGGATGAGACAGGTTCGATTTGCGTCAGGCCATGGTCACGACCCGTATGGCGTAGGTGGTCAATCCTCTGAATCCAAGCTGGCCTTATTCAATTAATTCCTTGTGTCCAGCACTTCCCTTTCTCCTGGAAGAACAAGCGGACCTTCGCTGTTAAGTCGTTCGCTTTTATGGGAACGGGTTTCGCGGTCCCTTTTATTGCATGCTGGTGGCAATTGTTCGTCCCTGTTCCTTCGCCCTAGCAGAACCAGTGTAGAAACGAATCTGACATCTAGTTTGATCGCTTCAGGAGAAAGCAGAGCCCTGCATGAGCGGCAGATCGTATGGTTCTGCGATCACTGGCTACGGAGACATCTCCGGACATAGTTGTATTAGAGGAGGACATGAGTGGCTATGACAGCCTCCTGTCCCTACCTCCTGCGAACGAAGTGGTTGTACTACTTACTGACAATTCTTCTTGTGGATGCGAACACTGTCGCAACATGGGCAATCCTAGTCGTCCGTTATCAGTGACCAGCGTGCCTGTAAGGTTTCATGTCCACGTCACGGATGACGCCGGTTCCTCATGATAAACACATTCTGTATCTGTGGCTTCTTCACGATATTCACCCAACCTTCTCTTTCAGGCATTTTTCGTATATCTCTTCGCATTCCAGCTTTATTTCCCCCTGATGTGCTGCCAGTAACATATGACAGTCACTTATTTGTGACACCGGGAGATCTTCCCGGTCCGCATTGCTACGCAAGAAACATGCCCCGAGCTCCTCACTCGCACTTCTTGGTTGTATCACGATGGCAGGGGAACGGCGTTTATACACTTCCGGCGTCCTTGGAGTTACCTCCTTGGCATGCGACAGCTCCGTTGTCCCGAGACCACTGCTCTCTCAATTCGGTCGGGGCGCAGATGTAGCGTCAAGTCGGCGGCAAGGTATGTCATTCGATTTAGCTAGCTTCATACCGACGCTCAGAGCGAGGCTCTACGTGCCCAGTGCGGCCCTGGCCATACGGACTATTGATGCACGCCAAACATAGCTCACGCTCTAAGTTGCGTATCCCCATTTTCTCAATACACGTGTCGCGTCCCTCCGCATATTGGTCGCATCTCCGCAGATTAGATTCACGGAGAAGCTGGTACATCCACTATTTGCGCTCGGCTAACTCGGTACCGGAAGTCGTGGAAGTTTGCCGAAGCCCTCGAGGTTTTTGCGATGGCCCGCGGACACCCGATAACAATGTCCTCCGCAGGACTCTCGTATGTCGCCACATATTCCGGCGCCGCACTCCACATCACGCGTGCACTCTGATGTCGCGCCTAGCGCACTCTCTTTTCACTGCTAGACCAAATGACTCGTCTCTGACGACGATCCGTGCGCCTATTTCAGCCAGCTTCGTGGCTTGATGCGATCTTACGACCGCAGGTGGCCATCCTGCCTGGCGCCATTCGCCGGTACGTTGCTAGACACAATGGAGAATTTCAGGCGGTGTTGTCGAGGAAAGGAAGAGCATCGCGCTGCGATTCGCTGGCACGGGCTTTTGACATCCACAGCTTGCCCTCCGCTTCCCGGCGATTCCTCCCAGGATTCATGGACGGTACCTCACGCGCCACATGCACGCTTCCCCCGAAACGCTCTACTGGGCGCATCGTCCTTACAGTGGCCCGGCATGTGGTCCGCATGTCGATACGTCGCGCGCGGGACCGGACCTGCTGAGCGCACTTCTGATCTTTCACGCAGCCTCATGAGACGTCTCAGAAGCCCCTTCGCTCGTCGTGCCAGCGCGAGAAGTCATTGCGACAACCGGCGCAACTTCCGGTGTCGATCTTGAATGATATAAAGCCATTCTCAAGTTTTCTCGTCCGGTACCAGTGCCCACTGGTCCACAAAGCCCAGGAAGCAGGGATCCAACCCTCGCATTATCTCTCAGCTCATAATGGTCCGTTTCGTTCTTGGGCTGACAGTGCTGGGGTCTGCTACTGCTGCCCTTGGTGCCACGTACGCGCAGTCGGATAGCCACCAAGGCGACGGGTTCTATAAGTCCTTCAATTTCCAGGCAATTTCGGATCCCACTCATGGACGTGTGTATGTGCTTAATTTCCTTCGTATACGCCTTCGAGGTTTTGATTGAGTTGAGCAGAAACTATGTCGACATGGCCACTGCGCAGGCAGATAATTTGACATATTCATCTGGCGACACATTCATTCTGCGGTGTGATGATACGACGGTTCTGAGCTCGAGTGGCCCAGGACGCAACTCGGTCCGTATACAGAGCAACAAACAGTACCTCGACCACGTTTCAGTGTCAGCCACTTTGAGATATCTCCGTGCGCATCCTGACTGACGCCGCACATATGTGGCTAGCTTCAATATTCGGCATATGCCCGAGGGCTGCGCGTGAGTTTGCACCCTCGAATCGAAAAACTTTCAAGGAACACGCTCACATGTCCGTGGCCCAGAACATGGCCTGCGGTTTGGGAAGTAGGTGGAGATTGGCCCGCTGGAGGTACGTGCGCCGGTAGCAATTTTGTCGCAGGTACCTGATTCGAGACTCCTTATCCGATAAGGCGAAGTTGACATCCTCGAGGGAGTGAATAACCAAAGCCCTAATCAGGCGACGCTGCACACCAACCCTGGTACGTTTCATGCGCCCAAGACTTAGGAAATGCCACGAGCTTATCGAATTCACCTCTAGGATGCACCATGCCGTCCTCGCGCTCGCAGACTGGGTGCGTTCTTAGCGCTCAAAATGAAGCGCGAGCTAATCTGAGTGATTCGTCCGATCGGTGTCTTCAGGACGTCTGTGAACAATGATTGCGACGCCGACGCCGACAACAATGCAGGGTGCGGCGTTCAGGCCCCCTCCTCGAACAGCTACGGCCCGGCCTTCAACAGCGCGGGAGGCGGCTGGTACGTCTTGCATGCCGCCATAGCGGGCTGACTGGCGTGTGGCGCTAACATTTGGGCTCGTCCTCCCATCCTCGTCGCGGATATGTCATCAAGGTACGCCATGGAACGCACTTCGTCATTCATCAAGGTGTGGTTCTGGTCACGGAACGACGGTTCCGTACCGAGCGACGTGAAGAACGGCGACACATCCATCGACACGGACAACTGGGTGCGTACGCATCAAGACAGGGTGCCCGATCGTGTGCGTGGGCTGATTCTGCGGTATTGATCGCAGGGCAAACCATTTGCATATTTCCCGGGAACATCGTGCAGCATGACCGAGTACTTTGACTGGGCGAATATCGTCATTAACTTGACGCTGTGTACGTGCCTGTCACACACATGCCGCCTCGGTAGCTAATGGGTATTCTTCCGCAGGTGGTGACTGGGCTGGTTCTTCCAGCGTGTATGCTGACGCCGGATGTCCTAGTTCCTGTGTCGGTGAGTTCTCGACATATTTAGAATCAATTATGGAACGCTAAGTCCCCGCTCCGTAGATTATGTGAATGAGAACCCCTCTGCGTTTACAGAGGCCTACTTCGACTTCCAGTGGCTGAAGATTTATGAGTAATTCGGGAACGAGACTATGGGCAATTGAAGGTAACGGATCAGCCAATAATATAGACGTCGGGGATGAAAGCTGTACAAGTACTTATGTGTACCAAGAAGGAAAATTCATTGGTGGCCTGGGATGTATGAGATGATAAGAGTGCGTGTCCTGGAATGCGACCTGCTCTTCAATCCGTATGCCGGGATGTGGGAGTGCAGAATCCTGATGCTGCATGCCATGGCCCTGGCCACAGCTTGCCCTGACAGGGGATTGCATACATAGACCTAGGCATTACATGAGAAAGGAGGCACGGAAGTCCAAGGAGCTCGATCACATCTCAGGACAGCATCTATGCGGGGGTATGGATCCCCCGGGCGGCTACCACAGGGTCTTGTATTGTCGCAGATGGGACTGGCTGCACTGTAACTGGCTTGGGGATGAGAGGCTCACGCTCTCCGCTCTGCGACGGTGGGCCTGCTTCATCCGCTTCCAAATCGCTCCAGGTGCAACATCTGTCGAAGCATATATGCCCTATTTCATTGTCAAGAACTCAGGAAGCGTGCACAAATAGCGCGACATACGGATGGACACGAAGTCATTCCAGACCCCAGCACAGACGTCTAGGCACAGGACGGAGATGATACTTGTAAGTGACTCCGACGCCATTGAACCAGACGACGACGTAGCAGTTCTGCGTCGAGGCGAAGAATTGTCAAAGCGAATAAGTTCGAAGTTCAAACACGCTCATGCAAAGGAATAGACGACAAAATCCTAGAGGTGATGTCAAGTTGCTTCCGAGATGCACGTCGGCATAGACCCAATAATCATGGTGAAGTGGGAGGGATAGCGGCACGGGACGAGTGTTATGGTTGGAGACAAATGCCATATGTAGACTTATAATAGAAGGAAAATGCTACTAAGTAAGTTTCAACGCTACATTTGCTTATCTGGCAATCGGTTCAAAGTCATCTGTGGTAGGTAAGAAACACAAAATGTTGCAAAAATAAAAATATCTTGCTCTTGCACGAGGGCAGCTGCCCAAGTCTTCCTGGACAGAATCTACGAGGTGGTTGGATCGAGAATTTCCATAACTATGACCAGAAGCAGTGCGTAATGAATTTTCTGTATCGACCATTGAGCTCATTCCCAACCCAGAGCAACAGAACCGCAAGTCAAACGTTCCTGTGAAGTCAAGTATGTCTAATGCGAGCCGGAAGTTTCAAAAGGGTTGCCTACTGAATACTGCTATTAGAGCTGAAGAAGGATCCTGGTGTGCCGAGACTTCCCAGTTTGAAAGTGAAAAATGCAGAAAAGCAACGGGCGCACGCACATGTGAGTTCATATGCACAGTTTCTTGTAGAATGATTGACCGAAAGAACTCGACCAGCGTCCTATGCACCTGACGGACCCGGATGCACAAATGGCGACAGAGCCGACACTTTCCACCTTAGCACACATGGCAGAGGCGACTGCTTCAGATAGCGGCCTCACGGCCGATCCCTCTTCCTCTACTGGTATCATGAAGACGAAGGAACAAGTGCGGCGGCACTACGTCCGTGCTCTGCACAAAGTCATCGACGAGAGTGATATTGTCATACTGGTCCTCGACGCCCGGGATCCTGAGGGGTGTAGGAGTAGGCTCGTTGAGGAAGAAGTACGGAGACGAGAGACTGAGGGCAAGAAGCTTGTATTTGTCCTAAACAAAATCGGTGCGCCCCTCCAATTGTCCAGGATATTACGGTACTGACAGTAGTATGGCAGATCTTGTACCCCGCGATAACGCCCAACAGTGGCTCAAGTATCTCCGTCACACTACTCCAACTCTTCCATTCCGCTCCGCATCTTCTAACCAACGTTCCAACCTCTCGTCTAACACTGCGCCTGCACTCGTGCGACTACTGAAAGCTTACAAGCCTAGTGCTGCGCAAAGTGTGACTGTCGGTGTTGTAGGATACCCAAATGTCGGCAAGAGTAGCTTGATCAACAGCTTGCGAAGAGCGAAGGTATGGTACCATATCCGCTTGGTTCAGTCCATCTATTGACTTTTGCCAGGTCTGCGCTGTTGCAGCTCAGCCGGGTCACACAAAAGAGCTGCAGACCGTGCAGCTCGAGCGGGGACTCCGTATCATCGACTCGCCAGGAGTCGTGTTCGATGATGACGACTTTGACGACGGCAAGGGCAAGGCGAGGAGCAACATTTTACTGCGTAACGTTGTCAAAGTGGAGGACGTCGAAGACCCAATTGAGATAGGTACGTTGGTGTTGTACGATTGGATTTCAGCGCTTTTCATGTTGAACATTCGACTAGTCGAGGAGATCTTGAACCGGACCAATCATGAAACATTACAAAAGATCTACACCCTACCACAAATCAACTCTGTGCTCGAATTCCTTACCATGCTTGCACTGACAACAGGTCGTCTGCTCAAGGTAGGTAGTCTCATTCTCCTCGCTACACCTGGACCACTTCTCACGTCGACTTTCAGGGCGGTACCCCGGATGTCCTTGCGGCAGCACGGCATGTTCTGATGGATTGGAATCACCAGAAGATTCCATATTTCTCCATTCCGCCAACTGTACATCCTTCTTTAGTTCCGTCGACTGTCGTGGAGGGTGGCGAGCGAACAATTGCCCCCGGTGCAGAGAATGTCGGCCAAGCGCAGATCGTGACGGAATTCTCCAAAGCATTTACACTGGACGGGCTTTTCGGGGCTGCGGACGCGGGTGCATTTGGGGACTCTAACACTCCTGACGCAATGCAGACGGAATCACAAGAAGACGCGATGGAGCAGATGGAGGAGCAAGTGTAAGTACCTTACTTTACCCGCGTATGGCATACGCTCCCCATCGACGCCGGTGTCTCTGCATTAGCTGCGCGCCCCAAAATACCACCTTACCGACGAATGAAGCTGACTGTGATGCACACAGGGTTGCTATGGAGTCGGACGACCTTACGCCCTCCGTCCCGCGCAAACGGTACCGCTCCGTGTCCCCGTCTCCAGTGCCCTCGGACACAATGCAGTCCGAAACCCCAACACAGCGCATCCCAAAGCGCCTCCGGCGGTCGCATGATATCCCTGCGTACGACGCACCGGTGGAGGAACATGCACGGCGCACGATGGCGACGGCAAATCCACTGAGCAGGCGTGTGCTCAAGCAGGAGGCGAAGAAGGCGCGCCGGGCAGCGACACGTGCGATGAACCTTCAGAAGATGAGTGGAGGCGGAATGGAGATAGATGATGAGGGCGGCCTGGGCACGACTTTCTTGGCTGGGGCGACGGCCATGAGTGGGATGAGCATGTAGGACGGTCTACTGGATACGCCAGTTCTATGCCGAGTTCGTGATCATCCGTAACACGACTCCACTCCCAAAATGAAGGATGCAGCTCGTGAGTGCGAGTCTATCTGGGTCCTGGGAGTCTGGGAGCATTATACAGAGCAAAAATCTATACAAACGACGTGAGAGCATGCGATGAATAATCTACTTTTTGGCCTGAGGAAGCGACTTCTTATACGCCTCTTCGAGCTCCTTCTGCACCTGCGGCAGGACGGGTGAATGGGTCTGGTAGTATTGATCAGTGAAAGTCAGAAGGGGAATGCCACGGTTCACACCTTATACTCCATACTGAACTCGCCCTTGCCTTGAGTTGCACCACGTAGCTGACTCGAGTAGCCGAACATCTCGTTCAGTGCGACCTCAGCAGTTGCCGTGAACTCATCTTCCCGAACCTCGCTGTCGACGATCGTTCCTCGACGGGAGTTGAGCCCACCAATCACAGCGCCTAAAAAAGAGCTTGTAAGCGCCGACTAAAATATACATCATGTGACTCGAGCTCACTCTGGAACTCAGAGGGCGCAACGACTTCGACAGTCATTACGGGCTCGAGGATGACTGGGCGGAGCTTGGAGTAGACTTCACGGAAAGCACCAATGATGGCAAGTCTGAACGCCAATTCTGAGGAATCGACAGCGTGCGCGAGACCATCTTGTAGCACCAGACGGACACCACAAATCGGGTTGCCCGACAGGATACCTTTCTCCAATGCTTCGTAGAAACCCTGCGAAACAAGTCAATATCTCGAGACATTAGTGTAGGGGAACTGGTTACCTTCTCACAAGCCGGGATGTAGTTGCTGGGAATGTTACCACCCATGACGTGGTTTTCAAACTCGATATCCGTGCCCCTCTCTTCGTCGTACTCCATGGGCTCAATGTAGCCCATGACACGAGCGAATTGACCGGCACCACCGGTCTGCTTCTTGTGCGTGTACGAGAACTCCGCGCGCTGGGTAGGGGTCTCGCGGAACGCAACACGCGGCCGACCGGTCGTGCACTCGACGTTGTACTCGCGCTTCATCCGCTCAACGTAGATCTCAAGGTGCAGTTCGCCCATACCGGAGATGATGGTCTAGCCATCGGTACTCGTGAGACAAGAATGTGCGGAGGTACAGTGAGAATGACTGACCTCTTTACTCTCCTTGTCGATGTGCACACGGAAGGTAGGATCCTCCTTCTGGAAGCGGTTGAGAGCCCGGGAGAACTGCGGAGTCTCCTGGCCAGTCGGCTTGAGAGACAGAGAAATAACTGGCTCAGGCACGAACATGGACGACTATCCGATTATAAGTATCGTTTCTGCAGCAGATCGAGAAACAATTACCATGGTATAGCTGTGAGAGCCGTCTGTAAAGGTGTCGCCAGACGCACATTCGACACCGAAGATAGCGCAAATTTCGCCAGGGCCGATCTCCTCAATATCCTAATCTCAGATGTGAGCGAACGCACCCACATGACAATCATGCTGATCTCACCTCCATCTCGTTACTGTGCATACGCACAAGACGAGGGACCTTGACTTTTTTGCCGGTGCGTGCGTGGTAAATGAACTGGCCCTTGCGCATGCTTCCCTGGTACACACGCATGTACGTGAGCTGACCGAAGCGGCCTTCCTCGAGCTTGAACGCGAGCGCGACAAGCGGAGCAGCTTCAGCAGGAACGAGCGGGACCGGCGGGTCTGAGGGAGCGTTCATGTCTGATGCAACGGCGGTGGCCTCAGATGGTGTAGGCAGGTACGCGCAGACACCGTCGAGCAGCGGCTGTACGGCGGTGTTCTTGATCGCAGAGCCCAGGAAGACAGGCGAGAACTTGAGCCCGACGGTCGCGCGGCGGATAGCCTCAGCGATCTGCGTGTAGTTCGGCTCCTCGTCCATGATGAGCATCTCGCCGATCTCGTCGTCGACCTCGGCCAGCTGCTCGAGCAGCTCGCGCCGCTTGTCCTGCGCAAGCTTGAGCACTTCCTCAGGGATCTCATCAGACTCGACGACCGTGTTACTGTGCGTGGGGGATTAGCCGCGTTGTACGCTGGGCGGGAAGTGGGGAACCGACCCCTTGATACCCTCGTTGTAGATGGCCTTCCACCGGACCAGATCAACGACACCCCGCAGGTTGTCCTCGACTCCGATAGGTACCTGGACTGCGGCTGCAGGTATTCTAAGCTTTGTCCTAATCTGTTCAATCACACGCCATGGGTTGGCTCCAGGCCTAGGAAGTCTCAATATTCGGCAGTTCCCACAGACCTGATAGACACTTGCCTGTCCATCTTGTTAATGAAAGAGATCCGGGGAACGTTGTACCGTCGCATTTGCCGATCGACCGTAGTGGTTTGGCTCTGTCGTTCCCATTGGTCAGCACTATTCGAAGACAAATTCATCTATAATCCGCGGACGGGAAACCGGGTGGCGAGACTACGAGAAGCCAGATGGGCAGATCGTGAGAGAACTGCGCGTCGCCATGGCTTTAGACTCGTAGACTATGTCAGGCTCTCGATCCGCGCAGCCAATATCGTCGCACCAGTGGCGTGAAGCCTCATTGAAGGCATCACGTCTTGCGGTTTGCAAATTGTGACTGGTGTGCGAGCTGCGCGGTAATAAGATTGTGTCTCGGTGATCCCAATTATAATCTCCAGTGGCGCAAGATGAGGAACCCTCCTGCAGTACGCCGCCCATCACTGATTATTGTTGCAACGAGGACGGGTCTTGATAATACGGCCATCAGCAGCGAGCATCCAGACTGGCCGGAACACAGCAGGAAGCCGCGCTCATCTCCGACTATATGAATAACTGTCAAGGAATGGGAAGCACAGGCTATGTCCAGCAATCAAGAATTGACTTCTTGCGCTGAGTCAAACCGACAGAGATGACTGAGCAGCGAGGAGGAAAGCAAAGATAGCAACCGCAAATCCGAGTGAGGGTGAGCCGCAATGTTGCCGCGAGCGCTCCGTCAGGACCCGTCAACCATCATGACATGATGAGGACTGAGTGAGAAATCCAGAATAGAGCGCTGCGCCAGTTTAGGATTCAAAAGCGAAAGATGTGTAGTTGGATGCCTCGTGCAGAAGGGACGGAAATTGCATGGTCCTCGGGTTTAGTCATTGCCGAGTTGCAGAAGCAGAATGTGGGTCAGGTAAAACGGATCAGACGGGCAGCTCACCTGTACACCAGCAACCGCACACAAAACCAGAATTGCACCGTCCAAAACCCGCAGGGCGCGCTCTACCTCAATGGTGAAGTCGACGTGCCCTGGCGTACAAAGTTCAGCATCAGGACGCAATAACAGGCTCTGATGGACGCACCTGGTGTATCAATGATATTGATAGCGTACTTCTCCTGCTCTCCCGTTGCCGGCATAGTAGCGACCCAGTCGCAGAAGGTAGCAGCACTCTGGATGGTAATGCCCTTCTCCCTCTCCAGTTCCATGTGGTCCATCTTAGCGCCAACATTGTCACGGCCTCTGACCTAACATGAGACTGAGGTGACTACAAATTCTGCTAGACTGCAGTGCAGCGCGCACCTCGTGGATGTCTCTGATACGTCCGGTGTAGTACAATATGCGTTCTGTGAGGGTAGTCTTGCCAGAGTCAATGTGTGCAGAGACACCAATGTTTCTTTGAAAGTTCAACCGCTGGTTATCTTTGTCCGAGAGTTCGTATGCTGGTGCTGAAGGTTCTGAGGAGGTCTGGGGCTTGACTGCCGCGGCGGTCGACGCCCAGCGAGCGTTATGGCATGCTGTGAAGACGGCCGGTCGTGCTCGCAGCCATGTTGGCAAGACGCGGTGAGCAATGTTCACCACCATACCGCCGACGTGGAGCCAGCCTTCTAAACGAGATGAGCAAGCTGGACGACGGCGTACACAACGAGCAGCGCTTCAGCTTTAGGAAATTTAGCCGCCGGCAATCCAATTACATAAGCACAGTACGTATAAGTAGCGCTTGCTGGCGCTTAGCACGGTAACATGAAGAACTTTCAAGTCGATGAATTTCGACGCGAAAGGTTCATGGATCATTTCGCATACTTCTGTTCCGTCCGCGTCGTATTATGAGGCTTGACTTGCGCGTTTGCGCAGGTGCGAGGAACCCCAGTCGTCATGAGGTGCACATGCTCGTAATCGTATCCCATGCGTGTTCTGATTTTGCGAACTGACGACTCGTTGCCAAGGTTCAGACGTCCAAATTGACTGCTTAGCGCCAATGGGATGTGGGCCCTGAGACTTCCATTCTTCAAAGGCTCGATGTCTTTCAAGTTTGGACGCGTCGGCGATAATTTAGGGAAGTGCGAATGTCAAAAGTCGTCCATTTTCTGTCGCCGGCTTTCCGACGTTTTGCATCAGGCACTCGGGCGCGAGTGGTAACGTCGATAGAGCGCCGACACTATACGGCGCGACGTTCAGTATCCGCTCCGCTTACTGTTCCTCGCGGTTGACATCAGCACCTTCGCCGCGTTGCCCGGTCTTCTCATGGTTGCCCTCTGCAGCCCTCGGGTCGCAACGTCGTGCCGCATCCGAGTGTCTGTGGCTCGCGCGTGCTGTCGCATGGTCGTCCTGGACGCAAGTCGCGCTCATTACTGGCAATTCAATTTGTGAGTCCAGGTCTCCTAGACAGTGTGATAACCCTGCAACGCTGCACGATGTTGCGAGGTATCTCTTACAGCAAGGTTATTTGTTGCAGTGTCCGCGTGTCTGCCTGCTGCCGCGCTTCTAATGTCGCTGAGATTACATGTCCCGCGATCGGAGGCATTTTTCGTCCTCGAGGCGGTGTTCCGAGTGTGCATATCCTGCGCATTCGGCCCATATTCTCGATCGAGCGAAGGCTACCGGTTTAGGGCCCTGTCGCTCACGGTCAATAACATGGTGACGGAGGCTTGGTCCTGGCAACTTCGCGAAGCCCTTTCACGCTGTCATCTCATCGAGCAACCATCCAAGGGGCCATTGAACTGCGGTAGCCAAGAACACTATCTCGACGACGTCAATGGCGCGACGTGTAGCTCAGGTCCGTCCGCGTCCATCCGTCGCTTCCAGCCAGTAGGGTCTCGCGTGAAGCTCGAGCCTCGACAGTGGAGATCTGATAATGGTGCCGCACGGCGTGTCTCCATGCAATTATAGGTCATTAATGCGGCGTCGACGCGCGGATTGAGGCAATAATTTCGGAGCCGGCACTACGCTCGCATGATCTGCAATCTCGCGCGTCGCGATCGCAGTTTCCGCAACGGGCCTGCCGTATGGGCGTCTGTGGGGGCGTCTACTCCGGCGCCCCTTGCAGTGGCCGCGGCGCACTCTGGCGGGTGACTTTGCCGCGCAGCCGCGTGCCGAGACGGACTCCCATTCGCCAACATTCGCCTCCCCCGCATTCACTTGCTTGCACAGCTTGAGTGAAGTGTATAGCGCAGCCGCTGCGACGAGCCAGATCTCCGTTTCGCCCCACCCATCCCTGCACGCGGGGAAGAGCCACGCGAACCCTCGCGTCGTTGCGACGCGACGTCTCGCGACGCGTAGAAACAAATTACGGGCGTTATGCGGGCCAATGGCCGTTGCGTTGCAGCCTTAGTTACATGTTCTAGCCCGCAGCCTCCGAGCGGGATCTCAGCGAACGCAGTGGCCGCCCACCAGGCGCTAACGTTTCATGACGAAAGAGGTATAGTCTGGATCTCTCCAGCAACTAGGGGCTTTGCGGTCAATTTTGAATTCATGACGATAAATGATCTCTCGTCCTCTTCGTCGCATCTCAACGCAATATGAAGGCCCGTACGTCGGGTGCTTGATTTCCACTTTGGCGTCTTTCCTCTTTCTCTCTCCCTCGTGTACAGTCCAACTCCGCACACCTCGATGTACTGAAGAACCTTCTTGATTAACTCTGCTTCCGAGGCCGTACTTCCTTGGCCTTTGTTCACGATCATCTAACACGACATCTAACTTAACTCGGTATAATCACGCTGCGCCTCGGAGTCGTCACTATCAGTATCACCAGCTTCTGTTAATACTCCTGCCAGTCAAAGAGCCATACGCGCTCCTTCTCTAGACGCCACACTCGTTACCTACACCATGCAGAACACACCCGGAGGTTCCTCGAAGAGGAGCCAGAGCAAAAGCACGACGCCCGTGCTAGGACCGGCAGCGCCACAGCCAAGCCAACCGCAGGGCACATTAGAGACGGAACAGGAGGGAGAGAAACGCGAGACGATGCGATCGAGTCCCTCGGTCTCGTCCTCGCAGGGGGACATGGCGGACACGGAGATGGAGGCAGAGCCAAGTCAGCCCTCGGAGACTCCCGCGCCTACGCCTGCGCCCAAGAAAAAAAGGACGCGCACGTTGACCACGCCTCATCAGTCTGCGGTCTTGCACGCGCTACTCGCTCAGGTACGGCACGACTTTGCGCTCAATATCGGCGCGCTCCAACTCATTTCAATTCCTCTAGTCACGCTTCCCCACTACCGCCATGCGCGAGGAGGTTGGACGTGCAATTGGATTGAGCGCGCGTAAAGTGCAGGTACGCTCCCCGCCCGCTCCGCCCGGACTTACGCACTGACTGCGCCCTCGTTGGTAGATTTGGTTCCAGGCAAGTCTGACCTTGTCGCGACTGCCCGAGTCCTACTCACTTACTCCGTTCTGTCATCAGAACCAACGCCAGAAAGCCCGGCGACCTCGCGGCACTTCCGTGAGCTCCGTAACGCGCCCCCCTCAATACGGCGCATTCCAGAACGCGCCTTTTGACCCGACACTAGCGGGACCAAGCAGCGGCATGCCATACACTTCGCATCCTAGTCCGGAGAGCCCGCTCTCTATGAGATCATTTGGGGAGGCTTTCTATGGCGGCAGGGGCCCATCTGGAGCTAGAGCGACATATCCAGGTTATCAGCCAGAGCAGTTTGGGCATCAAGTCGGCGCAAGAGCAGGTCCCCCCACTCAATTGTCTGGCCCCGGGATACCTGGGTCTAGTGGTATGCTCGAGGGATCATATCCGCCCCCCATGGCATCGGCGGTCAGTCCTGTGACCATGCAGCGCAGTCGCCGCTCGTCCACGAGCTATTCCATGGTAGCACGGGATTTTGCCCCCCTCCCTTCGCGCCCGTCCACTTCTGGAGGGCCCTCGGACGCATATTCGTTGAGGGTTGGTGTAGAATTTCCTCAGCCAGGCCCGTCGCGCCTTGAGCCGCCGTTCACACTCCCCCCATTGCGCATCGACCCTCTGCGTCCTGCCGCCACTCTCCCTGCGCCTGCCACGAGCAGTCGACATCCTTCCCTGCTTCCACGCCGCTCTCTCGGGCAGGTACTGCCCTCCCCCGCGGCGTTCGACCTCTCGCACCGCACACCAGCCTCTGAGCCTGTCGAGTCGCCCTTCGCGCACCACCCCACCCTCAACATCCCCCCGCCGTTTACATTACAGCCGCGCCCGCAGTGGGACGACCCTGCGTTCTCGCCGTTCTCGCGTCCCAGCTCAGCGGTATCACGTCCCAGCACGTCGTACTCGGGGTCCTCCAGCGCGCTCTACTCACTGCCTAGCCCTGTGCGGACTGCGGGCCCCGGGAGCAGTCAGCCGTGGTCGTCAGATCCCCTGGAAGCCTCAGGGACCACCCCGCTGCTACCTGGTGCCCGGCCGCGCTTCGACCCGGTCCGCGCCTCCCGCGCAGATGCTCCCCACTCCCCTGCGCTGTCCCCATCGAGACGGCGTCCCCGCTCTTCCGACGACGAGAATGAGGGCGAGACGCACGCGCACGCGCGGCGCCGCGAGCTCCCTCGGTAATCCCCCGGCCCCGCGCCTTCTGTTTGTTGTACAACTCTATCGCACGATCGTTCTCCCATGTCTTCCACGACGCACACGCACACGAACAGCACAAAAGCCCAGTACGCATACCATAATCTTGGCCCGCGCGCATCATCTCCATTGATAGCGCAAGCACACGCCGCAGCGTGGCTCGCGCGTGTTCTCCTGGTAACCCTTAATGAAAGCCTAAGATATCCCTACATAATTAGAATTGCTAGAGTACTCACGACTTCCATAACGACGCAGCGTTGCACAACAATTTGTACGAATACATGTCACAGTAATGTGTCTGCTCACACCATAGTCTATCAGCCGCATAATGCGCGATGCATAATAAACACTCGTTTCTGATCATTATATACAACTGCGCGGCGGCCGTGGAGATACTGGCCGCCGTCTATTCAAGAAAGCAAACGAAAGCACAGATACAGATATTTGTGAGGGGGGAAATCGCACGTGAGCCATCGCGTGTGCGATGGCCCGAAGCATTGTTCGTTCCGATCGCCGTGATACCTGCGGCGGATCGTCATATACAGATGGTGGGATATTTCCTACTGTATCCGGTCCCACTGGCGCATGCACGAGTAGCCGTCGTAGTCTACCGCAACAACTGTCAGTCAATGGATCACACGCCAGGCACTGACATGAACTCTCACCGAAGCTCTTCGACGGGTTGCACGAGCAGCGGCCGCGCTGCCAAGCCCCCTCGCCGCGTGGACAGTGCGTGTATGGATTATGTTCGTACCCGATCTCGTCGAAGAATTGAATCTGATCCTTTCGCGCGAAGAGCGCAACAGCGATGCTGTGGACTGGCGCGTCGCCCCAGCGCTAGTGCGGAGCACGGGAAGCCGAAGATGCAAGGGCGGATATGCGGATGGCGCCGTGGCGCGATGGAGGGAAGGTATCACGTATCGTCAGGGACGGGACGACATGAGTGGGGATGAACCTACCTCATAGTAGAAGCCGCCTTTGGAGTCCAGGAAATCAAAGAATTTGGAATAGGCCTCACCCCGCCAAAAGTCCATGCTTGCGATCTCAAAGTTGCTCCAGACTACGCGTTGCGTCACGTCAGAATAATGCTAATACATGATTCCATGCTAAAAAGAGTCACGGCTTACAATGGCACAGATTGTAGGACTGCCCGCCATCATCGGACATGTAGTTTATCGCGTTATTGTCATCCAAATATTCGGGATAATCTTGCATGAACTCTGTGCGGATGATGAGATGTTATTTGAAGATGCCTATCTCCGTTCACAGGGAAAGAAGCATACCCTTGACAGTGTCCCACAGCGTGGGTATGGTCGCGTGGTACTCGTACATCGTTATTGTGAAGCCTGTGTACGGCAAGTGAGCCACGTGGATGCAATGAATTGCAATATGAGTTTACCATAAACCTTGTCGTTCTCCTCCATATAAACGAAGGGGTCAAAGTCAATGTTGCAATGGAAATGAACATCAGGCCTGTGAGTTATGAAGTATGAGGATACGACGCAGAGAGATTGTGGTGTTCTCTGCTTACTCCACACGCCAGTACCACTTGTACTGCTGAAGGAGTTGGTGACGATAGAAGAACTATGGAAGCAGCGGTCAGGTACGTCAATTACGTTGCTGGGCACCCTATGACCTACGCCAGAGTTGAACCGGCACATGTTCCGGTACCTGACGGTGAAGTCAACAATTGAGCCAACTTAGAAAGGCTGAATGGAACATACGATTTGCTGCCTAATCTCAAATTCAGTACCACATGTTCGCTGAATGTCCTGAGACCCACCTCCGTAGATAATATTATCCTGTACCATCTTATTTCTGCCGGCAGTTGCCCTCTCCTCGTCAATCCAATCAGGTTGATACCAATGGTCAGGAGGGACGAGGCCAAAGGATACGGGCCCGGAGACGATGTTACTGATTCGTCTGCAGGAACGCCAGCACACGGACGAAGTCAGGGAAGACGTCATAGGCAGTAGAGGGGGGTTACTGACGTCTTGAAGTCATCCGAGAACGGCTCCTCATTCAAGAACACCCATGGATACTGGAAATTCCTGTTGAACCGATCCTCCAACTCCCGCACACTCCGCACGGCACTATCGACATCAGAATTCCGGGCAAGCATGAGTATTGTGGCGTTAGCTCTGCGACTGGTCGCGTTTGAGTGGGGAGAAGACGCAAAGTAGTCATCGGGAATGGGCTCTGGAGATCCTAGATCGGAATATGACCCTGATATCTTGTGAGCAATGTTGGACAGCGATGTTGCACGACCGTAATCTTCATGCGTGAAGCTTAGAATAGAATGCAGGCCGATCTACGCGAATCGTCAGCCACATCACATACATACTCGGTACCTTTTCACATACCAGCACGAAGAGCACAAGCAGCACGTAGCGTGTGGTCGTATTCATCTTGTAATGCATGAAAACCTCATGGACTCTTCCAGCTGCTTTTGCTTGGACCGGTCGGAGTACGCCAGGCTCCCGCACGCGTGTTTTGCGATCGACGAGGATGGAGAAAGCAGAAAGCACTTGGATCGTCGTCAGTCCGCGCAGAAATACGTGTCGATGGCGATGCACAGCGACAAGTAAGCAACAGATTGGGTATCAAACTGACAGTGGCGGCTAACGACCCAGCGCTCGTTGCGAATGGCATTTCTGCACCCTGCTGTGGCGCGAAACTGGTGGCTGCCAGTGGCTGTCCCCCCTCGGCTTCTCGGCAACCGGTGTAACGCCCAGTATGGCAGTCGCCCCGTTCCTGCAAGTTTGTTCTCAATGCTACCGAACCGTTTGAAATCGGTTGTGTGAGCATGGTTTTCTTCCATTACGGCGCCTGAAGAGAGACACGCTGATCGTGCACGCATCGAGATCACTGCCATCGTGAGATATCCAAAATTAAGCTTTCCCGGTGTAAGCACTACGTAGATCATATTCGCTACCTCCAATATCATGGAATATATCTCGATCGCACCTCTGACAATGATTCAAACAGGAAGACCTCTGCCTCGGAACATCATTGTCTCACTCCGCAATTCCGAGTATCGGGGACCGTCCCCCGTTGCTGCGCAGCCCGCAGCAATCGGGTATGTCTCGCCAAAACTCGACCTCAGGTGATCCAGCCAGAAAATAGGTAAATGAGCTAATAACAATACACTTGCTGTTTATGGAGTGTGCAGTCGCGACCCTCAGGAATCGGTGGTAGGCACTACGTGTCGTATGTATTCCGGCACCAGGTCCGTCGGGAGCTTGGCGATTTGGTCGAGGGGCGCCCTCTTGGCCAGCGCAAGAAGATTCAGCCTCAGCTTCCTCAGCACGGGATCTTCGTCCGCCTGCCCCTCGGCATCTCCCGGCACATCCCTCGCCTCTTCCGCCTCCGCAGCCGGCTTCATCTCGATATCCTCGTCCGGCCTTGCCCCGCGTTGTGCAATGACGTCTGCGGAATACTGCAGCGCATGCGCAAGTACCTCGGCGTCGTCGGTGAGCCCAGGCGCGACGGCTGCCTCTGCCTGCTTGTGCGACTCAATGGCGAATGCGAGATACTCTGCTGCGTTCTTCCCGGGCTCTTCTGCCAGTGCGCGGTCGCGCGCCTCCTCACGTTCTCGCTGACGCTGTGCCTTGAACGCGGCACCCGCCCACACGTCCTCAGCGAGAAAGAGCTCGGTCGGCGCGCGGATTAGCGAGGCCATGTCTATCGGCTCACGCGCCATTTTGTGCAGTTCCTCGAGCTGCGTGGTGGCGCGAGGCAGCACGTTGAGTGAGTACTCAACCTGTTTTTGGACAGCGGGATCGATTGGGGCCAGAGGATCGTGCAGATGTAGTGCAACTTCTCGGAGTAGGCGATGTCGACCTTCCGTGAGCGGCTCCACGACTGTCTGATCCACCCACTGCGCCAAGGGCTTTCCGAGTGCTGTGTAGTCTGGAGGATCGCCATCGGGTACCTGTGTCCGGTACGTCAGATACATGATAGACAGGAGTGAGACCAACACGCACTAAGCCCTCAGGTCTGCTTACAAACTCCGCTACACTGCGTACATATGCCAGCCCATCGACGCCTCCATACACCACATCCCTTATATACTCCTGAGCCTCTTTCGCCTTGTTCGCCCAATATTTCTCCTCGAGTTCCTCCGACTCGGTAGCTTGCTGCGGGGTAGCCGTCGGTCTATTCTCGACGCTCCCTCGCAGCGCTTCGAACAGGCGCTCCTCGGACCCCAGATCCGCTGCAAGATCCCTCGTCCGCCGCTCCACCGCAAGCAGGCTCACGAGCGTCGAGTACGTGCCGAAGTCGCTCGCGATGGGTTCGCGGGGCATTTTCCACGCCGGCACCTCCTCTTCCTCGTCTTTGTCCCTGAGACGCCCGCGCCCGGCGGCATTGCGTGTCAGCGTCCAATGGCGACGCTTGCTTTTCACGACCTTGCCCGAAGACTTGAGCGAGCGGGTGGAGCGCGGCCGGGAAAGTGATGACGTGAAGGCGGATGGGGGGATGTTGACGGGGCCGGGAAATGTAACGTCGGGGGTATCAGAGGGCAGGGAGGGGTATAGTGGTGTCAAGGATGGCCTTGACATTGGTTCTGGAACTAGGAATGAGAGTACAGAGAATGGATCTTCCACTGCGAATGGGGTCAGCCAGGACAAACGCAAAAATTGACAACGTGCGTACACTGTGCGTAATCTAGACTTCCGTCTGCCGCGTATGGAGGGCCGCCCTTCTCCATTCGCAGTCTTTCCTTCTTACTCCGATAGCGTTTGCCTGTGAAAGTTCGGGAAATGAGAATGTTGCGGGTCAGCGAGAATCGGTGATCTCACCTCTGAGCTTTAGAATGAGCATCAGCTCGGCCATGTCAGACTCAGGAGGGAATGCCCCGAGACCATCTTTCGCGCCGGGGAGACTCCCGTCAGGCTCGAGGCTTTCTGACATCGTTCCAGGCACTTTCTTGTTTCCTCGACCTCGTTTGGGACCCATTTGAGCAGGCGTCTGTACCTGGGTCGATGCGATAGACAGCGAGCGACCGCGGCCGTCACGGTCCACGTCCATCGGTGTCCCCTTCCCCGCATCGTCGTCGTCCACAGACAGGGCACCCGGCTCCTCGTCGCGTTCAATCTCGATATTCCAGTCGGTCTCATATTCGATGACGCTCGAGGAGGCCTTCGCAATGTGTTCAAGTGCCCATGCCTCGATCTTGTCCGCTTCGGTGTAAAATATCGTCCCGGGAGGATTGAACATCTTCGCATTTGTGGTGACGAGCCGTAGATCGTCCTGGAATGGTCATGAGCGGAGCACAAGACATAGACATTACAGCACACGCACCGCAAACTCTTCCAGCGAGCGATACTTTCCCTTCTCCACCTTCTTGGTCATGGTCCCAAGGTCCATCGGCCGCTTGACGATATCAGCGTACCCGGGGACCTGCGAGACGTCCACAGGCTGGAGAAAGAACGCATAGTCGTCTTTCCTAATGTGCCACATCGTCAAGAAGTCTCAGAAAACTACGGGTCCATTACTTACTTCTTTATTTGTACTATGAGCTTTGTGAGGACCTCCTTCAGCGGCTTCAGCTTAACTGGCCGAGGGATCTTCTTCACCAACTCCTCCTGGAAGACCGGGGTGAGGTTCCTGGACTTTTTGCCCTTGAGAGCCTGTACGGTTTTGAGGGATGGGATAACAAGCCGCAATCCTGAGCCTCCTGTTCTGTTCGCGTGCTGAGAACTCTCGCCATGGTAATCAGTTGAAGTCAAGTCGATGTCGTCCATTCGTTCGCAAACGACTCTGGGAATTTATGATGAAATCTATCGTCTGCGTTGGAGGGTTTTGCCAATTTCTGCCTTCCATATCAGGATTATTGCTTAGTCACAAGAGGTTATCTTGAATATCTTGAAGAAAACCAAGATGGGCGCCCGCCGTGCATAGCACTGCAGCTATTCATACGTTACCTTCGCTAGATTCCCCGCAATCCCGGGTCATAGCACTACATGAATATGCATACCCTGCCTTCACTGCATTCCCCGTAATCCTAGGTCACAGTAGTACATCGCTATCCATACCCTGCCTTCACAACATTCCCCGCAATCCCAATTAACTGTGCTGTATAATTGTCCATCCTACCCTGCATTTGCTACTAGGATAGATTCCTCACAATCCCGGGTAATGGCACTAAACCGTCATCCCTACCCTGCGTTCACTACATTCCCCACAATCCCAGGTAACAGAAGTGCAATTGCGAGTATAGGTCCTTTGGCTCCCGCCACTACCTACCATTGCGTCCCGTATATGCGCGGCATCCGTAGTCAGGTTCCCTTCCTGACTACAAGGGTCTTTACAGTGTGTAGTGCTATGTATGCTACGGAGAGAGCATATTCGATCATTAGATTCATGTATCGGGCGGACGCTCGTCTCTCTCACATGTATTTAGCACGACGACTGATAATGTTCCTTCCGTACCTCGATTCATCTGTTGCAGTGTGACGATGCATAACGAATGACACTATACCGTATCCTTTGTATGCGTTGCTTATTTCTCTGAAACTAGCTAGTCTCTGCATCAGCCATGTATCGAACTAGCTCCAGTCCATTCTATCGTATTATGTCGCCCTGAGTACCAGCACAGTCTAGCCCGAGTTCACGAGTGAGCAGCACCAACACCAGAATACCAAGTAGAGTAGCAAGCAAGTCGCAGCAAAACCAAGAGCAGGATGAAGAACCAGGACCAGCACAGTAGCTCCAGCGTATTTTCGTTAAACTGACGACTCATAGTGCATCAGCTCTTGCGTAGCTTTCACTTCTCGCCGAACCCCTCGTCATCCAGCTCTGTCATCAGCACGTCCATGGTGACCTTACCTTCGTCCCTGTCCTTGTCTGTACAGTCTTGTTTGCCGCCGCTCCGTACGACTGTCTGTTCCCACATCGTCTACGGATGTCGGCTCAGGCATAATATCGACACTCAGCTTACTTGACCCGCCAGACGAGCGTCTCGTCCTCTTTCTTCCGAGAACATGTGCATAATGCACTCGAAGAACTTTCGACTGTCAAATTTCCCGTCCGTATGCGCCGACTCGGGCTGGTTTTTCGAGATGAACTTGGCCTGAGTCTCATTTCCCCGGTCAACAATTGCGATCAATGCTGCAGCGCCACGTACCTTCCGCATCAATCGAGACGAGTTTCGCACATACCTCGTCTATTGCTGCTTATGTGTATAGTTAATGGCCCAGGCCAATGCTTAGTCGCATATATGCGCATCGCTGATCCACACATGCGCATACATGTGCATATACCGACCAGTTATGGGCACGCGCTACTAGGGTGAGGTAAATGCCACCCGTTAGTCCATGGTATAGCAAGGTCCTCACAAGCGAGACCGACATGAGGTCATCTTGTCACTCCGATCAAGACACGTACCTGCATTGTCAACCAAATCTCGGGTGAATTGGGTCCCAGTGCTCCGTGTGTGCACTCTATGGCATCTTCCTTACAAGGCATTCTCTGGTATCTGACGGCAAGCGTTTGCTGCGGTGTAACTCGCAAGTATTGCAAAGTATGAACACAAGTCTCTGGAGCTGCAACCCGGTCACATTACGTTGAATAGAAAACGTGAATAATAGAGCACTGGGGTGAATTCGATACCCGATACACAGACAAAGCCGTGAATGAGTACGAAGAAGAGAGGAGAGACTGTCTGTACTCGACGCGACGCGTCGTACTCGACCCTTTCCGGCGGAGATTGAATTCCAGTGCGACGCGTCAATCACGAGACCCATCCTGTCTTGCACTCCAAGTCCCGACTCCCGAGCCGCCTGTGCCCTCATGTACGAGGCTTCGGGGAGCGTTTGAATAGATACCCACAGCTGAACAGGATTATCCTCACCACCTCTGCGGAGAATTTTATGAGCGGAATTTCTGGCTGCATCTTACGATTCGCCGGCGGTACGTTAGGAATATGGCTGGCTATGTACTTCCGCCATTCCCACGGCAGACTTATCGAATCCGTTTGCTCATCGACACTTGACCGAGTGCGACTGAATGAATCCCGAGGCTATGGACCATCTCGTCAGCACGAAGTCGCCATTTGTATGTGCTCGCGAAATCTCAGGAAGAATGGAAGACCTACCTGCGCCTACTCTGTCATCCTCCTGGCTTTCGCGGGTGGCCGGTGGACGAATTCGCGCCAGTATTACATCATGAAATTGGAGGCGCCGAGAAACCCCGACCGGATGTGGGCCATGAGAGAAATCGCAATGCTGTAAGACGATCTGCAATCCGGACAACTTGTCTTCTCAATTAAAGTATACTGTTCGTAGCTTACGCACATCTGAGCAGTTGACCAGTGAGTTCAACGGACGGGGGTCAGGGAGAACAGATGAAATCCAGAGCCTTGGCCGATGTCCGAGCGGCGCCCTGCTCAGCCACCGTAAAAGTCGCACAGTGCGGTATACCCGCCTTGCTCCGAGACCCCCACCTCCCCAAGCGTCCCGCCAGCCTTTTCTTGCGACTCCACCGTCTCGTCGGCGAATCATCCGCGCAACGGGGTCGTGTGGGCCGGTGCACGAGCTCGGGAAAGTACATATCGAGCGGAGGAAGCTTGGGAAGGCGCCAACTCGTGGCTGAGTCCGCAAAACTATCATCCCATTGCCTTAGCTTTCGTTGAACGAGTCATCAGATTATCCCATCCTCCATCATCTCCCGAATCACATCGTTGCACATCGTCGCAAATATATAAAGTCGTCGTGGTATCACTCGACGCCACGGAGGAGAGCGCTATACCCTCAGGTCACCGGTGAGCAGATCCGTCTTATCTGATAACGCTACCATCAACGATGCGGTGCTCGTCGCTCCTGTTCATCAACCGCCTCTTACATACAACGAGCGGCGGCAGCGCCTTGCGAACATGATATATAGCGCCGCGCTGCGCTCCCAGATTGGCGTGGGGTTTCCTTTCTTCTCCCATCGCTCGTTCCTTGTTTTTCTCACCGCCGGCGGTGTTCACGACATCCGGATCCCATCGAGCTGGTCTCACTCACGACCTCTATCTTAGGCCATCTAATCTATAGACTACCCTACGAGCTCCCGACCGTAATGTCCCTCATGTCCACCAAGACCGTCGCCGTCCTCGGGGCGTCGTACGGTGGTACGTGCCCATCATAATATGACCCGCTTGACCTCTGGGGCTGACCATTGTCGTGATTCTGTCAACGTGTCCAGGCGCTCGCGCTGCGCAGGTCCTCGCGCAGGGCCTGCCGGCGGGCTGGCGGGTCGTGCTCATCGACCGGAACAGCCACATGAACCATCTCTACGTGCTCCCTCGCTACGCTGTCCTTCCTGTGCACGCACACAAGGCATTCATTCCTTATTCCCGCCTGTTCGCCTCCGCGCTCGAGGCTGCCGCTCAGTCTGACTCACAACCCGACGCGGTGCAGCCGGTGGAACCCTCGCCGCACATCATCCTGCACGCTGAGGTCACGTCGCTCTCGACACACTCGTTGACGCTGTCGCGCGCGTTCCCCGAGCATGGCGTCACGGGCAACCCCCCGACTCTCGCGTTTGACTATGTCGTGTACGCCCTTGGAAGCCACCTCCCTGCTCCTATTAACCTGTGGGGCCCGGTTGGTAACGAGAGCGAAGCTAAGGGGGGGCCCGTTCAGTTGGGCACCAAGGCTGGAGGGATCAACTGGCTCTCGCGCTTCCGCGACCAAGTGGAACATGCGTCGAGCGTCCTGGTAGTCGGCGGCGGCGCACTTGGTATTCGTGAGTATTCTACCAGATGGTTCGATCACATTATAATTGACCCTCTGCGATACAGAGTATGCTACGGATATCGCAGAGGTATTCCCTACCAAACGCGTGACGCTGCTGCATTCGCGCCCTCGCTTGCTGCCCAAGTTTGACGAGCAGATGCACTCTGAGAGTATGCATTACTCCGTTTGCTGTGAGAATGAGACTGACATCGGTGTACAGTCCTTTCTTCGCTTTCCGCCTTGAACGTTGACACGATTCTTGGCGAGCGGCTCGACCTCGAGTCTGTGCGGACGCCCAAGACTATTTCAGTCAATGGCCAGCTCGAGCGGGTGGTCCGCACCGAGAACGGGCGCGAGATCCATGCTTCCATGGTGGTACGTGTCCCCTTCCCACAGTCTTCCGGAAAGGCGTAGTTTCTGACCCCGGCTGCAGCTTCTTTGTACCGGCCAGACGCCCAACACCGCCCTTCTCAAGGACCTCGTTCCGGATGCGATCATTCCCGAGGGGCCGTCGAAGGGCATGGTGCGTGTGAAGCGTACGATGCAGGTAGCGGTTTCACTACCCGAACCTGCCCCAACGGCCGGGTCTGCTCCCCGTGATGCGAACCCGGAAGAGATCCAAGAGGTCCAGCGTGCGTTCCACGAGCTCACCGTCTCACAAGATCTCGACACATCGGAGGCTTCCCCTGTGTCGGAGAGCAGTCTCTCCAGTGGCTACGCCAGCGGCTATAGCACCGACGACGAAGAGGAGGAAGAGGATGATGATGTGCACCTGCACGTCCCACACCCCCACATCTTCGCCATCGGCGACGCGGCGGACGCGTTCGGTGCCATCAACGCTGGGCACACCGCGTACCACCAGGTGCGTGATCGCGTGTTATCTGTCCTTGGCGATTATCTGATAAGATCATATATCTCGGTTGTCAGGGCGAAGCCGCCGCGAAGAACATCGTGCACCTGATCAAGCGCGCGGAGGGCGATCTTGGCGAGGAGCTCCAGCGGTACGCTCCTGGTGCGCCTGCCATCAAGGTCTCGCTCGGCCTGGTATGTGCCTATACTGTCGTACCTTGTGATGCGGTGGGCTGACTGAAACTCTGCAGAGCCGCTCGGTGTACCAGATCAACGGCGTCGTTGGCACGAAGGGCGACGCGCCCCACGACCTCGATGCCCACTTGATGTGGCGGTTCTACGGCATGGATGGCGAGGACGTCGACATGCACGTGTGATGTGACGCAGCTGTGGTTGATCATCTGTGGAGTGGTCTTTGTTAGAACGCAAGGCTGGCTAGAGGTACACGAGTATCATTATTCAATATTACTCGATGGATGTATTCGGTGTCATCGCGTTCAATGGAATACTGTGAACGTGGAAATTTGCTAAGTCAGCCAATTACTCTCAATAGTCAATCAGTCCGATTTGGAAAATCATGGTGGTCAGCGCGGTGCCTTGGTGCCTATAAGTATGGCGTCCGGTCGTGTTCGGAGCCTGAACACATTACATGTGGTCCCGCCGCAGCCACAGTGTCATCGAGGGGCGACGTCGAAGTCTGGTTCTAACATTTCGCAGGGTACAATCTTGTCTCAACATCAGTTACGCTCATGCTTGATTGGTCTGGAGCATCTCTGCGGAATCCTGAGGACTACGGACAATGAACTGAATAGGTCGACCTCCTGCAGGGCCTCGCTGCGAGAGCCTTACCCACGTAGGGGAGGCGATGTATAAGATTCACTTAGCCAATGATGCGACCATTGCCTACTGCTGCCAGACCTGCTATACGATCCCTAGTACGCATACTAATCAGCGATGGAACTAACTACATAATGGAAGCCCAAGCGCTAAGGCCCCTATTGTAGTTGATTTGGTTTTTGTCTAGTCGACCATAGCTGCCCTTGCTTCTGCGTGCTCTCCTTCTATCGAAGTGCATCGACATTGACTTTTCTTGATACTCGTATGCCCACGCCGTAATTCGACCCTCGCCAGTCCATACAATACTCGACTATCAACTAAACCCCAGGATGTACGAACCCCCTATCGCAGAGTCTGTTCAAACGCTCGACGAGCATCCAGCCGATGACGAGCTGGACTTGATAGACATACCATCTGGTTTCAAGCCTGTAGTATCGAGCGCACCACCTCCTGGTTTGGATGCTCCACCAGGCCGACGACCATTTGACATGGTCATCACGAAAATCCCTGCAAACAAGAGGTCCCTCCCTGCAGATGCGTACACCCATGTAGTCTGCTTGCCAGAGGTCAAAAAGGCGATGCTAGCTGCCTCTGGATGGCCTGCACCCTTCTCCCCACCTTCTCCGCCGGTCTATGAGATTAAATCCGCAGGTCGAAAGTACAGCAACGGCTTGGGGGCGTTCGCCGTTGCGGATATCAAGCCTGGGGATCTCATCATGCAGGAGCGGGCGCTGCTCATTACGTCAAGACACGTCGCACTACCCAAGGGCGATAAAGGGAGACTTCGAGAGATCTTTCTCGAGCAGTGCTGGGCAGAAATGGGGCATTTCCACCGCAAAACCATGCAGGCGCTGCATAATTGCTATGGCTCAGACGCCGAGCCGCTGCGCGGTATCGTCGACACCAACGCTCTCCCAGCCGACACCCTCCCGGGACCAACTGACATCGGGGGCATCTATTCGGCAGTGTTCAACCACCTAGCTCGCATCAACCACAGGTGAATCGAGTCGCACGACCATGCTACAGGCTCATTCTTATTCCCTTCTGGCGGTCGCAGTTGCAGCCCAAACGTACGCTACCGCTGGGACATCGAAACGTTCTCAGGGCAGGTGCATGCATTCCAGCCCATCAAGGCCGGCGAGCAACTCTTCATCTCTTACTGTGACCTCGAATATCCGCGCGGGCTGCGCCAGGAGGAACTGCGCAAGCTCTACCGGTTCGACTGCGCATGTCCCTCTTGCGTGCTGCCGCGTTACCAGGGTCGTCTCAGCGACTGGCGGCGGCTCCTAATCATCGAGCAAGCGTTCCAGGACTTGAGCAAGACCGATGCGGACCTGCGCGCCTGGGCCACGAATCCGCGGCTGCCGGACCCCATGCTGGTCGATGCCGCGGAGATCTGGTACGGCTGGATGATGCAGGAGCGCGTGCTCAACAGCGTCCTGCTGCCTACCGTCCTGGAGCGTCTGTGTAAGGCGTACTGTGCGCTGGAGGACGAGGGGAATGCAAGGAAGTATGCGCGGGCGGCGGCGGCGTATGAGAAAGCGCTCGAGGGCAGCGATAGTGGCTGGGGGATTGTGGCTGCATCGCCGGAGAAGACGTCTTGGTGGGGATTGAGAGTCAGGGCGCGCAGGCAACAGGCGCCGAGCATTTGACGATGCACGGTCTGTTCGGAGGAAGATATGTGGGCTCCCTGGCGCAGTGTACACATTGCGTCGACAGTTAAGGCAACGGGAGGAACCCATGGTCATAGGGTAATATAGGCCATTACTTGGCCCTCGGATGGTATAACTATCCAAGGTACAGAAATCAAGTGTTAGCAAGAATGTCCGAATAGTCCGAATACATTAGTCGAGACGACGCAAAACTGTACTGTGGATGGTATACTGTGCGACATTCGTGGCGTCGATCATATGCTGCCCGGAGTCGGGTATCATCACGAAAGAGACTCGAATGAAATCATGTCATGCAACTTCCACGGCTTCGGCACATAGGCCACATGCTAGACATTCCAGACAGCCTGAACATCAAAAGTGCAATCAGCGTATGGACCACATTGGAGACGGTCATGACGCACTCATGCAACCGCAACATGCGCAGAGGTAGCACGGGAAGCACAGCGGGTTCTCAAATACACCTTTCGAGATCAGACTGTCAGCATAATAGTAACACCGGTCGCACGGATCGAAACGCACCCCGGCAGCACCAGAAGCTACAGCAGATCCCTGCGACAAGCACCAGGAACAGCCCAACGAAGATCACGATCAAGTACACTGTTCTCGGAGACGTCAGTAACGATAGCCAGAGAAACTCGGAACCGGACGACGCACATTTGCGATGCACGAAGACATCGTTGTTCGTCCCAGAGCCGTCCACCGCCTGTCGCTTCACAAACTGTCCTGCCCAACCTAATCCGGACACTAAGACCTCCTCCGACGCATCGATGCCGAATACACGCGAGAGTCCGCCCTCCGTCACCGTGTCCGCAACGCACAAGACCAGTAGCAGCATGCCAAGACCCAGCAGGGTGAGAAGCGCAGCAGTGAACGCGCGGCGCATGCGTGTCCGCGCACAGCGGCAGCGGTGTCCATGTCCAGGAGAACGAAGACCCCCTGTGTGGCTCAGATCATCGACGTTGAGGTACTGTTTCTCGTCCAAGCAGTCTGCTGGACGCGGTTGTTGGACGTAGTAGCCCACAGCGGGAGATGGGACGCCGAGCGGCTGCACGTTGACCGTCATCGTTGCAGGTGCGAGGCCGTACGGGATGTGCAGGTGACGTCGGTGTTGGGAAGAAAGTAACCAAGGCGTTGTCGCCGCCGCATTTTATGTCAAGCTAGTGGGCTGTTCCATGCGCATGCGGACGCTAAGCGCAGTTGTGGAAGACACGATACCCCGAAGGTCACGCGAGAAGATTCCAGTGCGTGATGGCTCCCTCGCCAAGAGTATTAGGCCGCACGCAGTCATATTAGTGCACAGCCAAAAAAACAAGTAGAGAATATATCCGGCGAGGTATGCGTTTATATCGAGCAAAGGTTGGAGGCTGAGATAGAGGCGTCCGCAGAGAAATCCTGTTGGCGTCAGGCGCTGGCCTTCTGCTCTGCGTTCTCTGTCAACGACTCAACGCTACCCGAAGAAGTATTTCTCCTTCTCCGAATGCTTAATTGACGCACAGTGACTGGGCAGTGTCCGGAAGGCTGAGAGATAGCAGCATACTGAAATAGACCAGACCTATTCTCATACGTCTTCTGAGATTCTGGTCTTCTGGCAGTGCATTCGACCAAGACCTGTGTTTTTAACGTCTAACTATCTGAGCTGTTCTATGCACTGCTTCGCAAGTACAACATCTAGGCGAATTTGCACAGGTAAAGACCTTCGCTGCATCCTTGGCTGAGGATTGGGATGCCCTTAAAGATTGCTTCTTGCTATGTGCATCGCCTACAGCGACATGGTGATACCAACCGGTAGCCTTGGCAGGCGCAGCACTCGTGGCGGTCACATACAAAGACATAAACGCAAACATACGACACGTCGTATCCGCAGCAGTGGGAGGCCACACGTCCTTGCGTTACGTTTGATCATAAACAGAAGTACGAGGTAAGTACGTGCTCGCCGTCGAATGCATGTGGGATGGCCGAATTTACCGCAGACGATATAGGAACCGTTCATAGGGTAAGGAACTACGCGATATAATACATAGTACACGACGTCACCATTCACGAGTATGTGTCAAAATCAAAAGGTGTACCCTTCGTACCAGAGGCCTGTAAATCGACATTGGCGTGCAGACATGGGGCCATGGACTCAAATAACTCACGCAATGTACGCAGAACCATGAACCTCTTCCATCTCACCGCACTTGCCACTTTCTCTCTGACTATCTTCTGCTCCGCAAAGAGGCGTAGATTCCTCACGTCGATCCATTGCTCTCTGAGACGTTCTTTACGGCTGGTGGTCAGGATAACGAGCGAGAGGATCGTTGTGGCGATTTCGACGTCGTTCACCACCTCCTCTGGCGTCGGCCAGGTCTTTTTGCAAGCCGTGTAGATCTCGACCATATACTGATCCTTTTGGATATGTTCCTCCACTGACATGAGCGGAGACAGAGCGAATGCGTCGACTCGAAACCTCATGTCGGGCTCGGTTACGATTGGAGGAGCCCAAGGTTTGTCGACACTGTCACCTGTGGTTAGCCTACATGGCACATACAAGAATCTAATAAACATAAGCTGCAGACACGAATGACACGCACCCGTCAGGTTCCTCGAGGTCGTCTGACTCGTCTCCTCCATCTCGGTCATTACCGTCCGACTCATCCGTATCTCCTGGATCTGCTGAGTGTTTCGACTCTTCTGACTCTTCTGGCTCTCCCGAATCGTCTGAATCGTCTGATGTTTGCAACCATCCGGATAACTTTGCGATTTCCGGAAGGAGTGTGGTGAGACATTCAGACCGAGCCTCGATATCTTTGTTCCCGGGATTGGACTTCGGGGCAGGACTGGGACCAGTTTTCGATGCGCCCAAGTGGGTATGCATATAGGGATCTTCGGCGAGCATGAGACCAAGCGTTACCAGAAGGATAAAGCAAGCCAGTACACTGCTAGGACGGCAGTCGTTCAAGTTCAAGTCGACGATACACTATGTCGTTATATAAGTCTACGACGGACGTCCTGGGCTGCGTGACCGGCTAGCTCAGCCGGCGCCTTCGAAAAGTAGTGTGGCTCAGCCAATTGTGTTTGGCCTCCCTTTCACGAGTGGCCGAGGGTTTATGTCCTGTCGCCATCATGAAAGCAAGCAGCATGTGTTCGGACAGCTCTCCGACAGGGTCACAGAAGCAGGGTTCATTGTGTCGTGTTCACCCCAGATGGAACCTGAATCGTCTCCGCCTCGGAGGATAGAAAAATCTCGCTATGGAATGCTCAGACAGGAACCCCAGTACTTGATCCTCTTCAGGGCCATAGTGGTTATGTGGACACGGCATATTGTTTTACAGCGACCATTATCAGAAGTAAAAGGTAGAACTGTGCTCGCTATCGAATGCATGCGGGATGGCCGAACGCAGTCAATAAGATATCGCAACCGTTTGATGGGGTATGGAAGCACGGAATAGAATAGAGTACACAATGTCACATTGGCGAGTATGGATCCGAATTAAATGCGAGACCCTTCGTACCAGAGGCCTGTAAGTCAACATTAGCGCAGAGACATGGAGGAGTTGATCGAATGGCTCACGCAATGTGCGCAGAACCGCAAACCTCTTCCATCTCACTGCTTCTGCCACGTTCTCCCTGACCAGCTTCTGCTCTGCAAAAAGGCGTAGATTCTTCACGTCGACCCACTGCTCTTTGAGACGGAATTTACGGCAGGTGGTCAGGATAACAAGAGAGAGGATTGTTGTGGCAATTTCAACATCATTTACTACCTCCGCTGGTGTAGGCCAAGGCTTCTTGAAGGCCATGTAGATGTCGACCATATATTGATCCTTTTGGATATGTTCCTCGACTGACATGAGCGGGGCTGGAGCGAATGTGTCGATTCGGAAATCCATGTCGGACTCTGTTACGATCGGAGGAGCCCAAGGCTTGTCGACGCCGTCATCGGTCATTGTCCTGCATAACACGTACTTGTATTGAGTACACATCAGCTGCGCATATGCCTGACACATACCCATCAGGCTCCTCGTAGTCCTCTGACTCGTCTGCCTCATCTAGATCATTTACATCCGACTCGTCCGACTCTTCTGACTTGTCTGAGTGGCCAGAACCATATGACCTATCTGAATCATCTGAATCATCCTCAGTTTGCAACCATTTGGACAGATTAGGGATATCTGGGAGTAGTGTGGTCGGTAAGTCGGTATCGCAGGATTCATCCGTGAACTTTGGGGCATGACTTGGACCAGCTTCCGGTAATCCCAAGTCTGCATGGATAAGCAAATCTTCAGCGAGCATGAGGACGAGTGGCGGTATAGGGACCAAAAACAAGCTACTCAAATGCTGGGTCGGCAGTCGCCCAAGTTGAAGTTGACAGAGCAACGATCAGGGTCATTATATACGTGGACGCGCCGGGCCGCGTGATCGGCCAACTCAACTGGCGCCTGGAGATCGCAGTGTGGCTCGCCCAGTCCGCCTCCATTGCGACTGTGTCACGAAGAGAATCTCATCCATTGCCGTCTGGAAAGATGATTTGGAAATAGGCCGATGCTACTTTTGGCTGCCTAATATGCATAACAAACCCTGAAGAGAAGACCGGGAGCATCTGAAGATTCCTAGTCAGCTCGTTGAAGCTCCTCGGTGCGTCCACCTCCCCAAATGATCGAATCATATCCTACCTGCAGAATACGCCGCCCCTCTTGCCGCAACACTCGAACAAAAGGACTTGTGAAATTGCTCGCACTTGAACTGAGCCGGCCGTATTTGGATTCGAGTTTCACGAGTGGCAGAGCGCCGACATGCGGATGATTTCTGCGTGAACCAGCCCCAATACCACCGTTCCTTTTGTTTGAGAAGTTCGCTAGCCACTCCCCATATCTTCTCTTTTGTCCTCTGGCCACTAAAGAGATACCTCACTATAGATTCCGATGATGACAACATACATAAGGGGCATTTCCTTCGCTGATGCTCGAACAACCCATCCTCTACCCCAGCTCTCTTCTAAGCTACGTTCAACTGCTTCTCCTGCTTCGGCCCCTATATCATTCTGCCACTCTGTGCGTGAGTGAACGCATATTTTCAGTTTGCACATCGAAGTGCTGATGCGTGCCAGATTTCTATCCTCATCTCTGCCGCTACATTCTCTATGTCTGTATCCGACCCGCCGCGGGTCTCTCCGCTGAGTGAGAATAGGAAAGGACTATGTGTTGTATCTCCCGAAGACATCGTTAGTCATGTCACCCGGTTTCACTCCTCGGCTGCGACAAACACCTATCAAGAGATCGCTCCCGACCTACCCGGCGCTGCGGGGCTGTTGGCTATCATCCTATCCTGCAACGATCTATACAACGATGTATTGATCCAATACCAAGATATTATATTTCTGAGGGGCTTCTTGCAGACGCATAAGTGGATACAAGATGAGCTTGAGAGCGCTTGGAAGTCCCGGGATTTTACGAAGTTGTTGCAGTACAGTGAGTCTCCCTAGCATTTATGGATGTGTCTGGAAAGCTAACGAGTGAATTTTACTTTAGCCTTCTGGTATAATCTGCCCGAATATAAAGGTAGCGAAAGGCCTACAAGAGGTACGGTGATGTCCACTGAACGGCAGGGTATGTCTCATTTCGGGCACCTAACCTAATACTCACTAATCATCGTTCACACAGCGGAAGGTATGGCCTCGTGATTCTAGCTTGATACCGTGCTCAACTGACAGCCTGACTAACAGCCCTGCATACCGCCTGGGCTATGGAGTATATCGGTGTCCTGCATATCTTGCTCTATAACAACATTATGCACGCGTTCAAAAAGGGCAGTTCTCTCGCGCACGCAAACTACGCTTGCCTGATCCAGGGAAGCGGGTCTGGGAAATCTCGGATGATCTGGCAGCTCGGATTGCTGATCTTCAGTCTTTCATTCAATCTTCGTCGACCTGAAGATCCGACACAACGTATGTGCTCGCTATAAATGATCTGACAGCCTAGCTCATGTTGCTTCTAGAAATGAAATCATACCCCGATCCCGACCACGAGTTGAGAGACCACTTTCTCCGGTCCCGATCGCTATCATACTACGAGCAACAAGCCTTCTTTTGGACTTGGTTCCTCAACTTGTTTGAGGTCATATTGGAGCAAATTAGACAGTTTGATCGACAAAACACGTATGGCGATTTGGCGTCATTTTGGAGAACAACACTGCAGAAGAATCGCTCGTACATCTATAAACTAGTAGTTCACAGGCACAGAAATTCGGTAAATCTATTCTTTTGCAACATAGAGACTTCGACTGACTACCGAGTCTCAGGGTAATCACAAAGGTGCCACGAGCCGAAAGGAGCTGCAAGTTCAGGTTAGGGCTGCGCTATGCAACCTACTCGTTGGTATAGATAGCCTAGTAACACCTTCAGCGTGGAAGGAGGCTGAAGAGCGCGTGAAGATTGTCTGCTCTTTCGACGAGGCAGACGTCCTCGCCCTGCAAAAGGTACCGAAGAACGACAAGGAGGGCAACATGTTTGAGGCTCTTTGCTCCTCCCTGAACGTGTTCCGTGGACTCCCGATCTTCTTCATTTTCCTCTCGACAAACTCGAACATCGCGCTCCTTGCTCCTCCCAAACATAGATCTACGTCCAATGCTGTCCGGCGTCATTTTGACTCTCTGGTCGCCCCATTCACTGAAACTGCCTTTGACTGCTCACCTAATTTCCCTCTGAGCCACACCGGTTATACACTCAAGCGTATCAGCACTGTGCAATTTATGGCTCAATTCGGGCGACCTTTGTACGTATGCGCTACTATTCGTGATATAATTCGAATCCCTCATGTTTGCGTATTCAGATGGCACTCGTTGTTACGGGGGTCCAATGCTGAGCGAGGACGAGCAAAGGGGAAGCAACAACCCGTTCCTGTCGCTAAAGAGCTTTTGGATCTGGCACGCGTAAAGCTCATCGCTTGCGGTGACCAACTCCATTCGAACAACGATTCTGGGGATCAAGACATCTCTGATCGATGGAGTCCCGCAGTGCGCCGTGCTCTCGCCGATATTCGTGTCTCCCTCGTCTATGAGCCCTCTCGTGAGAAGACATATGATGAACTTTCCACCCTGGTCGCAAGCCATATGCGAACTGCGTTTACGGTACCTGGTCACCGCGAATACATGCGTTCTGGATATCCCTCGGAACCCATTCTGGCCGAGGCAGCCGCCCAGGAGCTCTATCTTCTCAAGGCGTCGGACAGGACGAAAGGCCCAACGACGTTGGCCGCGATTGCTGCGGAAGCCCTCCGCCACGATCTCTGCAGTCCTGGAGAGCGCGGGGAGGTTGTAGGACGAATACTTCTCACACTCGCCTATGACGCAGCAGTTGAACGGGCCCACAGGGAGTCGGACTCATCTGGAGGACCTGTGAACTATAGCGCTGGGTGTCCTCTGATCTATTTCATCCAGGAGCTCTTCACTCAGGAACACGCTGAGGAGATCCTCACGAGTCTCCCTGATAATGTGCCAATCACTGGTGACGAATCTACGCAAGAGCCGAGTCGGAAGACATTCAAGGAGGCCTTCAAGAATGCTTACGTTCGTTTCACGCACTTTGGGCGACTGGGAGATGACGGAGGTATCACCACCCTAGCTCTATTTGCCGCGTTCTTGCGAGGACAAGCGCAGATGGGACACCCCACTCAAGCACAGATCGATGCGGCCATTCCTGTCGTCCTGAAAATAGATAATATCTGCGAGAAGAACATGACGGTGCTGTTGATATCTTTCAAGCGCCGTCTTGTCGAGGGCACTCGCGCCGAATATAACATCTGTGCCGACTCCCTGAACGTCTTCTTCCACTCTCAGGAACCTTCCTTCACGAAAAGACCATACGTCGCACTGGTCATGGAGCTTGGCGTCTGTGGGCGTACTCGCTATGTCCTAGGTCCAAGACACGTTACTGGTCCTGTGAAAAGAGGAGAAACGCTCCCGTTGCGCTTTCCAGCGGCCGCCGATCTACGAACACCTCAATCCACCTCAAAGGTTTTGTTAGGTCGGCACAACCAGGCGCTTCGGGACTTACGCCCAAGCACGAAACAGAGGCTTCACCCTCGTTACAATATCTATGCGTACGGGTGCTCTGAGCGGGTCTACAAGGTGATCGATGTGGCCGAGCGACCCGTCTATCAAATTCTCCTCGCCAACCTCGACATGTTCGACGAGTATGCGCGAAAGATGCTTGAAGGTTCCATCAGAGGCTTGCTGCGTCTCAAGCCTGTCTGGTATACCATGGTCGACTCTTACCACTGGATCGCTCTCAATGACACCATCACGAAGGCCCTGCAGATCGAACAGGCGAACTCGAAGAAGACCTTCGTTCCCGACGTTGTTTTCGCAGGGAAAGACGAGGATGTTCTCAACGCCCTGGAGAAACAAATGGACGCTTGTGCGGTCAATGCGAACAACACGAGCGGTGCGCATGGTCGTCAGGGTGAGCAGGCCCAGGTGTTCCAGGATTCTCAAGCCTCCGCGACAGCTCCGCACGACGCAGAACCTCAGGCTGGGCCGGTACCAGCCGAAGAGTACTACAAAAAGTACGCCGTCGAGTTTCCAGGAGGATATGACTCAGACGAGGAGGACATGTTGTCAGCTCTAGGTGAGATTTTCGACAGGAATAACAGCAGGAATGACGGGGCTAACTGGGAGGGCGAAGGTACCAGCCAAGATATTGTTGAGTGGAGCGCCGAGAAGCTTGCCAGAATAGGGCAGGGGGAACAGCCTCTGCTGGAGTCAGACCCGTTCGTACAAGATCCGTTCAAGGCCGAGGACGAGCGAATCCAGCGCAAGCTTCGAGAGATGCTAGTCTTGGAGCAGGAAACGATTGCCACGCAGCTGCACCTGAGCAGCATCTCGGAAAACGACACCGAGCATAGTCAAGGGGAGTCGCCCACGAGAGAAGCGAAGAAGAGGATCGAATCGAGGAAGAAGGTACCCAAGGACAAGCGGGAAGGTGACCACTCCGAAGAGAAGCCTCCAAAGAAAAAGATTACAGGTAAGGGGAAAGCCCGGGCAGGTTGAGGGATGTAACGCACGACTCGTCAGAGGTAGTTAGCGATATGGTATTTGCACACGACTGTAGTCCGATGTACCATATAGCCCAATATACGGATCTCATATACAGGTGATTCGGCAAATCAAAGAGTCAGCAACGCGGCAGTATACATAAGTTGTTCTGGTACAGAAGCACTGTGAAAGAATCTGTTTTCTAAGATCTGTGCTCGTCCTCGCGAGTTATCTGTCGCAGACCCCACCACGCAGAGTCTCTCGGAGCACTGGCGACTACGAGCCACCCACCGTCGCTTCCTGTGAACGCCTTCTCCAGGGCCGCGGCCTGTGTGGCGTACCTCTTCACAGCCTCCTCGTCCCCCAGCGCAGCATACGCCTTGCACAAGCGCGAAAACACAGCAGCGAGGAGCATCGGGTTCATGCTGCGCTCGCCAAGCATCCAATTCAGCCAGATTTCCGCGGGCTCGATCAGCATGCGGTCCGGGAGGGCCGTGTTCATCGCCCACGCCGCAACATCCGCATCGGTTTTGCGCAACTCAGCAGTGGCGTTCGCCTGGAGTGCAATGAGCGTGCGTCGGAGATCGCTGTACTGCGCGTAGGATCCTGAGAGCGAACATGCGGCACAGCGGCAGGTGAAGCGATATTTGCTGAGCATCTCAGCCTGGCGCGCGGCGCGCGGGGCGTCAGAGCTAAGGTATGCGAGGAAAATCTGCTCGCCGGCCTTGATGGGCTGCAGTGCACGTAGCTGGCCGGTGAAGCTCACGAGGTCCCAGGAGTATATTGCATTCGGGCGGCAGCTGTGGCGCTGAGTTAGTGGTATGAAGGTGATTAGGGCCGAAGACAGAACTCACCTGTGATTCGCCCGAGATATCTCTTTGAAGACACCTCCGCAACCCCCTGTGTATCCCGGTAGCCCACCTATGGGCAGACTGTTTGTGTCCATGATGCCGTGAAACGCGCTCTTTTGCTTGCCGAAGCAGTTACTCAGCGCGAAGTAACCCGCCATACGTTCGGGTCCGAGCTGGAATTCCATTGCTGTGGTGTACATGCCCAAGTCAGCTTTTCCATCCTGTCCACGTGGAATCGGCATCCAACCAGGGCAGATGATGATGGCCCGTTCGCGCACAATGAGATCGCCGACATTGATATCCGCGGTGGCAACCAGACCAAAGCCGCCACCGTAGCGTTTCCCAGCAGGCTTGATGGCATAAACCGGTGGCGTCGGAGTAAAGAATGGTGTCGGAAATCCTGGAAGTGCGAGGAGCTTCTCTTTCATGCCTTTGAAAATCATCACGCAAGTGTACATGTCTGGGTCCGGTGCCCACCCGGGTGCCGCGGGCGGGATCTTGGTTGTGACCACTCCGTGCCTTGCTGTTGCTTCATCAATTGGGACGGCATGTAACAGTTCCGGAGGAGGTTCTTTGTGCCCTGGTATTTGAACGAGTGCTCGAGGACGTTTCGGAGGGGCGCTTATGTTCCCGAGCAATTCACAATCGCTCTTGCGAGGCTCCGGCGAAACCAAGAAGCCACGTTTCATAGTTGCTCAAAGTCGTTGGGCAGTCGGTGAGAGATGCGTTTCTACGGTGAAAGGTGCGATTGTGGCCTAAGCTGATAGTGCTGGGTTTACGTACGGCAACGCGAGCCACGAGACACGTCGGACATGCACACGTTGTGGCACAGGGAACCTGCAGATCAACACCAGAATCAGTCAGGGTCGACCTAGAGGTCTGTGTATAACATTCCAGTTTTCGTGTCGAGATCAAGTGTTCATCAATATAGAGGAATCTACAGACACTGCCACAGGTCCGTTGGATATGCATGAGTGGGGACCGGAGACTCGGAGGAGCGGGCGCTGGGGAGTCCTAAGTTCAATTCGAGACGCCGAGCGAGTGTCTCATCAAGCACTGCATTCCATACGTTTCGACTCGAAAAACCAGCATCATACTGCCTGAATTTATTATTCCAGAAATCAGCTACATCTTTCTTAACCGTCTATTTCGCCAACGAGATATCACCACACGAAATATTCGGAGCCAATATTTCAACTTGCGCTATATGCTGACATAAGGAGCGCCGTACACCACCTTCGGGAGTTTTCAGACGCCCAGATCCAGACCTGATGAATGTACCATCGACGTCGACTTTGCTTGCGAGCTTGACTTCTCGGAGCTCAGCTATTGTGCATCTTCAACACTTCAGGAATAATTGCGCGAAATTCCGGTTTTCTAAGGAGTTCTTTGAACTTCTTCTGGTCTGATGCGCGAGAATCTTACTGAAGGCTAGTCGATGGTGCACAACGCCGAGCGCAACAATACCTCGGCCGCTGGTGCACAATTCAAGCTACACTGGAGTATACTCATCGCAAACTAAACTGCTGGTAACGATCACCTTCTTTAGAGCTTTCTCCGGCTCGGTGTAGACACCCCTCATCCTCGAGTCGTTTATGCGCTGTCTGCGTGAGTACTCGGGGCGCACCACAGACCAGACTAGATCTGGATCCCTGCTAGCTGAAGCCTCGATAGGATATCTGCTGGATGTGCTTTAGTCACATGCTTTAGTCTGCGTGCTAGCCAAGCCTGCTGGCAAGCCGACCTCCCTTTCTTGGGCACTGCGCTTGTTCCCACTTCTCTGGGCGCTAGAAGCCAACCGCATCACGGGCCCAAACGGGCGGCATAAAAGCACCCGGTGTGGCTCAGCATACTCTTTCTTTCCAACTACAACGTTACCCCCTCGCGACATCTACTGTGCCTTTTAGCTCTCATCGTCCGTTCCCTCAAGGTTCCCAAGACGTTTGTCGGCACCGCGGTACACTCAAATCGATCGGCCTGAAGCATCAGTCCTCAGCGCCACACTGCAAGATGCTCATTGTCCCGCTCATCCTAGCGGGCGTGTTCTCTTTCATAGGCCTTTTCGGCCAATTTGCGTCAACTCTGCTGTCGCTGTCCTTGGCAGTTGCCATTGACGGAATCACGCCAACGTTCACAATCGCCGCCCAGAGTCTAGCCACAGGAGTCAAGTGAGTATGCTTCATTTCGTTCTCGATGCCACCGTTCATAACATACATATCTCAGCCGTGCTCGTCTCGATGTCGGACTGCTCATTGCAGGCATATCTCCAGACACCGTCGTGATCGGCGATTCGGTGTTTACGCCAACGTCTGCGAATGAATTCGCTGCGCGCCACCCTCGGGGTTCGCCTCTTGCTGAACAGTCCTGGGACGATTTTCTGAGCGTAACGCCTCAAGACACCTTGGGTCGCGATTCTGAGGGAGCAACTCCATGCGCCACAACGCCAACCCACCCGTCTGGGCTCGCAAAGGTCAGCCACAAAACTGAGCCACTGGTTTCTGCGCTGTTCTCCGAGAACTCCCGTCAAGCAATAAGTGATTGGATCGAATCTGCACAAGTACCCACAGGTTGCTCCCCGTTCATGAAGTTCATCGCAACATGCCTGCGCACCCGTTCATGGACGTTGAACCTATTGACCATCGGGAAGCTCGAGCTCACCGTGTACCAACTTCTTGTATCATTCCTCCTCTGCCTTGCCACCTTGGTACTTGGTTTGCTATTCTGGCAACCCATCAACTGGATCATCTCAACTCTCAGGACGCCTGTCTACGATCCAACGGAGCGCTTATGTTATAGGGTAGGCGCATATTACAGCTATGAGCTATCTCGTGTTGATCACTGTGACGGCAGGATGGATGCAAGTACTATACGGTACAGGAGACTCCCGAGGGGCCCTGGATGAAGATCTACGACTTGCCGGATCTCTGTCGATTCCGAGACATACTTGCTGCGAGCGGGCATGACCTTCCATCCTGGATGTCTGATATCGGCATCCCCATTACTTCAAACCCGAACAACAGCGAAAACGTTACGGAAGACGAAGAATTGACTTCTCCGGGATCGGATGGACTTGCTACAGACGATGAGGTGTCTGCTTCTATTCCTGACGACCACCGAACCGAACATGACGAAGGGCCAACCTCAGTTTCTGACCTTCCTATCCGCAACAATGAGGATTCTCCAATCCCGTCCCACGAGGAAGATGTCGATAGTGAAGACTGTGCTTCAGATATCTCCGATGACGAGGGTGATTACGAAGATGGCAACAATGTCATGCCGACTCAGGACGATAGAGAACTCTCAGGCTTAGATGTGGATGCTCTACTTTGCGAGCGCTATGGATCGTATCACCGGCCAAAAAAGACAAGCTACATCGAGGAGGGCGGCGTCGTTCCCTATGACAGCCTCCGGACCCAGGAAAGGCAAGATTTGATACTGCGTATCTTGACGAAAAGAAGACGCAGCGGCTTCGACAATGCACTGCTACGGGTGCGTTTCCACGTCTTGAATATCTGACCCGGATTGACGATTTTGCAGGGCGAATGGAATCGGCGAAGACTGATTGCCCTGGGCCGCGTCACGGAGAAAGAATCAGAAATCCGCTCTCCTGCGAGCGCAAACCATGAATCGCCTCCACATGTTGTGCTCTTGAATCCTTCTCCCACAACCACACCATCATCAGGAAGATTTGTCGCCCAGGCCATAACCCCAGTCGCATTTTCCTCGACGTCTTCGAATATTATTCCTAGACTTCATTCACATGCCGTTGTACAGAAATCAGAATCGCGACACTCTAGACCAGCCCAGACCCACCCAAACACCCAGCAACCCGTAAGCAAGAGTCTGTTTGACTCCTGAGTCCCTGACTGATTGCACTCATATTCTACGTGCAGGCTTTGAACCAACCAGAACAAATGAAACCTTACTTTGTCTCCGGTGTAGTTGCGCGCATAGTGAAAGAACAGGAGCGCCGGAAATTCGATGCCGAGACAAAAGTCATCCTACAGAAACTCTGCCGTGGCACGACACAACCACGAGGCCTCAACGCATCTATTCATGCCCACTGACTGGTTTTCTCATGCACTCGAGTCCCGGACTATTGGACACTGTACCCACACATGTAAATACCCGATCAAATTTAATTAATACAACTACAATTTGCCTTGGAACTTCGAGGTGCTCTTGACTGGACGTTGCGTAGTTCCTATTTGAGATTTCCTGATATCGTCAGCGCCTCAGCGTTTGTATGACCGAGTCGCACTGTCTGTCGGAGAATGGCCTTTCCTGAGCCTTAGGCACCTGCCCCACCTGCTTCACCACACCTTTTCGTCCCCTGACGGTCCAATATCTCAGTGATCCTGCTCTCAAGACATGGGCGGCTTCAATACTATGTGATGCGCGATCCCTCGAGCACGTGTATCCAAAAGCTTGTGGGAACCAGTCCTTCCACTTGTCTTCGGAGTTGTCCATCTGGCATTACGTTCAGGCGTATTGGGAATAGCCCAAGGTCCCAATCCAGGTCCTTCGTCCAAAATAGGTAAATAAATACAACGACTGGCCTGGGGCCATTTTAGACATAGCGGCGCAGAACAAGCAAGGACTTGTACCACCTTCGTAATATCAGATATGTCTGCAATCTTCCAGGTAGCTTATGGATCTTGACTTGACCGTGCGGTTGGCCTGATCCGCTCGTCAAGCTTCAAGTTTCAAGTCTCGAGGCAGGTTGCATTCAATGGCGTGAGGCGGCAGTCCAAAATAGGTAATTTGGCCACAAACGTATGCTTATATAATCGTGGCGGGGTGAGGTCGTCATTCGTCGGATTCAGACCTTGGAACTCGACAATCATGGCGGACACTCAACAATCTAACAAGCTTGCTATGTCTCGTGCACTTGGCGCTGCATTCCTCAATCACCAGGTCGAACAACTCGAGAAATCCGTGGCAGGACCGGGCACTGCGAACTGGAGAGATCGTCGTACTCCCGATGCCTGGCACAGGTCGGACCCGAAGCGCAGGAGCCCCAGGATGCAGAAGAGAGAGGTGGACGGAGACTTAGAGATCAATGCGGAGAGGCAGAAGCGGAAAGACGAGAGCAAGCCGCAGAAGAACGCCGACGTCGTCGTTGTGGACGCCAGCGTACTCGTGCATGCTCTCCCCCAGGTCAAGAAATGGTGCCGTGAGGGGCGAGACGAGGTTCTCATCGTGCCGCTCGAGGCCCTCAATACGCTTGATCTCCTCAAGAAGGGCACATCCACGCTCGCCCAGCGCGCTCGGGCAGCGTCTCGCATCCTAGAGGCCCAGGTCGGCACCAACCCCCGCATCCGGGTCCAGCGAGACGATGCATTTGTGCCCTGGGACAGCATCTTCACCGAGCAGGGCCAGGGCTCGGGTGCGCCGGAGTGGGTGCGCCGCACGATCTGCTGTGCACGCTGGGAGGTCGAGCACGCCGGCGACGCCACAGACAGCAAGAAGCCTAGCGGCGACACCAAGGACGCTGCCCAGAGCCCCCACGTCGTGCTCGCTATTCTCTCGCAGGCCCCAGAGCTCCACAGCGAGGCGCTCGCACTGCCTTCCGCGCCCGTCTCTGCATCGCCCGTGCCACTCCCCGCACCGCAAGCCAACCGCCACGAGCCCCGTGCATCGGGTGTGCTGATATCTCAGTGGGCCACCAAGGCCCACCTCCCGGTCATCGAGATTGCTCCTCCGGCCACGCACAGCGGCGGGGATGTGCCTCAGAGCGGGCGGCGCTCGGGAGAGATGAGGCGCCCTGCGGACGAAGAACGGGGCAAGCGCGGAGGTCCCCCCGGCGGACATGGCGGTCGCGGGAGACGCAACTCGCGCGGTGGCGGCGCTGTCGGACGACCGGGCAGCAGCGGCGGCACGGGGCTCGTGGAGCGTCCGCCGGCGGTGATGGCCATGATGGAGATGGTGGCGCAGCCCAGCCGCGTCGTGCGCGTGCTCGCTCGGGGCGAGAAGCTCGAGCCGGATTCATAAGAAGGCGTTATGAGCAACTACGACAACAGGTGCGATCGCTAGATGGCTTTCTCCAGACGTGACTGACGATGCGAATCACGCAGACACAGCGGATACGGATCAGATTCCGAGACAGCTTAGAGGTCTCTGTTCCTTCGTGCAGACGGTCAGAACGACAGATTGTGCGTCTTGTCGCTGACTCTCACCGGTGCTATTCGCAAAGTGGTCCGCCTCGAAGGAATGGATAGCCACAAGTGGACTGACTGGTGACGGCGTTCCACTACGGCGTTCCTGGTATGAGTACGGATTCTGGATTCGTGCGATGATGACCTGATGACCCTCACTCCCATTCTTGTGGCACAGCAGTCAAAGCATTATGCAGTTGGCTCAGGCCGAATATGCGATACAACCCTATGCCTTCCACTAGTCCCTGTATCACTCCGACGGCTCCCCGCGCGTACTATGTTCCTGGAGAATCTTGGTTATATGTTCAAATATACTCTTATTTTACCCTGTTTCACGCGTAGTACTTGCCATTCCGAGCGCTGCGCTGATATGCCTCTCGAAATGGACGGAAGCACGAGGTGAGCAAATCGGGGAGCGGTGACATTCACTTGGATTCCGACGACTGCGCTTGCAGCTTCATCTGCATTACATTGATCAGGTAGTTCATGTTGTCCTGCTTCTTCTGTATCGTTTCCTGCAAGGTCTCCAGATTCGTCCGGATGTAATCTACCTTCGCCTGGTAGTGTTTCAACGCGTCGGCGCGGCTCTGATCGACGCATTAGAGTAGGTGACGGGAACGACTTCACTAAAAGTACCTTCTGCACATAGTAGCCCGTTCCGACGTCGACGATGACGTTCTCGAGGTCACATAGCTTGCCAGGAACGTACAGCGAGTTCGTGAGCGGCACAAGGATCGTCTTGTCTGGAGCGCACAGTAGACGTTCAACTTCATATATCAGCTCGAGGGAGCCTGTACTCACTCTTGTTCTGCGGCTTCACCTGAGCGACATTGTCGATGCACGCTTTGAACTTGGCCTGCGCTTGGCGGAGCTGCGTGAACGAGTTGGAGAGGTGTGCGAGTTCCTGCGAAAGTCAAAGCGGTTCAGGTTACAAATGCCAGCATATCGATTGGGAACGCACTTCTTCCAACTGCTTGCGCACGTCCGCAAGCTGCGGGAGGTCGAGGTCTGTTACATTGATCTGCTGAGGCTGCGGAGACGCCATGAATGCAGGCCTGAAGAGTTTCTGGAGGAATTTCGACTGCAGTAGTCGATATCATTCATCCTAGTTGCAATGCTATCAGCAGAATCTAATCAAAGAAACCTCAATTTGAAAGTCAGCTTTCTAAGCTAACTGCAACAACAACACCTGATCCTCAGGCGCTCAGCGCGACTCCTCCCTCGACCACTTGCCACACGCCTCCGTCCCTTGTTTCTTCATCCTAGACCGCTTTTCTGGGTTGTCTGATCCGATACCACCTCTATTCTCAGACAAATTATACTCTAACACTGACGACGATTACGCTATCTTGCCGCGTACGGACACTCCAGTGAACCCGAAGTGTACATCTGTGCATCTCGTTCCTCGACTCTGTACTGTACCATACTACCGCGTGCAACATCTCCGTCATGGACGCAGCGTTGCCGAGTCGTGGCCGTGGTTTGCGGATACAGGGTACGTCTTCCGGCGGACGCGTCCTACACAAGAACAAGAAGTGGGTGGCGCGCAGAGACGGCACGGAGAGCCCTGGTCACGGCAGCGACGGCGAGCGGTGGGAGCGCGGCGGGCACCACAGCAACGCGCGGGGTGGACGCGGGAGGGCGAGCCCGTACCCGACGTCGCATCTCGCGGTACCTGACACGCATGAACTCGAAGAAGTTGTCAGTGGCACGGACGACGAGCAGGGTGGCGCGGACGAGGTTGACGAGCCGGTGCACGTTGACGAAGACCCTGAGTCGCCGGAGGAGCGAGAGAAGCTGTATCATGAGGTGCGTAGTGCAATCGCGCGGGGAGCATGGGACGACTTACCTCGGCTCAGTTGGTGAAAGCGCGCGAAATCGAGCGGAAGAAGGCCATCGCGGAGGGCAAGATGGCGGACCCGAACGTACCACGCCGCCTAGATGAGGCTATTACGATGGTGGGGACGTGCATGGATATGTGCCCGCGGATAGAACGGTATCGTCGGGAGCGGGAACACCTGTTGGACAAGTGGGAGGTGGTATGTGCTGCTCTAATTCGTCGTCTCGCCGTGGATCAGAATTGTGCCTTCTCATTGTCCACAGGTTCCCGGAACAAGACGAGTCGACCACAGGCGCGCTGTGAAGATCTACGAACGTGGCGCAGGCGACAAGATCATCCCGTCCGACTTGCGGCCTCCACCAGTGCTCAAGGTGAGCTATTTTCCACCAGTGTCGACGTGTAATGACTTCAAGACTCAACAAGAAAACGCTCGACTACCTCTTCCATGACCTTCTCGTACGAGGCGGTTTTGCGCATACCTACTCCTTCATCCGTGATCGCACCCGAGCGGTGCGCTCGGATTTCACTGTACAACATCAAACTGGAGAGCTCGCAATTGAATGTCACGATCGCATTGCTCGTTTCCATGTCCTGGCCTTGCACCTAGGACGCCCAGTCTCTGGCTTTGACATCAACATGGAGGAGCAGCAGTTGAAGAACAGTACGTTAACACTACGTTGCAGTGGTCACAAGTTCTGACTGCATTATAGCGTTGCAAAGTTTGATTGAATTTTATATTGAGGAACGAGGCCGATACCAGGCACCAACGGAACTGGAGATGCGCGTTTACCATGTGCTTATTCACATCCGCGGTCAACGCGAACGAAACGATCCAATCCCGAACGAAATCCTCAGCGACCCCGTATACATTACCGCGAACCAGTTCCGGCAGCGGGTCCAGACGACCAGCGCACCTGTCACGAAGAACTCACCTCTGAAGGTCGATGCGGAGGCCATGCGGATCTTTGGCCAGCTTGTCGACCAACTCCGGGAGCAATGCAATTTCGTCATGATGTATCTGGTTGCGTGCATCCTGGAGAGGCACTTTGGCGAAGAGACGATCGAGAACATCGAGGCGATCCGCGGCGATCTCACAAACCCTGACATCATCGACGGCATCTCAACTCGCGCAGAGGAAATGTCGACCGTGCCTAACGGTGTCACAGAGAGCCCGGCGTCGATCGAAGAGGAGCTAATGGAGGAGGAGCAGCTCGAAGAGGAAGGGGAAGAGGAAGAGGAAGAAGAGCAGGAGGTTGCGCCTGAGCCTACTCTCGAGGCTAAGCCCATCGCTAGGACAGCTACAGAGTGGCTCACGAACAACTTCGGTGCAACCCCTTCTGCATTTGCTAATGACATTTCCCAACCAGCTCAACCTCCTCCTGTGCAACCTCCAGCCTTCGCCACAACATCCTCGCAGCCAGCAAAATCAGCCTTCGGTAACTTGACATCCACGCCGAACGTGTTTAACAGTGGCTCCGTCTTCGGCGGCAGCCCATTTGCTCAGCCAGCTGCAACCGAGCCCGTTAAGTCTATTTTCGGGACATCTGTCTTTGGGTCCTCAACCGTTACGCCTACCCCTTCGATCACCGCTCGGCCGGATATTTCTCCAGCATCTTCACTATTCCCACCTCCCCCGTCCACCCTGACGACGCAGCCTGCTTTACCCTTCGCAACAACGCCAGAGCCATCGATACAGAAGCCATATGTGCCTTCGACGAACGGTTTTGCGTTGGCAGCGCCATCACAGCCAAATCCTCCCGCGGCTAGTAGCTCACCTCCATCTCTCAACCCTTTCGCATCATCTTTGAGCCCATCTGCTCAGCCATCGTTATTTTCCGGCCCCAGCAAGACACCTTTCTTCACTCCACCTCCTACGGCTGAACCTGCCCAGCCAGAACCAGTACAACCAGCAGTGGAGATGCCTCCCCGTGGCCCGTTCAATCCCCCGGCTACTCCAACTTTCAAGCCGCCTTCAACAGCGGCGGCTCCGTCTCCACCAGGAGCACCCACAATTTCTGCAGCCTCCCCACAGCCGCACATTGTAGAAAGACGCCAGACACTATGGGAGCTACCGGGAACCCCACCACCGAAGCCCCGTCTGGGAGTCGACGTCTCACCTACTGCGCTTGGCAATAGTACAACCGCCCCCGGCCTTGCGTCGCCCGCAATACCTCCTCCCTTGGGTAAAATGCAGCCGCTTTCTCTCCCACCGACGCCAACAGCACGATGGTTTGACCCGGGTTCACAACCCAAACCTGCAGATCCGGCTTTGGCACGCAAGAAGTCGCTGTTCGGCTTCCCGCCATTACAGATGCCCTCCGGCCCTAGCACAAGTGGGATGCTCAGTCCCCTGTTACTGCATTCACCCGGCAAGCGGTCGCTCGGCGAACCGGAGAGTCCTTCACAACAACGACCCGAGGCTCCTCTACTCTTTGCTTCGCCGTCGATGCCGGTGCGATCGAATGGACGTGTCTCTCCGAAAGGAAAAGGTAAACAGGTTGCAACTGGAATGGACGCAAGGACACGAGCCTTAGTCAAGAAGTGCGTTGACCAGTGGCGGAAGAATGCCGCTGAGACAGCCGCGTGGAAGGCGGCAATTGGTCGCAGTGATGCCTATTCCGACAAGATCCAGCGCGAACGGTTATCGAGTAGTGTTGGTCCCTCCCCCAGGTCGAAAGGGCGGGCGGATGCCGGAAAGAAGAGGAGAGCCTCGTCTGGCGGCCCAGGGGAGACATCGCACTTCAAGCGTGCAGATCGACGCTTGTCCACACCATATACGCAGCGGTCAACAGACGAGGAGCTCGCGCGGCGGTTGAAAGAGGTGCAGCTTTTCACGGGCGTTCTCGAGGTTGCTGGAGTTCTCATGCCGCCGTTTCGTTTCGTTGTTGCCAGAATCACGAGGAACACGAGCGTCGTTGGGCACACGCGTCCTTCCTCCAGGCCATCCGTACGCGTGTCAAGGATGCCAGCCCGACGGACGTCCCGCCGAAGGGATGGCGGCTTTGGCTGTCGCTCAACCCAGAGAACGACGGGACAGCGATATGGCTAGAACATAAATTTGACGTGCCCGCGTCCGGCGATTGGCAGTCACAGACTGTGTTCTCGATACCGCTGATACCCAAGTCAAAGGGCGGCGTTTCGCGCGGTGGTCCTGGACTGCTTGTCTTTGAACGGACGCCGCTTGAAGGGCTGGAGGACGAGATTGATAAGTAAGGTCTCATCTCTGAAGATGTATGCCCTAGGTTCTGAGGATCTTTTCGTGGGGATTTTAGGAAATATCGTATTCTTGAAGACTGTGCGCGGCTGCGTGACATCATCAGGACTCTCCCGCCGGCTGAGGACCTACGGTATACGCCAAGCCTGCTGGTGATCAATTGGACAGAAGAAAAGGCCACCAGCACCGTTGCAGATTTTGACGATATGGTGAGGCACGCATCTCCCGCGTGGTGAGTAATGCTGACCCTAGGTACTAGGTCCAGAGGTTGCACCAGGATGGTGTTATCGGCACCGTAGTGGCGTTCTCGGTGTCATCGACTGCGAAGGATCTGGACGCAAGGTTTAGTGAGGTGTTAAAAACACTAACGCTAGACCTACGTGATAGACGGTCGATGGCAGTCACATGGAAAGGTGCGTAGCTCCCTCGCCCAGAATTGCGATCTTTCTGACGACTCCGGTGCAGAACTTGTAGACCGGTTCGTCACACCTGTGGTTGACATTGCTTCAGATTGGCTGGACAGTTGCTGGCCGGACGATGGTAGACGTCAGTCTAAAGTGTTGCTACATATCTCGTACAGTTTTTGCTGATGCATGCACGCAGTGGACGCTGCTCGATGGAATCAGGTTGCAGACGCGATATCCGAAGTACAGTTCTCAGCGATCTCAAAGATCACATCACTCGCTAGCGATCCCACGAATCTTCCACCTATGCCCTCTGACTTGCCACACCCAGGTGATGCAATAAAAGGTATACCCTAATGTCTTCCGCAGAATGTCAACGATGAAACTCATGGTCTCTCAGCGTATGCACTGGAAGTCCTCCTAGATACCATCGCAAAGGAGATCACCTCTGTTGCACAACGTGCTGTCGGAGCCCGTCTGCGTCCTCGTTATATCCTCTCACAGGAGAAAGTCGATGCGTACGTGCAGGAGCTCGAGAGGGTACTCGAACACGAGAGCGATGGTCTTCGTCAGCCCCTTGCTATACCTACGAGCCCTTCTATTTTCGAGCAGGCTGTCGAGCTACCTCAGCGTCGCCCCATGGACGAGGGATATGACAGGTATGTCGAAACCAGACATCCATGCGCTGAAAAATCTGATATGATTATGTACAGTCCGTCTCCACCATCCAAGCGCAGAAGAACATCCAGCCCCTTCGAGGATGGTGAGGCTACTTTCGCGGACCGAGCATCAGTGTCTCCTCCTCCTAGCACGTCGGCGTCCACCACGGGACATACAGAGTCCGCGGATAGACCGATCGTCACTGCTGCGATGCTCCGCGCATTGACACAGAATGTCCTGAAAACATACGGTCGCGCTTAGAAGATAGTAGCCGTTGCAGCATGTCGCATTCTGGTGCACCAGTCAAGATACGCATTGTACTTTATTGCCACTCACCTCACCGGCATTTTATTGCCCTGTGTTCGCTATCAATTCGCTGCATTGTAAAACTTGCTTGCATCTGGATCCTCCCGCTTGTATATGGACTATATATCGAGCTTCCCGCGCAGACATAGCCTCTGTGCATTTGGTACTGTCTAGTAGTGTCTATCGGTATCGAGAAGCATCCACCGCTCCTGTCTTTGTCCCTCTGTCTCCGCCCTCGACCTGTATGTGTTGACGCTGTGCGCACGTGCAATTACGCGTTTTATCCGATGCCGAGAATCAGGGGATGAGTAGAGCCGGGCCGCGGCACCGCAACAGGAGGCGGCCGCGCGCCTCGACTCATGCTCGCTACTTGACCGCAGCCTGATTGTCCTCCATTCAAGAGGGCTGCTAGCTTCACCTGAACACAGCCAGAATCATCGAATTTCGCAGGTATGAGTACTTCAAATGAATCAGTCGGCCGTACGTATCCCTTTGGGAACATACGTGGTGAGCTTCATTGCTTGGCCCACTTTGAGTGGCCGGTTAAGTATCAGCCACGCAGGCGTCACCCTGATGGTCGATGCGCACGGCGATGAGCCCTCCGAAAGGCTCACTTTCTACAAGACTCAGACTAGAACCATTCACATCGGCCGGAAATCGGGCCAGACAGGTGCAAAGGCGGACGCGCAGGACGGCGACAGCGCCCTCTTCCGCTGTCCGGTCATCAGTCGCAAGCATGCCAAGATTACATTCACCGACTTTGGAAACGTGTGTCTGCTCGGCGGGGACTGCATATGTTTGGCTGATCGTCTCTGCGATAGGCTTATATCATAGATCTGAACTCACATCATGGGACGTACGTCCTGCGACCGGGCGAGCTTGTCTCTAGCACGATAAAGCCCGAGGTCCCCACCGTGCTCGCTGACGGCGATATTCTCACGTTTGGCAAGGCAGTCGGTCGAGACGACCACCTCGTCCGCCCAGTTACTGTTCGCATCCAGCTGATCTACGGCTCTACTCCTGGGTCCCCTCAGTCCATCGAGAAGACGCTGTCCACGGCGACAAAGGATAATACCGCTGACGCTGAATCTACGCATAAGCCGCCTATACCCGAGCGCACGGGCACCGGACGATACGGCGTATACTCATCGTCTTCCGACTCGTCGAATTCGGAGCACGACTCGTCGGGTGAGGAGCCCGAGGAAATCAGCGCTTACGAGACGCAATACCGTCCGATGCTCCCCATGCGGAGCGGACGCCTTGCCCTCTTGCGGCGTGTCCTTCCCCCGATTCACATCGACCCACTCGAGTCTATGGGCTTGTGTCCGCATGTTGATCTCCCCGCGCCTTGCCCGCCGCTGCATGTCCCACCGCAGACACCTGCGCAGAATTCTGCAGGTCCTGGCCCAAGCGATATGAACAACGCCAGTCAAGCAAGCATGGCTCCGGGAGCATGGCCCATGTCGCCCATGGAGATTTCTCCAGTCTCACCCGGTGTATCTGCCGCTGAACTTCAGCCAGAGCAACCGGTGGACAACCATGATCTCTTTGACCTCCCGTTCATGTCACCACTTCTCTCTGACCATCCGCCGTCGCCGTGCCGGTCGCCCTCCCCAGTCTTTTCCGTGGCTGCGAGCGAGTACGAGCCGGGCACACGCGGGAATGCGATCGATCTAGATAGCTTCCCGTCGCCATTCACGGCAGGCGCACCACTGTTCTCAAGGGAGACGTCTGGTGACTCGATCGTGGAGATCGTCAAGGATGGGCCTAGTACTGCGAACGACAAAGATACTGCCCAGGGTATGAATCGGCTGGTCGCGAGTATGAAGCCGGCCTTCGCTGATCGCATCAACGACACATTCGTGAGTGTGCCCTCGATTTCTCCCCTAAATGACACCTACCAGGACTCGCAGCTCGACATCATGGTACTCCAGAACGCGCGACGCAAGAACGAGGAGCTATTTGATACGCACGTCCAGACGACTAAAGCCCAGATCTCGGAGCTTGACAAGCAAATCCACGATGTAAAGTTGCGCGTCACGAATTCCGCTGCCACAACGGACGTCCAGATGGCGTCGGTATCAGCGCGCCTCAGCGATTTGCAGGATGAGATTGCGCGTGTTGAGGCCTTGAGTACGGAAGCCGAGGCTCCGCCGGCACCCACGCATGACATACCGCAGTCATCGCACATGAGAGCTATTATGGAAGGTAAGCCTTCTTTTCTTGATCAATTGTGGCGGTGTCTCATTACATACTACAGAGATGAAGGCTCTCCGTACCTACACACAGAAGCAGGTGGAGCTCGAGCTAGAGGCCCTGAAGGCAATACGCTTTGAGGCTGAGGCTGCTGCGGCCCAGATGCGCGATGAGATGGTGTGTATCTCCTTTCTTACCTTGGCAGCTTCCCGCTGAAGCACTGCCACCAGACCGCTGCCTCCCTCAAGCGGAAGCGTTGCGACACCGAAGACGATGCTGCAGATACAGGTATGGGAGGTGAAGTCGACGAGCGCCGTGTTATCCGCGGCACGAAACGCAGGAAGACCATGGAGGTCGTGTCCAAGGTCGTCCACACTGCCGCCGTTGCTGGCGTCGGCGCTGTCGCTGCATGGGCCGCGCTCGCGTTCAGTTGAAGGCTATATTTGACAGTTTCCTGAAATCTTGCCAGTTCCAATGTGTACGATGTTGTTGCTGATGACAATTGGGGAACTTGGTTGTATAAGTATCTGTGGCTGTGCAGATTTCGTTCATAACTTGGCGGCGATGTTATTCTCGAGAATAATAAATTGATTCACGAATTGATCTCCGTCCGTTCGAGTTTCATGACAATATGTTGCATCAGTCATCTAGAAAACATTCAATCAATACTTTCACGCTGTGCATTTGCATCGGCGTCCGTCTGACGTCATTACTTGATTCTCAGCCGAAGGCGCAACTCGACAAATAGTCCGATTACTTGTACGATGCACGCAGAATCTTCAACTCTGTCACCAAGCTGTCACTGCCGTGTAGATACTCATCAGCGTTCAATGGTACACAGTCTTGGACAAACTGTTACCTCGGACGTTTGATAAAAATATGTCTACATGGCATCCATGTGTAGACTTCATTCCAGCTGCTTCTATGCGCTGATTCTGGCTAACCTTCTGAAATTACTACGTCAATACCCACAGTATCTATGATGGGTATTATATGTTGCGCATGTGGAGGAGACCTTCCTTTTTCGGATGCGTAGACCTTGCGTCCTGATTGGCTTGCAAGGGTCTTACTTCACCGTCATTTCCTCCTCGACCCTTCATCCTTCACGATGGATGCTCCTTCCAGTTCCTCCTCAAATAGTGATGAAAAGAAGAAGCCAGTTGTAATAATCACCATTGGCATGGCCGGGGCCGGCAAGTCGACATTCGTGCAGCGGATAAACTCCTATCTGCACTCAAAAGAACCCTCCTCGCCGCCGTACATCCTCAACCTTGACCCCGCAGTGACGAGCACGCCGTTCGAAGCGAACATAGATATCCGGGATACTGTGAACTACCATGAAGTAATGAAGCAGTGTGTGGCCATTCCGCCTCGCATGTCGGACATTTGCTCAGCAGGCTGCGCCGTCGTCTGAAGGTACAATCTCGGCCCAAACGGGGGGATCCTCACCGCGCTGAACCTGTTCACGACCAAGTTTGACCAGGTGCTCAGTCTGGTAGAGAAACGTGCGGAGACTGTCGAGTGCGTCCCAGTGATCTTCATCCAATTTGTCTGCGGCTGAATTGTACTATTATGCGGCACCTAGCTATGTGATTCTCGACACACCAGGGCAGATTGAAATCTTTACGTGGTCTGCTTCGGGCGCTATCATCACAGATGCGGTTGCGTCGTCGCTACCAACGGTGGTAGCGTATATCATCGACACCCCGCGCACAACTGCACCTGCCACATTCATGTCAAATATGCTGTATGCTTGCAGGTGCGTGCTTGTTTCAGTGTCTGATGCGACCGTGACGGCACAGGATTCCGCATAAAATACGCACAATATGTGTGTGCCGGTCTCGTCCCACCATATTCTCTCCGGAACGCGTACGATAGCGGCTGCACTCTTCATACTATCATTCAATATCTCCTTTTTGCCTCGCCCGTGGCTAATTCATCTATCTCTCAGTATCCTCTACAAAACAAAATTGCCATTCATTCTGGTTTTCAACAAAACGGACGCTCAGTCGCACGACTTTGCGCTCGAGTGGATGCATGACTTTGAAGCGTTCCAGGCGGCCCTTGCATCGCACCGGGGGACAACGGACGACGAGGGGGAGCCGACATACATGAACAGTCTGATGAACAGCATGAGTCTCGTGCTCGACGAGTTTTACAAACATCTAACGGTGCGTCCCTACTTCATCTCGTCTGCGCGCGCGGTCGGCTCATCCCCGCGGGGCTCCTTCCGTACCATATAGGCTGTCGGCGTCTCAAGCATGACCGGAGCAGGTATCAAGGAATTCTTCGACGCTGTCGAGGCGTCCCGCACGGAGTACGAGAAGTGAGTCTCCAACCCACGTTCCAGGCGCGTTCGCGGTGCATCGTGACCGCCTCGCAACCGCACTGCACCCGCCGGGCATCCGTGGGCAACCCGCTGATTCATACTGCCTATCGTAGCGAGTATCTCCCCGAGCTTGCACGCGCCAGAGCGGCCCGGGAGGAGACCCTGCAGGCTACCAAACAAGACTCGATAAATCGGATGATGAAGGACCTCGAGATCGACCGTGCGATGAACCCGGAAGCGGCGGCGAGGGACCGGTGGGATCCGGAAGCGGAGGATGAGGATGAAGACACGGAGATCAACATCATCGACCGCAGTACGTCCTGTTTTTTGGGAGGATTAATGACCAATGCCCCTGACTGTATGCGCAGGTGAGGAACCGTGGCCGGGTCAGTACATTGATGTTACCCGGATGCGGCGAGACGAGGGCGTGTCATGGCCCCGCCCCAGTTAGGGAGATCATCAGCCGTTCTATTTCATGTCTGGCGTGCACACAATAGACTGATTGACGGCGGCGCAACTTCCGAGATGACAATAATATTAACGTCGGTGTGTGGCCTAGTTCCTGGGGGGACGAACCAGTCGCCGATTTCGAAATTGAGTCCACGCCCCAATTACGCTTTGTCGCGGACGTTCTTGGACGCCGACGGCGTGAGGTTGCCGTGTGGCTGGGGGGCCGGCCGTCTGGTGTCCTATCTGGCGATCAACGCGCCGAAGTATCTGTTTCCGCTGTGTCCCACCAGCACCTTGCCAGGAGTGGGGTAGTGGAGGTTTTTGGATGGCTGGTATGGCTGCTGGTTGCTTGACCCTTCGGTCCCCCCCCCCCTTCTGTCATTCTCAGGGATACAATTGATACGCAGCATAAACCAACGTACTGAGGAGGTCTCACTGTGTTGTTGTGTAGCAATGATCCTATGCACACTCTCAAGCCTCCTCTCAATTTCATCGTACGTCTTGCAATTACCCTTCCGAAGTGATGAAATCCTCTGATGCATCATGCGCTTCCATAGTGCTAACGTTCCTAGCCTGTCTCAAGTCCCTCGTTACGTGGGGTACATATTCTGTTACCGAGGTGACCAGGCCCGTGGCTGCTGGCACTCCGTTTTCACGGACCTCACAATGCGTCTTGCGTCCCGGTTCATTATGTTCCGGTAGGCGGGCATACACAACGTATCTAGCAACGTTGAAGCCGCCAGCCACTGTTTCGGACGTTTGGATTCCAAGACCAAACCGCCTCGCAACTAGCACGGCCGACGAATGAAGGACTTAGCCAGGGTCTGTGTCGAGCGTCCCGTCTTTCAAATAGACCTCGTCCACTTGTCAACGGACTCCGAGTTCTTTCACATTCCCCCTTTCTCCCAAAAGACAAATTCAAATGGACAGCGTGTTCTGCTGCATTTTTAGGCCCGCTGCAACGGGTGGTCATGCGTCGTGCGTACGTATCGCGCGGCGCACATCGTGCAATTGTCAGAATTCGGACCGGCATGGGTGCTGTGCTGACGGTACGGCAAGCTCGAGATAGAGCGGTCCCGGCGGGGAATTAGAGGGACATGCATGCTGTAGTACATAAGGAGACTTGTTCTCCGCGCCTCCGCCCGTGCTGGCGGGCCGCGTAGGAGCAGGAAAAGCCAATCAATGAGGGGATTTTGAATGACGGTTGCTTGCCGCACCGCATCAGACTGCCTGTTATGGGTGATTTATGCTTACCTAATGCCCAAGAGTGGCATGCGGGCGCTGTTGTGGTGAGCGCGAGAGAGACTTGCTCGAGCCTTCCTCAAGCCTTCCCGTATTAAACCCCTTCGCCAGCTGACTTTTCTCCCCCCTTTTCCTCCTTCTCATCTTCCCGGGTTTCTTCCAATATCTCCAGCCTTTTTGGGCATCGGTCTTGCCGGTCCTCAACGTCTTATAGCAGCTGCATTCATGGAACGGTGAACCAAAACACTTCTCAGCTCACTGTGGCGTGTAGCTCACACCAGAGTGTCCAATCTTCGCAGGTACGCGAAGATAGAGAAGGTTGGTGAGTAGCATCTCGTCGGAAGAGCTCGTCCTGGTCACCGATGATCACCCCTGTACACCCCGAACGCACATATAGGCGAGGGTGAGTGGCCGCTTGTACCTTTTATCCCGTACATACAACTGATTGCGCACAACTATTATGTCCGTGCTCCCTGACCGTCCTTCACGACGTGATATCGCGGACCAGGCACGTACGGCGTCGTCTATAAGGCCAAAGATACGACCAACAACCAGGTCGTCGCACTGAAGAAGATCCGGCTCGAGGCTGAAGACGAGGGCGTCCCCAGCACGGCAATTCGGGAGATAAGTCTGCTCAAGGAGCTCAAGGATGATAACGTCGTGAGGTGCGTTGCTCATTGTCAACGTGGTGAACCTCGCGATGTCTATTTCGCCCGCGGACTTACCTATTTCGCGTCGGCCCTTGATATGTGTGTTGGTATATCTTTATCTCACCTCACCGCCGACACTTGCAGGCTCCTGGACATCGTGCATGCGGATCAGAAACTCTACCTCGTGTTTGAATTCCTCGACGTCGACCTGAAGCGGTACATGGAACACGGCAACAAGACGGGTAACCCTATCACCCCTCAGATTGTCAAGGTGCGCTGCTTGCCGTCCATCCCACACATCCGCAGCACCGCAGCTGTCTGTCAGTCCTGCATGCATTTTACGCGTGTTCAACGCGTGTCATGCGAGTGTACCGCGTCGCTCGATGTCTAAATACTCCACTTTCAATCACGGCACGTGACATGTTCGACACGGTGTTGCGGCGCTCCTTGCCAAGACTGCCCACCCACAGTAACCGCCCACGGTTTCCCATTATGTACTCGAAGGGCTATGACCTCATTTGTGAAATTGTCTACGCCTTTTCATGCTCCCCTTAGAAGCTTTTGGCATTCCTGAGAATCGTTCTGGCTAATCATTGCTTCTCAGAAATTTACTCACCAATTGACGTCGGGCCTTCTCTACTGCCATTCGCATCGTATTCTTCACAGGGATCTCAAACCACAGAATCTGCTCATTGACAAGTATGACAATCTGAAGCTTGCGGACTTTGGCCTGGCCAGGGCATTCGGTATCCCCATGAGGACGTACACACACGAGGCATGTCATTATTGCATTTTCTCCCTCGCTGTACCGAAGCGCTCATGTTCTGTTGCTCAATCTTCTGCTTGGTAATCCGATGACTTCTAGGTTGTGACACTATGGTACCGTGCTCCTGAGGTCTTGCTGGGCTCTAGACACTACTCGACTGCCATCGATATGTGGTCGGTTGGATGCATCTTCGCCGAGATGATTATGCGCGGCCACCCCCTATTCCCTGGCGACTCGGAGATCGACCAGATCTTCAAGATCTTTAGGTATGTCTCCACACACTTGGTCCATTTATCAAGATCTTCGTATTGCCAATATCTCTGTGTCCTCTGTTATCACCGCGTTCGTGGTCTAACTGTTTGTGTCTGCCGAGATCGACCACGAGCCATGTTTGCGTTATCGCCGTGTTCAACTGAACTCTCTGTGCCGGCCGAATGACTAACAGCGGTGACTTACAGGGTCCTCGGGACGCCCTCCGAGGAGAATTGGCCGGGCATTAGCCAGCTCCCAGACTACAAGCCGACTTTCCCTCATTGGGCAGGCCAGGACCTATCGTCTCATGTTCCCAGCCTCGACTCGGATGGCGTTGATCTACTCAAGGTTCGTCACCGCGCCTCGCCCGTCGTCGGACCGCTAACATGTCAAAAACAGCTTATGTTGACCTATGACACGGCCAAGCGCATCTCCGGTGCGTCAACAGAGTTTTCCGTATTTCAATTATCGTCCCCTCGTAAACTAACGCCAACCGCAGCGAAACGCACCCTCGTGCACCCCTACTTCGCGGGCTTCAAGTCGTAGCCGCCGCCCTCGCTCCTTCTGGCCTCTTCGTCCCATTTTTTCACCACTTCATTCTTCGTGCATCAGTCCGTCCTTCACGCAACTATATCAATATGGCAAGTTCGTACAATACAGATCGCATTGTCTCCCGTACCCCTTCGCATACATCGTGTTTCTTGACCCCGCCGCCCGGTAGCGTATCCATGTGTGTTCGTCTGTCTGAATAATGACCTTTGAGCTGTCGCTTTGTTGTAATGTCATCATTGCTGTGTGGCCCCGTGGGGGGCAAGGTGATTGGTGTTCGTGCTGCTTTGTGTGCGGATCCGGGGGTGTGGGCAAGAGAGGGCTTTTGACGCCGCGGTGGTTGGGGCTTCCCTGACTTGCGCGTGTAGACGGTGCATGGAAAAGAAGCAGAACCATTCGCTTGTATTATACACGACTGTATCTACATCACATTTCCAACAACACCGTATGTCATCAACGTAGGAATGGACAAGCGAAGGGGTAGAGTGTCAGTGAACGAACTAATAGAGTCCACGTCGAATGTCCCATGGGAACCGGAAATGTCCAGGTAGCGAAGGCTTTTTACGAAGGAATGTAACAACCAGAGTCCCCGAAGAGAAAGTACCCGAGAACTCGCAACTCGTAAGGAGCGGAGAAAGAGCGGCAAGGCCTATTCAAAAACACAAGAATCCATAATTGTCAGTCTCAATCACATATGGAAGCCATGATCCCACTCAGAGCGTCGTGATGTTCGAAGAAATGGGGCCGACACCGGGGCGCGTGAAGTCGGGGAAGTCGGGCCAGTTTCCAAGCTCGGCGGGGTCGCCACCGATGCGGACCCAGTGCGAGTGCGACGGTGTCGGGCCGTCGAGGACCCAGAGCTGGTGCCAGCCCGGCGGGGAGATGAACGAGTTCGGCGGCGCGGTGATCGTGCAGGTGGTGCCCGAGCAAGAGAACTCTGGGAAGAGAACGCGCGCGCCCATGTTGTTGCCGTGCGTGCTCGACGTCGCTGCGCACGCACTGTTAGCGCAGAAGGGCATGGAGAAGAAGCGGGGACGTACCAGCGATCAGGGAGATGTTCATCGTGTCAGTCGTGCCCTCGAAGAGCTGGACCGTGATCTCGTACTGGCCGTTGTAGTCCCAGTCGTGCTCAGTGATATCGAAGGTGGGCTGCGTCTTGCCTGTGCTAAGGTATGGCGGGATGTACACCTCGACACGGAACTCCTCGGGCAGGCCCGGCGTCTGCGGGTCACTTCCGGTGATAAGCACACGGCCATCGGGGAGGAGCTGGACAGGATGAACGGATCAGTGGGTATTGGAAGTCGAAGGACTGAGGACCCTTACCGTCGACTCGGAGTGGTATAGGCGAGCGACAATAGTCGTGTTGAGGATCGAAATGCGCTGGTGCACCGGCTGGACCGGGTCGTAGAGGAGGGCGCCCAAATTCGGGTCTTCACCCAATCCGAAGCCAGCCACACCAATCTGAGCACCGTTAACAATGAGGTATGTACCATCCGGAAGAGCTACGCGAGGGAACGTAAGACAAGCTTTCGCGTAAGTTGTGACAGCCACATACCGGACTAGGTAGAGAGGGGACATTGAACTTAGTACTCGGAAGCAATTTACAGAGAACCAGACGACTTACGATACAGGTCATCACACGCTTAGACGGCTAGAATATTCGGTTAGTCACCTGCAGAATTTAGATACGCTATTGTCGTACCATTCGCTCGATGGTCCATTGAGGGTTCTCTACTTCCGGCTGTATGCTGATACAATTGTCTAGAGCTTCGGCTGCAGCACCAGGAGAACCACCACAAACGAGAAGGGTCGCCGGTTCCGTGTAGGGCGCCTTCATGGGCAGAAGCACAGCGGTTCCTTCCATGGGGTACGTTCTGCCGGCCAAGAAGTCGTTAACCGAGCCAGGCATATTGGGCAGCACAACATCCGTATCGAGACTGGTAGGATCCAGAAGACGCGCTTCGTTGTAGTAACCTGGAAACGATCATGAGCCTCATTGCCGGATCCTGAGGCACTGGTCTCACCGATGAAGATGCGGCCGCTTGGCATCACGTGCAGGAATGGGTAGAGGTTGTTCGGGTCCGTTCGGTTCAGGTAGTCCAGGAACTTGTACGTTGGTCCGCCTGCAGGGGTCGGGAGAATTTCCAGAGTGGGTTCGGGAGCGCCATTGCTTCCGACTTCGCCACCGACGACCAAGACAGTTCCGTTGGACAGCACCAAGGCGGATGGGTACCAACGTCCTCGCTACCATGATCCATGAATTTCATAAGACTTTACCCGAGAAAGACCAACTGGGAGGGCAGCTTACCTGCAGCTGGAGCTCATTCGGGTTCTCCTCCCAGTCATTCGTGCCGTTGACGCCCGGGGTGCCGTCCGGAGTGTAAAGTCGCACACCGAACGTACTCGTGAGACTCCAGCCACCGACGTTCAATTGCCGGGCGGCCCTATCGGGCAGAACGAGTGCACCCGAACAGAAGACATCGGTCTGCACGTGCATTGTGCGCCATGCCAGATCGAAGTTATTGGTCAGGCTGAGATCAAGTTCGTAGGCGCCAGTGGAGTTGTCAAACTCGCTGGTGCCCCACTTTTCCAAAAAGGCGACTTTGTTGTTGATGCCGAGCGTAGTGAGAAGCGGGACCACGACGCCTCCAATCAGGAACTGCGATGGTATCAATATCACACAGCCTCGAGTAAGATATCAATGGACCTACTTCATATGCACCGGTGACCTCAGGTGTGTGCCAGACGTCGATGTCTCCGTCCCAGAAGTATACCTATGACGTATCATCCGCATAAACACGATTAACATGAGGCATTCAGAAATAGCTCACGTTCAGAGTATCTGCACCACCACAGAGATGGACTGGGTCACCCGAGCAAGCTGAGCTGCAGGATGATTCGGTGGTCTGGCCTTGACTGGTTGAAGTGACGTCCGACGGATCACCGCAGACTGCATACCCGTGAGTATTTTCAGACGTTGTCCTCCGACGGGCAAATGTTACGTACAGCATTGCTCTGCGAACTCCGCTCCGGCTGCAGGGAAGCCGAAGGCTGCACATTGGTTTAGACATGCCTCGATGGTCATGTTGTCTGTCCAGATGTTCTCGTACGGGAAGACCCGAGCGCCGTCCGCACCTTCCCTGTGGGATGTCAGAAAGTGATTGATCGGGTCTGAGCCTGAGTGACATACTGGAAACATCCCTGGTACTTCCACTGGCCGGGAAGACTTGTGTTGAGAACGACCGGAACAGGGAAGGAGGTGATTGTCGTCGAGTTCGCGTAGAGCTATACCATTGGTCAGTCTCGGGGCTGCAACTGGCTGAAAATAACACATACGGAAATTCTGTTCGGGCCGCCACATGCTTCCCTATATGGCAGTTGATTTGCCTGTTTTGGTAGTGTAATTATGTAAGATACTCACGTTGCGTCACCACCGCAGCCCATGTCGCAGTCACTGTCAGTCGCGTTTGTAGCACCATTCACGAGTGCATCACCACAGACTGATTCATTTGTCAAGCACACGCATGGAGAAAATTGTTGGTGGGAACTTACAGCATTGGGTACTGAATTCCAGGCCCGCAAGGCCGAATCCCCCAGATGAACAGGTGCTGATGCACGACTCGACAGTCGTGTTGTCGCTGTCGAACTCGTTTGGCAGGATACGGCCGTTGGCACCGTCACTGAACCATGAATAGTCAGCAGACGAGAGTATAGAAGAAAAGCCGAGACAGAGTGCGTACACGAAACATCCAGCGTAGCGCCATGGCTCGGGCAAACCGCTCGTGACAGGGAAAACCGGGGACGAGTCTTGACCGCCGCCACCCCCACCATTGTCTGGAGGTTCTGGACCGTGAGGAAGCGTGCCTGTGAAGTTGTAGACCTATTCGCTTGCTCAGAGAGGATCTCAGCCAGATCTCGATTGATTCTCACGTTAAGCGCATTCGGCCCCCCGCAGAACTCGGAGCTATTTCCGGAGCATTGCATATTGCAGCTGCTGAGGTCAATCGGAACAGCGCCGTTCTCGAAGGTCAGACCACAGACTACAGTGATGTTCCATCAGCTGAGCACGCGTTGGAGCCATGTTTAGTACTTACAGCACTGCGCAGCGAACTCCATTCCTGCCAAGGGGTAACCGGCGTTGAAGCAGCCGTCGGTACACGTTTCAACGCTCGTATTGTCCAGGGTTAGCTGAACCGGGAATGTGCGGGCACCTGTCGAGTCGCTGCGGGGCATCATCAGAAACCCATCTACGCTGCCTCGTGACACCATCCAAGGAATATTACTCACTTGAAACAGCCGAGCGAGTCCCATAAGCCTACGGCAGCGACGGTCTCTGGTGGCGGAGCCGGCTGCACGCCGCTCCAGTAGACATCCAATCGATCTAAGGTACGATACTATGAGCAGCGAGATGGTGGCGTTATGACATTCGGACCTACCTCCCGCGCCGCATAACTCGTCCGCGTTACCGGTGCAAGCGGTGCTACAGTCAGTGAGAGACGTGTTCGTGCCTCCGTTATCCATCGCGTTGCCGCAATCTACGATGACGGAACATTGATCAGCCTCATGCACCCGTCATGGCCTGGGCATGGACGTACAGCATTCCTGCGCAAACTCCACGCCGGCAAAGATGAATGACTGGTCATTACAAAAGTCGACGCAAGACTCGACAGTCATGCTAGTCGTGTTCGTGAACGTGGGTCCCGTGAGGGTACGCGCACCAGGGTTGTCGCTGTGGTGCATGTTAGCAGCCGAATAATGCACAAACGTGTCATGACTGACGTGAAGCATCCAAAAAAAGTCCAGTTGGCGGGGAGGTCGGGGACACTGGCGGCACGACGATGGAGGTGAGAGCCGACATTAATGTGCGACGCCTGAGTGAGCTGTAAAGCGAAGCCGAGGTGAGCATGCCGAGCACGCCTACTACGCTGGACAACGTACTGGAGACAGTGAGAGAGCCAGCACCGCGAGGGGCGAAAGGAGTGAACCCATCCTCAGCACTGAGCGGATGCAAGTCGGTGCTGCGGTGACGAACCAAAGCCGCCAGGTTCGCTTTATGTAGGCAAGCCTGTGCCGCCCGAAGTGCGCTGGTACCGGTGGGTCATGTAACGGGAATGGTAATCAGACCCAACATTGCAGAGCCTCGGAGAAGAGGTCAGGGCGGGGCTGGTCCATTCATCGCCGCGCGGACCTGGCCACATCGTGAACAATTCGGGCAGCGCATGTTAACAGGCCAAACGTACACTGACGCCGAGAGTGAATGGCGCGCTAGGCGGCATACGAAGCCGGGCTTCACGAAGTTGGATGAAAACTTTCGAAAGCGGCTGAGTCCTGTGTGATGCCGCGCAGAAGACGAATCTGGTTTTAGAATGACAGCATGGTGACTGTTCGATGCAGCTGCCGCCGTTGCTCCTGTTCGGGCTAGGCTGTGTCCGTATTCCCGGTGTTCATCGATGAACAGTGATCTCAGCCACTGCCACGCTCGATCAAGACCCGCGCGTCCCGTAGCGCCGCCTCCCTGGAAAAGCGCGGTGAGTTTGAACCGTAACGTGGACGAAACGAGCGGTGCGCAGATTGGACGAGAGCAAAACCACGCACCGACACGTGGCAGCTGCGGCGCCCAAAAATATACCCAGAGGACTTCAATGCAACGATACTTCGTCGGGGGATCAGCGTTCACGACTGTCACGGCAAACAGCACCGAGATATACAGCGAACAGCAGTTGCGGCACATCTGCGTTGGTGGTCATGTTCGTGGACAAGGAAGGCACGGAACCACCAGATCGAGATCTCCTTTCTCTGCAAAGATCAGGGCAGCTTCTCAAGGAGACTGTGCCTCGTTCTCGACAGTATCACACATCCTCCGAGCCGAATTTGGGCGTCCTATCCGCCGGTACTCGCTCCACCCACCTTCGGACAACGCCTTTACCCAATCCGCTCTTGTTAGAGCGGTAAATATACCGCAACTCGTATGCGCGCTGGGCCACTTCCCTTGAGCCACTGACATGATGAACGCTTCCACCCGGATCACAATCGGCCATCATCATGGGAAACCGTCGGCCGGGGCGTCTCTGCCAGCAAGACATGCATGCACCGGACTACAACCACCCCAGCTAGGCAACTCCATGCCACCAGCGGGGCGAGTGCGAAGGTTACCACAGCCAGATGTATGGCCGCACGAACATATGTTCGACACGCCTTGAATCACAACAGCACTCGACCAGCGTAGACCGTTTCGGCGACGCTCCAGGCCACGCGCGCATGGTACGATACCGTAATGTCACAACTTCGAGGGATCTTGGCTGGAGAGAACAGAAAGTTCTGACAACCATTTGCGGTGACATGAGAGCGTCTTGGATTTGTATTTTTGTGCGACATACCTAAAACGATCAGTCATGACCCGGTCTTGATGGAGTACACGACCCTTCTCTTCATGACTGATTGTCCAGGACATCGGAACGCTAGACTAGCCGTCGCCGCCGCTCCTCGACAGACCAGTAGAGAGCCTCCCAGTAACTTCCTCACAATCTGCCCAGTATAATGTAAGATATATGGGCATCAGTTCCCATAACTTGTCAAATATGGCACCGTTCCTTCAAAGCAGCATCCATGTTGCCGATCGGCATTGCAGAAGCTGACGTTCTGTACCATCGCGGGAAGGAGACAATCAGCTGGCACCGGCCAACAACGGGAGGAATTTCGTTGTACACATGATTCCGCGGTGCCGCACGTACTAACAGGTCGAGACTCGTTAATATCAACGAGTCAAAAAACTCCGCAGCCTTACCAAGATCATAGGCACGTCGGAGGAAACGGGACGAAAGATCGGCGCAGACGTGATCGTGACACAACTTCCTGACCCACACAAATGGCCACACACAAATGGCCAGGGGGGCGAGACGTGAATGCATGATGGTACACACAGTGAACGATGCATCGCTCGGGTCGGGGGAGAGCGCGTCTGGCCGAGTGATCTTTCGCTGCCTTCTATGTCTGCCACTGTATATGATACAGGCACGGGTGCACAACTCACCCGGAGCTTGAGCGTAATGCAACGCGCCGTCGCCGGATACTCGAGCGTCGGTTCCCTCGCTGTTCCATCCACTGAGGTCCGACTGGAACCGCTCTGCAACCGTCCCTTGCCCGTGCCTGAGCGGATCGCGGAGACAGAATAGCCAGGGCGGACTGTCCATGCGATCACATGCTATGGCCACAGGTAGAGACGCGTTCTGCGTCGGCAGTATGCAGCGGATGCCGCCGCTGTAGAGACGGTCCATGACATGTCTCTGAGAACCCAGGGCCCGCCGTGGAAGAAGAATGGCTGCGAAAGGCGAAGATGAGCTGGCAGGAAGACAAGGCGAAGGCTCTGGTTGTATCCATGTACCCAGCAGGGCTGGGGAACGGATTACACGCACCATGAGGTATCCGGATTCTCCTATCGCAATTCGGGTTCGAGAACGGCGGCCGTAGGATAGCGGTGAATAGACACGTTGTAGCCTGAGACCACGGTCAGATTGCTCGAAGAGTGCAATACTGCGCAAGTGGCGGACGAGATGGACAACAAAGAAGTCATCGGAGGTAATGCGAATGGTGGAAAGCAAAAACGCCCGAAATGGCGAAAAAGAGTGCCAGGAGGTACCGGTAGGATGACCACGCAAAGCGCACGCGGACCGGCCCATCCCCCCGGATCTCTCAATCTCGAAACTTTGCTCCCGACCATGACCACTGTCGCGGACGACAGCCAGCGTCCTTTTCTCGACCATCTTGTCACTGTTCTGGCCGTTCTGGAGGCTGATCACGGTGTGCCCGCCGTCGACGCGTTTCAACAGGTGTTGCACTACGATGGGCCACGGTCATGGCAAATGGACAGCATTCTACGCTCTCTCGACAACCTCTCACACCGCGTACGCTCAGCAGAGGACACTTTACGAGATTTGCGGATGAAAGAGGATATTTCAGACCGTCCGGTGAAGAAACGGAGAAAGGAGGTCAACGGTGAGGGAGAGGGTATCCGACTAGCACTGGCGATCTGCACATCCGATAACTCCTCCCGGATCGAGAGTCAAGAAGAGAGGCAAAATCATCTCCTAATGGACCGACCGGTACTGTCTGACTGCATTAATACTAGCATCACTGATCTCGGAGAATCCCCATCCCCTACACCATCGCCAGACGTGCCTGCACTCAGTCCTAGCGCTGCCTCAACGCCCGAGTCTCCGATGGTCCTATCCCCTAGCCCGGCGCTCGCTGCGGATATCATCTACCGACCGCTGTTCATGCCGGAAGACGCCTCGCTGACCCCCATGCAAGCGTTCGAGGTTGTCCGAGTCTGCACCGCCGTCGCGAGCGGCGATCTCTCGCAAAAGATCATCGCGCCGTGGGCGCATGGCGGCCCGCTCATGGGACACCTCGCGAGCATACTCAACGACATGGCCCGTCTTCTCCCTTTGCTGACCCCGTGCTCGTGCTGACGCCCCCGGCCTCCAGGTGGACAGCCTGCGCGCGTGCGCGATGGAGCTCACGAGCGTCATGCGGGAATATGCCCAAGGGCGAGTAGCCGTCCCTTCCCTCGCACGCGTGCTGGACTGAAGCTGCGCAGGAAGTACTGTCGCCAGGCGCTCGTGCTGCAGCCTTCCGGCGACTGGCACCGGCTGACCGTTGCGACGAACAAGCTTGGAAGCAGACTCCACAGATGCTCTGACGCCGCGGAGCTTGCATGCGCTTCGATTTAAACGTGCCCGTGTCAGCACCCTTGCGCTCTGCGTCATCCCCGGGCACGAGGCAGGTTAGCCTGTGCGCCACGCGAGGACCCGCCGGTAGTGTATCGCCCCCCAATTGCCCCCGTCTGAAAACGCAGTGTCCGTGTTAATGTTGTATGTGCACATGCGAAGCAGCAGCAGTCGTCATCGCCCCTGTATTTGTGCCGCCACGAGCTATTCTTAACCTAACCTATATCGATGTAATGCAGACTCCATTCTCAATCCTGTACTGTATGAGAATGGAATGGACGTGGTTATGGAGCGAAGCGCGAAGACGTACATTTACACTCGTGCCTGCTGGCGCGAGGGGCGGACCCACTTCATCGGACGAGCGAGCGCGGGGCGCACGTCGCCGGTACTGCCCTGCACCAACCCCACGGGTCCCTGCAGCCTGGTATCGAGATAGCGATACGCTCACGGATATGGGCGTAACGCCTATCCTTGGCCATGGGCCTTCGCAAGCCCGTCGGGAGCGACGCCGAGCTATAGCGGCTGGGATCCTGCTCCGCGGAACGTGTGCACCGCACCAATTTCAGTCAAACAGAGTACTGTCTTCCGGTTGCTTCTAGCTCTATGCGTGCGTACAGGAAGCCGGCTGGTGTGCACGTTTCCTGCACACTGGCGTAAGCAAGGTCAGTCAGGTCCGTCTCTGAGCTGGGACGCTCGACGGATACCTTGATGGGGTCCCCGTCATAGGATATACGTTGCCATGTCTGAGGGAGGAAGGCCTCAAATCAGCTCACGACAATCCTCCTGATACGACCTTCGCACATGGATGCACACGTTATCTTCGACGGCACGGTACCAGGGCTCTTCTACGGAAACAATGAATTCATCGATGCAGTGTCGGCACTGCTCTATAATAATAACTGAGAATCGCAGACAAGTTGCAGCTACATTGTGAGAGACGTCGTTTCATTAAGTGCCGGGCGTTTGGCTAAGAACGCACCTCGACGAGGTTCCCAGCAATGACCTCGTGATGCACATCTAGTATGAGGGGCAGCAGATCGAATTTGTCCCATAAGGCTCAATCACAGTGGCGTGTGTATAGGGCCGAGACCCCGGCAGTAACCTGAGAGTAGGATACGGTCCATCTTGCAAGAGAAGGGCACGATGGTCACAAGCGCGGCTCGCAGGACCGGTGGCACTGGAAGCGCAGATGAGGGCAGATGGCCGATGTTGAGCGATGCGCTCATGCGCCCTGGCGGGCTAGAAAGCCCGAGGATGACTAGTACAGAAAAGTGCATACTTCGTGTCCACTTCGCAGGGTGAGTTATCAGGCAGATGGACTGCGTTTCCTGTCAAGCGGTAGCGAGACATCGCGGACGTGCATGGAGACCGCTGCACTTGCGATCCCTGCGAGAGCCCCAGAGTCCGGCGAGCTTCATTGCGAAAGGAATTGAAGATGACTTTAAGTGACTGGACACCCTTTCTCGCCGGTGACTGAGAGGGGCCCTCGAGCTTGCGGCGAGCACAACGCCTGAGCAAAACATAGCGGTATCTTTCCCAAAAAGTCGCAAAAGTTGGCAGAACGCTATCAAGACGCTAGGGAACGATGAACGTTCGAACGATAGACGATGGTCGTGATCTAGCCGTATGCCACTGGGTATATTTCGAATGCGGGGTTACCGCGATCCTCTCACCCGGTCGGAGGACGCTGACAGAGCGATGCTAGGAACGTATGTCCGAGTGATACACAGTCGCTGAGATGGGTGGCCATCACATGAAGTCCTGAAGCTTATTTCCAGGCCCGTCGCAGTGGTATAAACGGAAAAGATGCGTATCCTAGAAGGGGAAAGAGCGCACTCCGGGCGCGATAGGTGGCCAAGACGGTGGCTAATCGTAAGGGCGAAGAGCGGCGCTGATGTCGGAAGGTTAACCTTATTGGGTACTTACACGCAAAATCCAATTCAAGTCAGAGCACCGCACCACCCTCATTTCACATCAGCTGATAATGGGCATTTGGATGCCTCATCGCACTGCTATCGCTCAGAGTGTGCTGGGCGCAACTGCGAGGAGATCGAGGGCAGCAGTGAGCATCGCCGCAGCAACTCATGGCGCTGACATAATAATTTCCCAATATAAAGACTGCTGCGATAGCCTTTCTCAGCCATTCCCACAGTTTGAAACGTTCATTATCTGGGGTTGAAAAAATTGTTACGTGCATAGGAGGACGAAATTGTGGCGTGCGCGGCAGGGCGGGGCGCGAACCTTCTTTGCATTGCCCTCCATCCCGACGAATCTTACCAGCGGTCAGCCAACTTTGTTTTGAACTTTACTCGTATTTTTGCTGACATTATCCACATGGTCCCTTCACTGCCCCGCGTGTGCCTGTCGACACAACCGTTGACGCTGCATACCCCGACAACAATGTTATCGACGTCGTCCTCGATGTCGTCGACGATCGCTACTTGATCCTGCCGCCGTTGACGCCGCGATGTAGAGGCGCACCGCGCCATGTCGCATGACCCGCACGCCGCGTCGGGGAGCCCGAGCCAGAGCAGCGCGAGCGCCTGGACAGAGCCGCCATGGTCTGGGTTTATCGAGACGACGGGTGACGCCCTGCTCATCCTAGAGGCTGCCCGGCGAGGCCTCATCCCCCGCGTCACACGGCGGCTCGTCGACTCGGAGCGCAAGATGATCACATCGGGGTCTGTGTTCGTGTTCGACGAGGATGAGAGCGGTATCAAGCGCTGGACCGACGGGTTCTTCTGGTCTCCCTCGCGCATTTTGGGCAACTTCCTCCTCTATCGCGAGACGGAGAAGCGTGGCGCCGGCCACCGTAGTGCCCGTGTCGAGCCAAGCTCGCCCACGGACGAGTATGGCGAGGGCGGCAAGCAGGAGGGCCAGACGCTGAGCAGGCCGAAGGGCGAATCTAGTAGACTGGGCATCGACCGCCATCGCGAGCGCAGCCTTGTTGGGAGCCTCACCAACAGCTACAAGTTCAAGCCAGGTGGTATGATGAAGAAGGTGCGTCATCGTATCGGCGCTCTGCTATTTCACCTGGTTGCTGTCGACAACTATTGCCTTATCTCGTGGCATCATTCGGCTCGAGCTGACTATTGTGCTTGTAGACGTTCTCATTGACCATTGGCGGAGTCGCACAACACCTAATCTCATACTACAAGATTGAAGATGTCGAGCAAGGTCGATTACGGGCACCGTCGACGCTGCCCGAGCTCGCCTCGCTTGACATCAGCCCTGAATATCTTGATAAAACCCATTTCCGCAACCCACCTAAGGTTGAGATTGGTGTTGACGGCATTCCTCGCTACCGTGGCGAAGCCGATGACATTGATACGTCCCCTCGACTGCTCACTACTTCCCTATCTGGCGGGCCATACTACGAGGGCGAAACTAGTCACAAACGTGGGAAGCGATATGATCCCTACGGCGGGACACCCAAACGCTCGCGTAAAACTAAGAGCAAAGACCATAATGACCCAACGCTCGCTGAGCATCCACAGCCACTCGCCGTCTCTGTCCATCAACCCCAGCCGGGCTACCCGGACTCTTCCGGCTCAGGCGTACACTACAGTCCATATAGCTACTACCAGGTACCGCCGACATACCCCGTCCCACCGCTATACTCTCCCGGGCCATACCCAGCCCTGCCACCGCCGCAAACTAGTTCACCACCTCCCGCACCTGCCATACATACCCCCTCTCCCCCGCATGCGGGCGCCGTACCGCCCCCCCCTCTTGCGTACCCCGCGTACGCACCTCCACCTCCCCCTACTGAGCAGTCCGCTGCGCCAAATCCGCCTCCGCCTGTATATACGTCGTACTATCCACCCCCACACGGTTACGCAGCCTACCCAGGCGTGCCGGGGTGGCCTCACTATCCTGGATACCCGCCGCAGGCGGTACCTCCTCCTCAGAGTGCAGGCACGGACGTCGAGTCGCCCGTCGAGTCGGTGTCGGGCATGCATGCAGAAATTGCTGGGGAACCCGAGGCGCATGATACGGAGGACTGAGCCAGGTACACCATGGTGTGCTACGTTTCTTTTTGGTACGCCGTTCGATTGTGGGTGTGGTTCGTAGTGAAGTTCGCCAAAGACTTGTATAGTATCCCCCGGAGACTGCGATCGCGCCGGCGCAGGCCGTGCGCTGTATGATACGTGACTCGTCTGGGCCCGATTCTGTGTTTCGCTGTATGCATACCTCTACGTCCCTCGTCTCTCTATCTCCTCCCCTACGCCTCGCCTCGCCTTGCTGGCCCCGATATTCGTAGTTCCGCCCCGTTACCTCGCCACGCTGATACCAGTGATGATAAATTCCCCTCCCACCGGCTCGGTCTCCTCCGTCTCTGTGACTGTGTATCTCCTAGTGACTGTTTTTTCGCGTTGAATCGAGCCTCCGTGCATGCAGCTAAAGGCTCATAGTAATACTGTACGCTTCGCCAAAAATCTTAGACAATGGTTCAAGGGTTTCGCCATGATCGTTGGTAGCAAGACAAAATAGCAAAAGCAATGCCAGGACCGTGGATTGAACACGGGACCTCCAGAAGGCCGAATGGCTTCAGTCTGTTGCTCTCCCAGCTGAGCTATCCCGGCGGTGTGAGTGGATAAACCCGTATGGATATGGGATGCTACGCTCCTAGATATGACAATTGTACCCGCGAGAATGGTGCGTGACGTCATCGTCAGGAGGAGCGCTGCCATCGTTGAGTGTATAAAGTAGGCGGCAAGTATCCTGTGCTCATCTCACTCCATTTCTACCATCTTTTCATTGCGACTGCACTATCTTCCACTTACATTCTTGAATCCGGGATCTCAAGTGAGCTTTGAAAACCGTTGTCAAAACCCGTGCGAATCTGACGCTGATATGGAATCATAGACTCGGAACCTACGAATTCGGACAACGCCAGTAAAGTCTACACAAATTCTCGTTATGTCCGACAACGTGCGAGAGAAAGGAACCGCGGTGAAGTCGCGAGCAGATCTTCCACCACCTCGCGAACGTAAAGGCGTTCGGCCAGTCTCGCCCCCACTTTCGAACACGTCGCTGCGTCGATTTATTTATTACCTCGCGCTCTTCGCTGCCGCACTATTCGCGTTCTACGCGTGGCGGTTTTTCCAATGGAAGGCCGAGGTTGGAGGGTGGTGGAACCTAGCAACGGGGCACAGACCTGGGGCGGCAGCTGCCGCGTGGGCAGCGCGGACGAACATTGACGTGCCGGGTCCGACTGCCACGCACGAAGGCAGCCCGAGCGTCGAGCAACGCATCAACGAGCTCGCGCAGGCGCTGGGGGTGCCGAGCAAGGACCTCGCTGCGGCAATTGCTGGTGCGGTGAAGGAATATGTTCCACCCGCGACGCTGTCGTCCATCGCGTCACACGAGACTGGGTGAGTTCTGTGTCTCGGAAGGGGGCGTGTACATCCTGAGCCTGACAAGCACATTGCTGGAATAGGGATGCGGCACAGTATCTTGTTGACCCCACCTCTGCGGCGTCATCTGAGGCGGAGGAACACCCGACGGCGACCATGAAGAAGGGATTTCGGGCGATGGAAAGCGCGGTCGAGGCTATGGTTGGATTGGATGACCCTCCCAGCGAGATTGAGTAACACATGTACTGAGGCGGCCCTGCAGAGCGATCGTGAAATCAGCGCACTAATGGACAATAACACTTTTCAGCACAACATTGGATCGTACTCGTAATACACCACGACCTGCTGCGTGCCCCTTTCGAAGCAGCACTGATAGGACACCGGGTGCGCTGGACTTCAACGGTACTTTTCGGGGCTCCGCTCCACTTCATCAAGGTACGTTTCGTCGAGTGCCCGACGTCGAATTTTGCACTGCCGACAAGGAGAGTTCCGAAGTGTCTGTGCCACGCGCTCGAGAGTGAGACAAGGAAGGACAGAAACCGTAGCGAGAGAAATTACACACGATCCGCGACATGCGTTAGATTCAGAATCATACCCGGTAGCTTTGTGGCGTCCCTGAACGAACCGGATGTTGGGCCTAGGAAGCCGGGTGTTTTGACATCCGTAACGAGTAACTGGCCCGGTCCCTGTATCGCTCGCTGATGCGCGCAGTACCTGATGTATTGTTCGTCAGGCTTGTTCGTGTATTCCCATCAAAGATCCCAGAGCACGGAGTTCGGAAGTGCGCGTCGCGGAGGAATTCGCAGTTTCGCCTTCAGCGTTGTTACCTGGTTCAGAACCAGATCCGCGGTGTGGCCCATGTGAACATGCTTGTCTGACGGCATTGAACGGGGAGAAAATTGAGCCGATATGTTGTTGCGCCGCGAAGGCTGGAAATCATAGAAGCAACAGGGTAGGATTTCGAGATGCCAAACGCGTCCTGTACGCGGGATCAGCTGGAGAACTGTCGCATTTCAAAAAGTCCTGAATTCCGTACTTGGGGGATCGTATCGTGTGGGTGAGTCGTACACAGCACTATTTGAAACGGCGGGGCGAGTGAGAGCAAATTGTCGTGGGCAACCGTGACATGCGTCACGAGAGGGGAATCGGGATCACAAGTGTTCAAAGTGGAAGGTCGATTGCTCGAGGGATTCTGTAGCGTACATTGCATTTGCATGCCTTCATATGTATCCGTGCTGTACTAGCTTCATCAAGGGCCCACAGCGACTTCACTGAAATGAGATCATCAATGAAATTCCTCAGTTTCAATTTCCTCTAATGAAAGCCTGGACGCACCGGCTGTGTCGTTGTGCCCTTCATATAAGTCTATCTTAGATACGCCACCTGTCATATGAGCTAATACCATCTGTTTCCCTACATATCTGTGGCGCGCAGACAAGCATCCATATGTAGAGTCAGTGCAGGGGAGTCTCGAATTTGGGGCCTGCCACTGGTTTCGGCGCTTCCCCTAGTACGGTAGTACTGAGCCTCGATTTCTTGAGTAAAACGGAATCTTCAAGTCACAACAGATATTGGTGGATGCGACTGAGCTCGCCGTGTAGCTAATATCTTTCCTGTGACGACGATATGAGGATCGTAGTGCGATAGCCATGCACAGTCGGCGGACAAGGTCGCTAACACAGTAAAGGCGTGGGCTGTCACTCGTCTGCGTGACCGCGGCCGTCTCGGGGGTCTAGAAGCGCTGCTTGACAGGATACGTGTCTCTGTCATTCTTATCGGAGTCTGGAGCATTGTCCTCAGTGAATTCAATTGCTTGCTTGCTTTTTCTTGTTGAGATTTCATCGAGTTCCAGCTCTGCGCGCAGACAATACCTTTAGGGAACCATACAACCCGCATCGACGTGGCGATGTCAGAGATTGAAACACGCCAAGACTACTCTTTAGCCGTAACCAGAAACGCATTCATCTAAGACGGGCAAATGTTCGAGCGAAATCAGAACCTGTCTCTGACTTGACTCTTGCGGCAGACATCCTCGCGCGATCATGCCGGACATTGAAGCGGTCAGGTACCGCCTCAACAGGTGCCTTGTTGCACCATATGGACAGCAGATTCCGCGAACAAATACATCGCTTTGCGAACCCGACGCCGCTACGCATGATGTGTCGAGGAGGTATTGTCCCACAGGTCATAGCGGTAAGCCTCTGCGGCATGTGAATCTGTCTGATGCGTGTTCCTGTGACTGATTTGGCTAATTGGCGAGCTAACGTTCGCGGCCCTAGCACAAATTAGACCCGAGGAAGACTTCTGGAGAAGAGAAGAAGTATTGGACGTGATGAGGCCCAGGGGTCAAGTAGAAATGGTGTTACAATGTCGCTCGGTATTGTACATCTCAAGCCTAAGAATACAAACTCAGGATCCGATCGTGATCAATATCAACAGGTAATAGAACAAAGGAATATCTGTTTTTGCAATTTGCCTCCGCATCTAGTTGCGCGTGAATGGCTTGCGTTTGTTTTGACCATTTTTCCCGTGGTATGCGCGTTCACGCGACGGAGTGCCCGAAGGTTCGGCACCTTCAGCTTCGTCGGGAGGAGCCCATCTGGAGGCCCAGGCACCCTAGAACACATCCTGGTCAGCAATCGTAGATTGTTTCTAAAGGAGGACATACCCCATTTTTCCTCGACGACACTGGGTCGATCTCCGGTTTCGATCGTGGCGCATCCTTCGACTTTTCACCAGTGTTAGAGCATTGGCTATCCTCCTCCCGTGTCTGCGGAGGTGCAGGCTCTGACTCCGCCTGTGGCTTACTGGATTCGGCAGGCTGGCCCTCGATTGGAGTAGCTGGCTCGCTCGATGTCGTGGCTGAAGAGTCATCCATCTGTGCAGAGTTCATACCACCACTAGCCGTCTGCAGGGCTCGGCGCCTAGCCAGTTCACTTCGCCTGTCCCACTCGTCCTGTAACAACATGAGTCGGCGAACTGTAATGCAGAATCCTACACCCACCTCAAGGAGATCCCGCTCAAGATCATCCAAGGAGCTCTTTAAGCTTGCTTTGCGAAGTATCTCGAGCGCAGTGGGAGCATGTTCGTATTGGCGGAACAGGACGTCGAAGCTGTGCTCCTCGTCTTCAGATCCGGCATACACGCCGAATACCTCCTTCAACTTTGCGTCGAGAAGACTCTCCCACTCGTCGTCCGTTCGTTCCTCGCGCTGCGTATTGTCGACAATCTCGCCATCTCCAGCCGTGTCAGTATCCGGTTCGTGAGCATCGGATGGGGCGCCGGTCTTTTCGTATCCGTCGTTACTGGAAACATCGGGTGAGACGTTTGAGCTCACGTCATATGGACACAGCTGGTTATCGACGGATGTGGTTGAGTGATGGCCACCATGAATAGCTCCACCTGTGGCGTCCTCGGTAGCGGACTGCGACGGTGCAGAAACGTCCTGCTCAGCACCTCCCTCGATATCATTGAGGTTCGAAGTATGGTCGGAGGCGGATTGCGGCTGGACCGGGTAAGTCAACAAATTGATCTGAGACGCAACCGTCGCTGACGCTTCCGACAGAGAAGATAATCCTTGGGAGGACAGCATGGCAGGCAAGTTAATGTGCTCGACCTTGACGCGGCTGTTAGATGTGTTGAAGAAGAGTGTAGAATCCCTCGGATTGTTCGTGAGCTCTCCTGGGTGCAGCGCAGTAATCCGCAAGTCACCAGACTACAAAGTTATGTTAATCAATTGCGTAGGCCAGATGTCATGCCATGCTTACCCTGTACACGAGCTCCTCCCCATTGACCTGGTTCCTAGACGTACTCCATACCCCGAAGATTCGGTACACGAGGTGCACCAAGACGAGAATGGCGACTGCAGAACGCAGGCTGAACACCATTAATCCGGGGATTGGGACACCGGAAATAGCTACGCGGATGTCCGGAAGAAAGGCGTCTAGCCTAGAGGCCCATGGCCGCAGTGTCTCGAAAATGGGTGCAAGATATTCATACAAGCTCTTGCGAGTCTCAGCAGTAAGAGCCGTATCAACGAGGTGACTCAGGAAGGTGCTGGTCGCGTCGAATAGGTCTAGGTAGGCTTGCGGCGGCGTAGACTGACATAGTTGGTAAGCTTGCTCGCCGGACCGAGGGTAGGTAGCAAGTGGTGATCCTTGAAGACCACACGTTTGCGAAGTTGATGATGTGGCGGTGGGTTCCGGAGGCGTGACGATGTAAGTCGGAACACCCGCAATGAAGAACCCTATGCCGCGCCGAGTTTGTCTGCGGCAGTGGTGAGATAACAGAATCAACGTTGAGAATAACGGCTTACATGATCTCCTCAGCGATAGTGTTAGCCATACCGTGGAATGCCGGAGATGTTGCGGTCAGGGTCTGAACCCAGGATATGGGCATCAGAGTCAAGGAGAGTGGGGTGAGTAGCCCCATAATGGAGAGGATGCTCGCGATCGCGAGCCCGAGGAGAAACATCTTATTCGTCGATTCAGATGTATGAATCGATGCTCTGTGTCGGAAAGTACAGCTGCAGGTAGTTGCAGAGCGATGTTATCGAGTTTCGTCGACGCAAAACACAGGGAGAATATGAGTACTGGTACGGGGAGAGCAAGTGTGGCTACGCCACAGTAGGCCTTATAGGACGGCCATTTCTGTGGCTTGTGATCATTGTCCACAGCGCTTAAATTCAGCCGAGGTAACCGCGATTGATATGTCGGAAACCCGGACGCTCATTCTACTTGTTGCCGGCGTCATTTATATGCTTATGGGATATCATTCCGAGTGAAATATACGCAGTGGCCAACGGATTTGTGTTGAGAGATGATTCTGCGTGCCAGAAGGAGCAACCGGCACAGGACATGTTGAGCGCCTTGGTTTCTGCTCTCGAGACTCGCACGAGGTTCACGAAAGGATTTTACGATTTTTATTGTGTGTTCTACATTTTAATGGAAACCATTGGACATAGCTGGTACAATTTCAAAGCTAAACGATGTTTTGGAACATGGGTATAGTGAAAATCCATAGTGAACGATGCGTCGAGGGCCATCACCGCCTGCCCTTCTTGCGTGTGCCCCGGTTGCCTTTCCTATTGCTGGACGCACCACCGCGTCCCCGTCTATCTCTCTCTTGGTCACGCCCACCGGGTTCAGTGTGGTCTTGCAACGATGAGGTAGATGGAGCCTGTGCCCAATTGGGCCTGTCTGCAGAGTGAGCTGGAGTTGTGGATTGTGCCGACTCGCTCGAGCTTGGTTGGGCGCCGGAATGTTCCGTGGTCGCATTAGCATCGATCAGCCGAGGGGCGTGTATTGAGTGCATGAGCCCTTGCTCTGCGGGCGCAACGTCGTAACGGCGGACTGGAGGAGTTGGCTTCGGCGCATGTATCGAGTCCTGCAGGCCCTGGATCGGAGTCTCCGGATCATCATCCAACAGCGGCATTGTGTCATCGGCAGGAGAGGCCTCGGATTCGGGCTCCAACTCCGGACGCTGCACATCCTCATACTCCGAGATGAGTGGCACCGAAGCAGTCTCTGACTCGTCAAGCAGATCGGCGGGTGCGGGTGTCAGCGCGGGTGAGCCAGTCGGATCGATGGATGACGGCGACGCCGAGTCGATGTGTGTATCCTCATTCGGGAGACTGGACGTCGAGGGCTCAGGAGATGTGTCCAACACAGGAGGGGCAGGGGCCGAGAACGATCCTGGCAGCTCGTTGGCAGTACAGCTGTGGATGACGTCCGACCTGAACACCATACGCTCAACTTGTGCGGAGAGTGACAGACGTCTTGGGGAGCTCCTTGAGGGCCTATCTATGGTCAAAGATGCGAGATCGAGGGATGATGTTGAAGGCGACCATTCTGTCAGTGCTGAGAATTCATTGTCTGGATCGGCCTGGTGTTCGTTGCCCGCTGGACCGATGAAGAGAGATCCTGAGACGTAGACATACTCATTAGAGTTTGTACCAGAAACGGTGCATACTTCGGGGACTTCGTGCGGTTCTCCTGAGGGCGAAGATAGGTCGGCCTTCACTGAACTCGCGGCCTCCAAAGACTTCGAATCTTTGTGATGGTGGTCCGAATTAACATTGCTCGTCGAGACCGAAAAGGAGTCATGTGTCGACGGCAAGGGAGAGGAGGGGAGTGACATAGCTTGTGACGGCACATCCACATCAAGAATGACATCGCTATTGTCGGACATAGCGTCGCTCACAGAGATAGACACCTCTTCGTTCGCGTCCTGGTTGTCGTTCACAGAATTAATGCTCGAATAAGTCGACGTCGTGATTGTGGGCTCGAGGGTTGATGCGCTCTCGCTATCTTCCATCGTTGTGACATCGCGATCCTGTGCGTCCGACGTGGCAGACTGATCCAATCGACTCGACGCTTCTGTCAAGACCTCGTTTCCTTGATGTTCTTTCTGAATCGTCGACATACTGGAGTCAACCGAGCGCGGTTTTTCGGAGACGGATCCCGATCTCGATAATGCTGGGGGCGCGTCATTTTGCATCGGCGGAATGATGTCGGCCTCGATCAACAATGCAGAACCCAGTACAACAGTGTCGATGGAGGCTGGCGTAGCTATAGCTGTGGCATTTTGGTCCTGAACTACGGCCACGGAAGAGGATTCGACTTGATGTGGCTGGTCCATCTGCAGCGCTGCCGTCGTGTATGGAGAACCCGTGTGTGATCGCTGAACGCCAGAGCGCAGGTCTGCTGGAGGAGCTGGCAAGACCGGCATTGCGATGACTTGTGTTCGAATCTTCGCTCCTTGCCTGCCTGTGACCATAACCGGGTGACTGGTGAGTCCATCGATGCCGTGGCTGTGGATCACAGAGACCTTGAAGTGTTTGGTCTGACATTGTGGCGTGATTAGCATCGATTATCGCGAGAAGTCGACCACCAGTACTCACCTGCCACACGACCTGCTCGGGCTCGCCTTGACTGCATCGAGATTGAGACAGCGGCCGGGAAAGTTTGTACAGCGTCATCGATGCAATGGCCACCGTTGCACCTATAGCTAGGAGACCCGAGAAAGCGATGACGCCGGCAGGGATATGTGGCTCCGATGTTGACGGCGCGGCCCAGAAGTCGGATCCATTCCCCTGTACTCCATACACGGACTGAAGGGTTGCGTTGGGTGTCCTGGACCAGTCTGGTGTCGCAACCGACGACCCGAAAGTGTAGTGGACGGGGTGAGCGATCGCGTATGACTGAGTGGCAAGGTCATCCAGTAGTGTGATATCGTCCATGGAGATACCAGCGATGTATAATCCGACATCACGACGAGCCCGGCTATGGAGGCGTTAACCACAGTCCGGACAGATAGTTTGAGGTTCTCACCTGACTTCGACAGCAATGTCCTTGACCGCGATAGCGAAGGTAGGCGAGGCACATTCCAGAGCGTGCAACCAGGTACCGGGGAGGAATGTTATAGCCAGTGGGGCAAAAATGCCCATGATCGAGAGGACGCCCGCGATCGCGAGCGTAAACAGCATCTTTGCTGCTGTGGCGTCAGTAACTTCGGTTACTGGCGAGTGTAATGTGTGAGTGTGGCGAAAGTGGGAGATGACACGAATCGTTTCGTGCGTGTAGGTTGGACAGGAGTTTGGAGGAGATTCGCAACTGTATGCGGTGAGCGAGGCAATTGCGACGGGGAGCAAGCAGAAGTTGAGCCACAGCGGGCCTTTTTATATGGGCTATTTGTGGCTTCGTTGCCTTCGGACTGTGGCAGAACAAACGCGTTACCCAAATTTGGCAGCTCATGTTGCTGGGCTTCGAAATCGCGGGCCCATGCGTGCGGTCGGACTTCGAAGGCGCAACATTCTCTTGCTAGCGGAGTTTCTGATGCTGTTCCGTCGTGTGGTTGGGTATCGACCGCGTGATGATGGCGGCCAAGTTTGCCTTCTCCTGCTCAGATACTCAGATATGCCGTGGTTATAACGCACCTCACAGCTGGCGCCTGGAGCTCGTCAGACAATGAGACACAGATGAAGACGGAGATATATGACGATGCTTAAGGTCTTCCTGCATTGTCAATTCGAAAGTGAAATTCAATAGCGACATATTCGTTGAGTACGCAGATCCCATAAGGGCGGCTCGCGTGTATCTTCGGGACTGTATCAGTGGTCGTGAGCCTCAACTAAACGGCGTTCACTCACATATATTATACGTTCATAAAGCCTTTCACAAGAATCCCGTTGCAGAGAAAACCCATTCAAAAGTTCTAAGAAACGCCTCGTGTTCCCTCCGCTTGTGGAGGTCAAATCAAGCCGGTCTCTTCTTAGCCTGTGATAACTCTTGACGGCCCTCTCCTGCGATCGACAATCTAAGTACATTGTCATCTTGCGCCCAAAAAAGAATATCGACGAGGATTCTGCAAGTGACAAGAAGAGAACAATCACGCAGTGATTAATGGCGTTTGCGATGCGTACTTTATGACTGAAGAACTGCCTCAAGACAGGTGGCTTGTCGGTCAAACGACATATCCGACAGAAGAGTGTAGTTGACTGATTCATGGAGCTGGAAAAGCTACTTGAACAGCATCAAGGTTCCAATCCTTCTCTGAATGAGCTGGCAGAGTAGCAGCAATCAGAGGAACGAGTAATTCTTGGTAATATCTGATCGACGGCCAGGGTGCGTCATATATACACTGTAGAATGACATTGCTGAATGTATCCCAAATCGCAAGCTGCTGGGCATTGTGTGAACGAAAGAAGACTGGAAGTGTGCTATGCAGAGGACCACGCTCCGCCGCAGAGGTTCTGGGGGCGAAACGCAAGGTCCTATTAGCTCCGGGCTAGTCGTGACGTAAAACATAGTGGTAATGTAAACGTAGTTAAATCCTGGGCGACGAGGCATCTCAACTAGTAGACGACATAGTCATCTCATCGAGGCTGTCGATATGGTGTTGACAACACGCAGATTCTCGTATTCCATTGTAACAGCGAATGAGAGCACAAGCCCAGGGTATCATGACATGAGTAGCAGCATAGATAGCGTGCCATACATACGTTCCTGTCCAATAATTTCATGCATCCAGAGCACACCGCTTGTAGATCCCACAACACTTGACCTTAGCCAAATCCGAACACTAATCCCACAAGGTCCCTCCAGCCACGTCGCACAATAATCTTCGCCCCGTCACCGTATTCTTCGCCGATCCATTCCACGAACCGCGCGTCGAGTCCGCTGAACGGCCCGAGCTCGAAAGACATGACATCCCTGGGTGTTAATACGACCGTCCGGTCGCTATCCTCGCCGCGGCCTGAGCTTGAGAACCGCGATTGCAATCGCCGTGCTGGGAGGAGCCCACCAAGTCGATCAAGGACCCCAGCGGTATGTGCATGGAACGTCTGCAGTAATGCCAACGTCGTGAGTACCTGCCGCTCCCGCCGGGCCGCTTCAAGCGCACGGGAGCCCGCACCGCCGTCAGTGATGAATTCCAGATCGTCCTCCTCGGGCTCGCCCTTTGCCGCCTGCTCCCTTTGTGCGGCCGCACTGGACACGCCCGCCCACGTCCACGCGGACGCCGCGCTCGAGCGGCGCGTGCTGCGCAACGGGCGGCCGGGACCGGGCATCGTGTCTGGTGCGGGGCGGCCCTCGATGCCCATGCCGAGCGAGCGCACATATGCGCGTGCGCCGCGCGGCGGGGTGAAGTCGTCCTCACCCTCGAGGCGCACGCTGCCCCAGTTCTCGAGGCGCCCCGCGGAGGAGTAAACAAGCGGAGAGGACCCGCGCCAGGAGCCCATCCAGAGCCCTGCGCACATGATGCAGACGTCCTCGTACACACGCCAGACGTCCGTCCATGTTGAGCTGGACCCGCGCATGCGTTTGTGATTTCCGTGTGAGGGATCGCAGCAGGCGTCATGGTGCGGGTGGTCGGAGGCATCGAGCTGTAGCAGTCGGTCGAGTTCTGTCCACTGAGAATGCGAGAGGGAGATCAGGACGTGAATATTGCGTGTATACAAGCTGGACTCACTAGTTTGACATCGCTCCATGTAAATCGGACGACTGATAATCTGTGCGAAGCGCCCCGCAGCCCTGGCTGCTCCAGAGGCTTTGCAACATAGAACGTCGGGCGAGTATTTGGTGTTGCTGTCCGGAGGTCGATGAGTAAGTCGTAATGTGCGGGCTTCTCGAGGAAGAGCGCGTCCGTCGTGCATGCAATCCACCCACGGCCCTTCTTACTCTCACTCTCCAGTCTATCCAGGTCGTTCAACGTCACCATTCCGAGTACTCGCGTGCCCTCCGTCGACTTGCTCTTCACCCTTGGCGCGTCCTCGTCCTCGTCGCTCCCTTCAGTGTCCAGCTCGCCTCGCTGGGCCTCCCAGCACACGTCTGCTGCAACCTGACACAGCACGCACGCCGCCTCGACCGGGGGTAGTGTGTAGATGAGGATCCGACGTCGTCCGAGAACGTGTTTGTACAGCGTGAGAGAAGAAGGGCCGAGGATGCGCAACAGATGTGGAAGATGCACCGTTGGGCTGCTCGCGTGCTCGTCGTTGTCCAGCTCCGCACTCCAGCCGCTCCAGTCCCCCGCACCGCCGAGATTCAGCTCCTGTACCCGCCGCTCCTCGAAGAACGCCCGCGCAGGATCCCAGTCGCTCTCCGTTGGTTCGAGCGCGTCGCGGTCTGACAGTAAGGCGTAGATCACGGAGATAAGCTCCTTGAGCGCGGCGACGTGTCGCCATGGGCGCGGCCGCGAGGATTTGGCGAGTAGGATGCCGAGGGAGGATAGGCGGAATCCGCGGTGGCCGTGCTCTGTTGTCCGTCGTCGGTGGAATATGCAGACCCCGGCGTGCTCGTCCTTAGTGAAGTAGCTGGATGTTGCGAATCAGCGGCACGTACGCGGAGGAGTGTGTGTGATGTCCGTACACAACGTCCCGCTCGATCAAGTGCAAACCGCTCGGAAGACAGCTGTACTCGACATGGGTAAGGTCCAAGTCTGCATACGTATCAGCGTATGTAGGATTGAGATCAAACAGCAACTACCATCGTCGGATTTGAGAGACCAGTCGACGACGTTTCCCTGCGTTGGGTGAAATGATGCGTGAAAGATGGCGACTGCATCCCTGAGTGAGTCCAAGACATAAAACAGATTATGCCAAACTCACCAACATCCTGAGGCACGGATCCTGATGAATCCGGCGACTGCATGACGGCGCAGGTCCGGAATGGATACTCGGACACCTATCTGCCACTCGATTCTGTAGCATGAGTTGGCCGGATTGCCACCGGCTACTCCGCAATCTGTACAACACAAGTGAATGAGACGACCGAAATACGGCTCATTGAGATCCGCACCTTGGGGGCAGGTAGACGTCGAGCTCGACGGCGAGCAACCTGGGGAACTGCGAGCAACTGCGACGACCGCTGCTAGCTTACCGTTTTAGGATAGGGCTCTCACGGCACTGCGGATCACGAGACTCTCCCACTCTGATCGGGAGGAACTAGTAAACATCCTCCTTGGCTGCGTACATGGCAAGACTTAGGCCTGCCACCTTGGCCGATCTCATGGACATCTTTCTGCTATTTGCTCTTTGATCTAACGGGAATCCCGACATCGCTTTGCGAACACAAGGAGCTCTCCTCGTAACGGGTGTACGTGCCGCCTACTGTCCAACGCTTCCTTCAATGCCACGTGTTATATCAGTCTACGAACTTAAAGTCAGTTCGGCATACACTGAAGATCCTCACCAGATTACATGTATATCGCTTTCGATGGACGTCGACAAGGAGATTCGCCACGCTGCCCTCACAGCTAGCGTTTGGCGATAGGGTCGATTCGAGTGTAGCGGTGAGACGTGCTCTATTTCGTGTGCTCCCCTTCTCTGGGACTGTCTACTTTTGTTCATACTGCAGCTGTCCCGCAAGCTAAGACCGATAGTAGAGTATTCTGGGTTTAAAGTACGGTCCGATATTATGTTACGTACTTTGAACGAAGCTTTATATTTTCCTGGTGAACAGTACACGGTCTTCACCACGCGAGTATGTGCTCAATCCAGGGCATTGTGTACTAGACCAGCGTGATTAATTCAGTCATTCGCAATGGCGCCACGACTCTTCCGATAACGGCGCTCGCACTGGTAATCGAACTCCGATGCGCCGCAATTGACGTAGAGCAAGAGGACATATTCGATTCTTGTCATCACCGCACTCTCCTGACCATGCAATGCCTCTTTTTCTGCGTCTCCCTGTAGTCGATGGCATTGCTGAGCTAGAGTATGATCCCAGTTCAGGCGGTAACCTTGGCCAGTTTGCTCCCGATGGGGAAGGTGAACTCAACATCAGCATATTGAACAACTTCAAACGTCACACAAGTCCCGTACTTCAGTGCACGCTGACCAACAGCGTTTCCCAAACATTTCACGTCGTATGCAAGTTTGGCACAGGTCAGAAGAGAATCGATGCTATTCGCAACGAGTGCAAGATCTACGAGCGGAAGCTACAGCATCTTCAAGGCACCATCGTTCCACGCTGTTTTGGGATATTTCAGGGCATAATATACGGAAGGCTTGAGGTCTGCTTGGTCACTGAGTACTGCGGTACGGTCGTTAAGGATCTTTATAAGACTGACTGGGAGTTCCGGTATGTTGGCTCTTAGCTTCCGAGACTTTCCGTTCTTACTCTTTCTAGAACCGACACGATCAATGCTCTTGTCTCTGTCCACCAAGCTGGTGTGCGGTATGGGCGTCGGAGCCTGTTTCGCCCGAACAAGGTCCTTGTCAATAGCGAGGGCCGCCCAGTCCTGTTCAACTTCGATACAGCGGAGGAGCATACATGTGAGCACGACCCGTCAAAAGTCACTTTTACGGCACATGCGCGATGTCCGCCGGGAGAGGACTTCTACTGCTCAGAACTATTTTATGCGTCCGATACCGCTCTTGACCTGTGGGAACTAGGTTGGTCCTCTTGCCCTGAATCGTGACGAAGTTTCTAATTCGGTTGCAGACTCTGTCATCCTTTGGAACAGACACATTTCTAGAGATATCTTTCATGACATGGACGCAGTCATTGCCCAGGCACCCGCGAGCTTGCCGCGTGTGATGGCACGGGAAGAAGCAAAGGCCGTCATCAAGGAGTTCCTAGACAATCTGGAGCGCCGCCGACGCTGTGAAGATATCGTGCGGACGGTTCCTGGTGTGATAGATTTGCCACCTTCACGAACGGTTACATACCGCTCTACAAGAGGGTAATCTTCGTGGAGTTTCAAGCAGGATACACGGAAATTTGCAGAGTAGGACGTCGGTTTAGGCTCGCGCCATGTACTGTTACTGTATGATGTATGCCTCAATATCTACCGAGGCCGGTTTTGTCACTCTCACGATGACCTTTTTTTAAGAGGCACAAGTTGATCATTAAGATCCCAATGGACAGCGTCGAGTGGCGCGGCAGTTCCGAGACATCTTCTGAACATCCAACACCACTGCGCTCAGCCCGGAAATTGATTTTAAACTCCAACACACCGCGTTTTGCGCAGAGCAAGAGATCATGCTCATCAGTCATTTAATGGCCCGGCATAAGCTCACGGACGGTGCGCGCCAGAGCTTTGATGTCGTGTGCAAGTTAGGTGCAGGCCAGGAAAACTCGATGCTATTGTCATAGTGTACTAGATCACCATGATTGGCAAGGTCGCTGTTCGCAATGCTGCCACGACTCGTCCAAAAGCGGCGCTCGATCTGGGGATCAAACTCCGATGCAGCGCGCTTCGCGTTGAACAAGAGGACATTTTCGAATCTTGTCGTCGTCGTCGCACTCTCTTGGTCATACAAAATGCCTCTTCTTCTGCTACTTCCTGTATCAGGCAGCATTGCTGAGTTGGAGTATGATATCACATCAGGTGGCAATACCGGGCAGCTCGCCCCCAGTGGGGAAGACAAACTCAACGTCAGCATATTGCATCATTTCAAAGGCCACAAGGGTCCCGTCCTTCAGTGCAAGCTCACTAACAGTGAGCTCCAACAATTTCATGTCGTGTGCAAGTTTAGCACAAACCAACCGAAAATCGATGCCATTCGCAACGAGTGCAAGATCTACGAGCAAAAGCTGAGGCATCTTCAAGGCACAATAATTCCCCGCTGTTATGGAATATTTCAGGGCATGATGGATGAAAAATTTGTCGTCTGCTTGGTGACTGAGTATAGCGGTACGGTTGTTAAGGACTTCTATAAGACTGATTGGGACTTTCGGTTTGTTGACTCTCCACCTTTGAAACTCCCGGATCACTTACTCTTCCTAGAATTGATGTAATCAACGCCCTTGTCACTGTCCACAAAGCTGGTGTACGCTATGGGCGTGCTGGTCGTTTTGGTGAAAGCAAGGTCCTTGTCAATTGCGAAGGCCGCCATGTCCTGTTTAACCTTGATAAAGCGGAGGAGCACACATGCGAACACGACTCGTCACAAATAACCTTTACGGCACATGCGCGATGTCCGTCGGGGGAGAAGTTCCTTTGCACCGAGTTATATGATGCGTCCGATAGAACTCTCGACCTATGGGAACCATGTAAGTCCAACTGCCTGTATTTTGCTGAAGGTCCTGAGTTCTCCGTAGATTATGTCGTCCTTTGGGACCGAGCTGTCCCTGTGGAGACAATGAAAGACATGAACGCAGTTCTCGCACTCGCGCCGGAGGGCTTGCCACATGATGAAGCATACAAAGAGGCAAAACCACTTATCGACGCATTCATGGAGAATCTGGGGCATCGCCGACGCTTGGAGCCACTCGTGAAGGCAGATGATGGCTTGATATATTTGACTCGTTCAACGAAAGGAGGACAGTCAATAAACTCATGACTTGGCTACATACCACTTTACAAGGCGCTTGACGTCGTATGGTTTGGGGCAGAATTCATGTAAGGTTTCAGGGCGAAATACGATCTTAATACTCGGGCCATGTATACTGCTCGTGCAATGCATGCCTCAGGATCTTATCGGCGGCATTGTTATTATCTCCAGGACTGCAGCTGGATTTTGCAGGAAATGCAGAATCTATGAGCACAGATTGAGACACCCGTATGATGTATGTACATGCTGTTCCAGGCGCATCAGTCTTGCGAGAGCATATATACGACCCAACCGGGCAGTCGGTTCATACATGCCGCGTGTTTGGATTGATGTTGTGCTTGCTTGCTTCCAGTCCGCGCAGAAGTGAGCGCTTGAGCCTTCAGTCTGAGATTTGAACGCCGCAAAGGCCGCAAACATAGTGACCAGATGATTGCACTCCGAGAATGCCTGACGTGCGTGTCTTGCCTGTGCACACGGTGTCTTCTTTACGACAACGTCACTGAGATCCAGGAGAGCGATCAGATGAATATGTCCACCCTCGAGGATACTTAGTCTCTGAAGTTGGGCCGCTCGCTGGCAAAGGTTGGTTAAAAGACTAGAGGTCCCTCAGAGCGGACCGGGGTCCGGAGCGCAGTAATGCGTCAATCGATCGAGAAGATGCGGGAGCGAGGAGAACCCGACAGGTGTGACGCGGACCTCGATCACGTCTGCTCGGTCGACAGGTGTTCGGAGCCACTGCGAATTTTCCATGTATATGTCGCCAGTGTTCGTGATGCCTTGCTATGCTTGTGTCTGCACGGCGTCCGCACTCGTGAGTCCTGTGGTCAGGATATGATGTGATCTTGATGAACAAGTTGTACTCACAATTTGCACACAAGCCGGTTTCACACGGCTACTCGGTGATCTTTGTAGTTACATCAGTGGATGAGTATGCGAGAGCGTATCTCACCGTATTCCACATTTGAGGGAATGCAGACGTCGAGCCCGACGGCGAACAACCTGTTAGACTACGAGCGACTGCGGCAGCTACCTCTGCTAAGCGGCTTACCGCATCAGGATAGAATTCGCACAACCCTTTGGGTCACGAGACAGACTTTCCTGCATAGTGGAAGCTTGACTCAGGTCCTTCGCTTTCTTGGCTGCGTAGTGCCGCGTGCATACTCAGTACCTGCCGTCTTTGACGGTCTCATATTCTTGTTTCTGCACTTCAAATACCAGAAATCCTGACATGGCTTTTGCGAAGACATAGAGCTCTGCTTGCCAGCTACTCAACGAACGCGCCTACTGTCCATCAATTCCTTGGCCATCTGGTATGTTACAAGTTTTGCAGTAAGATCAACTAGCGCTTGAACTACTTACTCAATCAGGACGGATGACCCACTCGAGCCTAGCTTGTGGATTGAGAGACGGGATCTCATCATCAAGTATTGGCTCCGCAAAGTCTTATCAAATGGATTGAACAAGGTTTGTCTAGGTGACATGGCAGTTGACCAGTCTCATCAATCCACCCGACAGCCCACATACTCTAGTACATCTCAACTTGGTCACGGGGGAGGCGAGCCAACTATGGATTAAGTGCGCCTCTCATTATCGCCGAACTCTTCACCTCTGACATTCTGGTGTTCTCTCGATGTAGCACATTCCGCAGACATGCGTAGCACACTTCGTATGATCTTCATGCAACGACCTACAGCCCAGTCACATTTATGACGACTTGCGACAATCGAGGTATTCCTGCGACGCCTGTCACAGAAGCTGCTCACAAGGCACTTCCATATACACAGCCTACTTCTATATCGTAACGCTTGTCCCAGCCATTCGGTGACCCATGCGGGACAGTGGGGTAGCATATGGGTCGCACTCGGAAGATTACGGGACAGCATTTTGTTCTATAGGCCATTTAACGGCACACGATGGTTATATCTTCGCCTCTCTTTGCCCTGCATGTAAGTCTTCAATGTCATATGTAGTAGCTCCTACGTGTACTCACCTATTACGAAGCTCAGCTGGTCCGGTGTCGAGAGCCTAATCGTGCTTTAACGGACAATATGAGCGATGTATGTATTTATATGATCCTGCGTGATGGCAAAATTGACTCCTTAGTCTCAACAGCGAGGGCAATGTTTGACTCGCAATATAGACGAATACGGGTGTTCCTCTCTGCGAAAGAGTACGAGAAATATGATTATCCAACAATCCGGAGAACTCAGTGTAAGCTTATGTTACATCTGGAGGAGCGCACGTATTTGATGTATAGTACGGTCAGACTGGCCTAGTGCAATTTTCACCCATGGAGAGTTCGATGCCAGCCAATCGGGACCATCGCTCTTTGGCAGATGAAGACACTGAAGTGCATGCCTTCGGATCGGATATCGGAACTGCCGCGCAGGCTCCAAGTAGCTCCATACTTTGGGATTGTGGAGATAAATCCGCACTTTCCGACGATGAATTCTATAGCGCGCAGTCATTGCGCACGAAATTCCGCAGTGAAGAAGCTGGGTTGGAGAGTTGCGAGGAGGGCGATCAAGCTAAACGTTCGGAGTTCGTTGCAGTATCTGGAGCTCCGACGCAACTCCCTCACCCGGTGCATATTCCATCACCCGCACTGAGCCAGGATCATGATCGTGGAAAGCGTAGGGGACTAGTAGGAAGCGCGGATGAGATGTGGAACCAATTTTCGGAGGAGTTGAAGACCCGTGATGAGGCTATGGCGCAAGTCTGGAAGGATGAACTCGATGCTCTACTTGTTTTCGTGCGTCACTTCCCGTGGATTTCTCTCGACCCTTGCACTTATGGTTGGGCTTAGGCTGGGCTTTTTTCTGCAATCGTCACAGCTTTCAATGTAGAACTCTACAAAGCCTTGAAGCCGACCCCCGTCCCGGACTCCGACCAGAGCATGCAGACTTTGATCTACCTTGCTAGGATGATGGGCAATGGCTCACCGCCAATCATAATCAACACTTCATCTGCCGATAGCCCTGGCACATCCTCGAGCCTGGTCTGGATCAATGCAGTGTTCTTCACGTCCCTCGTGCTCAGCATCTCCGCTGCGTCCATCAACATCGCCATCAGACAATGGCTGAATCACTTCACTAGTCCTATTCCGGGTGACGGCGTGCTCAAATCATACATCCATTGCCTTCGCTGGGACAAAGGTCTTACCGTGGATTACATACCGGAGATCCTCCGATTCCTTCCCCTCCTCCTTCAGCTTGCTCTTGCCCTATTCCTCGTCGGATTGTTGGGTCTGCTCTGGACTTTGAACAGAGATGTTGCGATTGTCACATCAATATGCGGCGGTCTTCTCCTTGCATTTACGTTATACACCACTCTGGCTCCTATATGGGACCCGTATTGCCCATACAAGTCCGCACAATCGCTCCTAGTCCTCTAGGCCTCACATTGGTTCACGCAGATCGGCCGTTTTGTCGTAAACACCCTTCTGCAACTCGCAAGATGCGGCCGAAGGAAGGATCACCCGCTTTCTGCCGGGCAGGCACAATTGCATCGATATCTGCACGGTCTTGGGCTGTACAGGAACTGGACCTTCCTAGAGCAACTCATCGTCCATCCGGTCCGTGGTGATTACGGCCGGCACAACGAAGTCATGACCTGGATCAAAGAGAATGTGTTCGCGCGTGGACACATACTGCTCATGGACGAAAAGGTTCTGCACGAAGTCGTCGTCCCGTGTATAGACAGGATGGGTGCCCAGTTATCGCCGAATGACCTGGCTTCGCTACCGCTCAGCGAATCGCCGCTGCGAATTCTTCTCCGCCTCTTCGAGAGCCACCAGCCCATGTCGACGTCCATACGTCTCGAGCTCGCGGAAGTCGCGGTCAAGCTGATACAGCGTATGCCGCGGTGCTTGCCGCTCGACGAGACGACGGAGCAGATATGGGCCTTGGTTCCTCATGTATGCGATGCAGGAGGTGCGCCAACTGCGACACTTCTCCGAATTCTGTACAGCGCCGCCGAAAGGCGGGCAGGACTTACCACGTCGGACCACGATCACAGCCGGCGGGACCACATTAGACATTTCATACGCGCTGTAGCGGGGTGGGACCACTGTTGGCGAATCAGATGGAGCGAAAGTCCTGACTTGCACCCTGAAGATCACTCATGTTAGTGTTCTGTGGTCTCCAGAATACCGATCCACTTACGTTTGCGGATTACATCCATCTAGGCGTACAGCTGTTCTTTGACGAGATCATGGCCTATATGGACATTTATGCTGATAATGCCCCCCATATTGGCCGTAGAGGCATTCAGAAGGCATTGCACGTGTGCTGTCTCGGCGCATGGATAGCGGGGGCTATGGAGGAGACCGACTGCAGGCCGGACGACATGCAAGTCCAAAAGCTACTCGCCCACTTTAACAGCCTTTCCAAAGTGGCAGAGCGGCACGGTTCCCTAAACCGCTCCGTGGATGCAGCGCTGCAGCTCTTGAACAGGCTGAGAAGGACCTCGGAGGCGTCATACGATGAAGTCTTTGCGGGGACACCTGTGGATCGCCTTCGATCAACGTCGATGAGGAGGTTCGCTACGTTAAACTCACAGCATAGTAGTTGGCGATAGGCTTGGTTCGAGCGTAATAATTCGATGTGCTCGATTTCGCGTTCTCCCCTGTTCTGAGACCGTCTCCTTGTGTTCGTACTGTAGTGGCCACGACATTGATCTCGTATGAAGTCAAGCGTGATTTGTAGCCGATGCTGATACATGAGGGTATAATTATGGATGTCCTCGGGTGCAAGCTGAGATGATGGTCGGTAAAGGTGCTTAACGCGCAGTCTCTGATGGTCGCCGCGGAGTCCATCAGCAAAATCTCATTTCCTCTTTTGTCGCTTTTACGTCTTTGTGGTCGGTAAGCACCTCAAAAACGAGAAAAGTACGAAAAGCCCAGTCCAATGGGACTGGGACTTTTTCGCTTTTCCTGCTTTGGTAGCCCAAAGCAGGAAAAGCGGCGCCAAAGCAAATGTGAGAATTTCCTGATGGAGAATGTCTGCTAAAGGGTATTCAGAGAGGAAACAAAGAACGGAGGGGGAAATTACGCGGACATTCGTCTCGCGCGAGATCCAGAACGTGTAGGGGGTGCACCGGTGAACGTGCGGATATGTGTTCTTGCCGCTGAGGAATGGTTCAGTGCACGCTCCAGCATCTCACTAACACTCCGACAAATCAGGAAGGTCAGCTACTCGATCGGGAGATGTTTGATCTATCTCGTCCTCCGGCTTCAATTGGGAATGTCCGGACGGTGTACCTCTTCCCCGTGATGTGCATGTCTCGAAATTATGCTGCTCCGTAAGCTGGATCTATGGCTGTCTGAGAACATCAGAAGAAATATGAAGACATCGCTGCTAATTTGAGGCGCACCGGAAGGCCAGAGAACGGCGGTGTATCGACCGATCGGGACAGTAGAAGATAGCTGTCATGAAGGTCGCTTTCTACTACGTCGCTTCTGAGGCCGGCGCTGTCACCCACTATGGCATCATGGAAAGCTTCCTTTTATGATGTCATTCCCCTCGATCGAAGGTAGGCCGACGACATATATAAAGCGTCGTGTTGGCGAAAGGACTCCCCTGGGTCTGAGGTTACTTGAGAACGTCAGAGGAGAATGCAAAAGCGTTGTTACGCCGATGTACGGACCTGATGCATTAAGTTTGAGCTGCGCCGGAGGGCCGAAACCGTGAAACATTGACCGATACGGAAGGTGAAGTACTCGATCGGGAAAGTACAGGACAGCTGTCATCCAGCCTTCCAGGTCGCCTTCTGCTATGCTGCTTCTGACACCGGGGTTGTTGACCATTATGACATCGTCGCTGGCTTCCTTCCATGACGTCATTTCTCTCGATCGAAGGCAGGTCCGACGACATATATAAAGCGCCGTGTTTGCGAGTGCAACTTCCGCGCCCCTCTCCTTCCCTCCCATCATCTTCTTCGCACGCACTAGTGTTACCTCATGCTAATCGTTCACCGAGGGATTCTATCTCTAGTATTGTCTACAGGTCTAATCGTGAATATCGCATGCTCTATATCTTTCGATCCTCACTCACCCCTCGTTGCAGGCATGCCGTTTGTCGCGTACTGGAGAGCACGTTGTGCACGGTGCAAATCCCAGACCATGCGCACGTTCGACTGACTTGTCCCGTCGTGTGCGGAATGAAGAAGAGAGAACAGGAATTTGGGCAGCGAAGGTTCCACTCAGAAGTTGTCTAGGTTTAGAGAGCGTGTTGTGCATATACGATAGAGAACCGCTAGGAACAAAGAAAAAACTACCTCCGATACGGGGAATCGAACCCCGAGCTGCCGCGCCCGGTACGGTGTAAAGGCAAACTTACGTAAGCCAGCAACGATGAAAGGCGGCAATGTTAGCCGTTACACCATATCGGAGTCCAAAGCTATTGTTTATTATACCATTCATACTGTGAGGAAACCGGAAACTTGAAAGATAACACACTGCAAACACCATCTTTGACGGTCGAGCGAGAAAGGCGGCACCGTTGTACTATTTCCATTGGTGACCATAGTGCACTGGTTGATGATGACTCTCAGACCAAGAAAGCTTGATTAAGTCAAATCAGTCACACCACAACAAAAAGCCCGTTATGCCTTGAGCTCTCAGCTCAGTATGCTTCGAACTTTCGATTTGTATATCTCACAGACACAAAGCTGAAGCGCAACAGAGTTTGCAGTAGCCCATAACCCACCAACAATTGACGCGACCTAAAAGCACTCTCTAGTCTAAGTTTGAGCTTCATTGCGGCCATCAGGAAATTATCTTGTCGACTGTGACGCCTTTTGCCTGGAAGGGGGGCAGCCTGTAGAGAAGTGGCGGGCAGCGACAAGCAAGGGAGAGTTAGTCAAGCTTGGGCTGAAAATCCGACTATCGCGAGGCGCGTACTATGCATGTACCCAAGATTATACAAGTGTCTTGCCCAATCCCGTAGATGCAATCAAGATCTAGCAAGATTTCGCCGAGCAACAAGATTGTAGAGCAAACAGACATGCCGAGACGAAATACAGTTAATCAAGAAATAATCCTCGTCTTCGATCTCATACATTAGGAATCAATATGTCGCGATCATCATCCGTGAAGACTTGCTCATACTAGCCGTTTCCCGTAAAGTTTCGTTAAGTTGACCCCAGGACCTAGGCACATTCGCTCCGAACAATCTGAGCACATTTACTGTAGGTGTGTGACGACGTCGATATTGAGCTGTCTGCCTGTCCCTGAAGTAGAAGAAGTTCGATCTGCACCGTTAATTTACCCAGCGTTGTTCGACGTGCGTACGGTGCGTACATCACTGAGCTGTATAAAAACGGTATATGCAGTAGCTCATGGCCCGTCGAAAATCTGCACGACCTAGCGCTCTCAAGTCTCAAGTTCTGGGCGAATGACGCGGTATAGGAGAGGTCTCATAGCGAGTACGAAAGACGACTGGTGGGATTGCTGAGGATCTGCAATGAGCCCTCACGACATGTAGCCTGCAGCCGGCGTCAGTGATCTTGGTGCTCGAATCTCGCCGGGTGACTCGAACGGTGACATTTATGACGCCAGGACAGTGATATCTATCCCCACCCAAGGCCGGCACTACGCACGCGGTAATAAGACTCAAAACAGTTTCACGTGTTTCTCCAATGCAGCATACATCACAAACTAATCAAGAAAGAATTCAAGCATTGCCTCCGTCGCAAATGTCACCCGCAGATCTACTTGAGAGCGGTATCAGAGGGGCCTAAGAGGGCAGGGCGCAGTCAGCACCTATCGTAGCATAATAATCGCAAGTTGCTCACGTCAGTTCGACTCCCAGTCACCGGAACCGTTCACCGAGAACGCCATGCCCACACTGGCGGAAAGGTCACCAGTGATGATGGGGCCGTCACCGAAGGTGAGCTTGAGGGTTGTCGCGCCGATAATGCCCTCGAATACGCGCGTGCCGGTGAGGTCGTTGGTGCTGGAGTAGTTGAGGGAGGCGCTGCTCGTCGTGAACGTCGGGAGGCTCTCGGAAAGGTTGCCCGTGAAGATCTGGCGGAGGCCATTGACGGTGAACGTTGCCACGAACTTGGACTCGCTGTCCGCAATACGTGTAACAGTGCCACTGACGGTCGGCATTGTGTTTGCTGTGGGGAGAAGTGAGCAGTGTGTGGGCTAAATCGCTGAGGGGTGAACTACCAGTGGTGTGTTGGGAGTAGAGATCGAGTAACTGAGAGTGTTGAAGCTGGTTGCCGGTGAGCTGAAGAAACATGTCACAAAAGCATCCAGCTTTTATATCCGCAAGATACTGCCTGTGAGGCTTGATGAGGCTTGAGGGTCGAAGGCATTGTAGCATAGACATCATACGGCGAAACACACCTCCGGAGAAGGCTGGTCATGAGGTTTGTTCTTCGACGGCATCTATCTCTGCCCGATGAATGAGTTCTCATGGATGAGCACGTCCGCTGTCATATTCAGACTGTGCCGAGCCCGAATCATGTAGGCTCATGATACGTCACCGGATACCCTGAAGGCGTGTCTTCACTACTTGGCCGGTCAGAATGTCCAGCGTTGTTGATCTCATGACCTGTATGGGGGAAGCAACGGGACCAACGACACAGACCGCAAAGATGTACTGGCTTTCCTGGAACGATCCACACCATGAGCTCGGTCGGCATGGGTTCAAAAACGGAGTCAACGTATAGTACGCACCCGCCGCGATGCATAACGCTGGGCCAACACCAGCATCCCTGCAAATGGCATGAAGTCTACCGACGTAGCTGCAGAGTCGGACCTTACCTCACGACCGACGTTCATGCATGACTTGGGTATTGATGCCTGGAATGGTACGGGGTTCGACTTCTTGATGATTTCGAGAAACTAGCCGAAGCCTGAGTAGGACAACGCCGCCAAGCGCTCTACGGCTCCTGGGAACTGCGTCAATGTTGGTCAATGAGGTTTAGTTGATCAAACAAAATGTATCGGTGACGACGAGACCACTTTACTTGTCCCGACTCCCAACCACCACGGTGAGCTGGGCGGAAGAACTTCAAGTATATACAACTATCTTTCAGTAGATCTCAGGTGTGAAAGAAAACGATCGGCTCCATGATCCGCGGAACGTTCGCGCAAGGCATGCTGTGCCAAAGGTCACCGGTCAGTGGCAGTTACCGAAGAATGGAATATGGACATCGCAGACCTGAATAGAGCTTATTTGCTGGCACCTAGGTGAGCGATTTTCTGAACCCCAAGCGCGCCACCTCCCGCACTTTTGCCGAGAGACAAGTGGAGCTCAATCGGTAATTCAGAACTGGCACCTAGGTGCCAGCAAATAACCTCTAATGTATACCAAGAGAGTCATTCGAACCACCACGCCGCAGGCTCTGGTACCTTACGTAATGAAAAGTTCGTATTGATAGAATATCCTAGAACGTGGAAAGAACCGTGTCTTTCGCAGGCGACATCTCTCGCCCATCACGAGAAACAAAAAGGATCATGGATAATGGTATCGCTCACAATCCCCGTGTTGGATACAGCGCAAGAAAAAATAAACAGCTTTGCATCCGCCGGGAGTCGAACCCGGAGCTAGGCCATGGGAAGACCCAATGTTACCGCTACACCACGAATGCGTTACAAATTTTCTTATGTATCCGGTTACGTACCGTGAATAAACCGATCCCTCTCACTTCCGGGTCTTGCAATCTGCAAGACAGACCAATGAACCATGGAGATCCACATGCAACACCTTCATATCTATGACGGTTACAGCGACACGGCGCAGGAGGCCGTGCTGGCAGCCACGCAGGGGCGTTCTCCAAGTCGCTTGATACATGGCTTATCCACAGCAGGCCTGAAGCTTGAAGCTTGAAGTGCGATGACTGAGCTCGACTTGACATTGATTGGAACGGGAACGGATAACGAGGACGGATTGGAACGGTCGTTTTAAACGAGACCGATTGAGGTCTACTAGCTGGATTCGACTAGATTTGCTTTGACAATCAAGTGCCAAATATAATTCATGGCATCTGTGCTCCCGCGCAACCTCGTCAAGCTCAAGTCGACAATATGAGCTGACGAGCCTCGTCTTCTTGTACCACACTACTTGGCGAATTGTAAGACTTGAAGCCTGCATGATGGACCTGGATAACAGTCCCTTAGCGCCTTCTCTGCGGTATCATTAAGAAATATAACTAGCTCGACCGCGGTGATCAACGGGGCTCACTTGGACGTCCATGTATTGTCGAGAAACTCTTCCACATAATCGGCTATCCACAGTGCGTGAGTATATGAGGCACGCAGCACGATTCTCCAGGCCGCAAAACGTGAATACCATACTTCCTCGACGACATTCAAGACTGCCTGAGCAGACATCGGCCTCTCGGTAGATTGACCAGGACCCCAGGTCACCAGGTGTGCCGGCATCCCCAGTCCCTATCTTGTAGGTATATGTTTCGAAGAATTAACACGGTTCAATGCAAATAAATCGATCATACAGGGAAATGGAGTTATTGGAAACCTTCCTGATCATAATTGCTGGCTCACACATGTGCGTGAGCGGGACGAAAAGCTGGTGGCCGCACTGCTGTTTGATCGGCAACGGCCCGGGCTGCCGTTGCCGCCCGCTGACTGGCGAAATTCATCGGTGTGTGACACGTGCAACCGTACCGTTCGTCGCCAGATACACCATAGCTGTGGGATCACCAGATCAAGTGGTCTTGAATTCAAGCGACCCCTTCTTGTAGCGTGCTCGAGATCTGGGATACCCGCCTGAGGTGTGATTCTCGTTTCATCTTGGAAGAACATGTGGTTATGAGGCTAACACTGGTGGAGGTATAACAGCCATATTCCCAATGCGGATGTCACCCAGCGGATAATTCTGCGCAATATCCATTCACTTCTGATGTCGCTCGGCATTCGCCAGTAGGTCCGCAGATTCGAAGGTCCACACGCTTAGATCCTTATGCAGAGGCCCTGCCAGTACTATCGGAGTCGGAATTAGCATCGCAAGAAGTCCGTCGCAATCCTGTTCGACGTCCCTCTCCACTCTCTGATCACCCACATAGCCCATACTCTCCACGTTTGTACGGACACTTGTTGCACACCAATCTTGATTAAGTTCGAGTGCTGTTGGACCTGTGCCAGGCTCGGTCCCTAACTCAGACATCTGCCACAGTTTGAAGCCACAGTTGATAACGCCACAAACGCCACAGTCGCCGCACCCATGTTGTTGCTCCCTTGTGTCCTCATAAGCGTGGCGACGCTCATGAGCTTATTCGGTGCTCCTATCTTGCTCAACGACACTGCTGTAATCACAAACCCAGATGTCCTCAATGCGCTTCTTGAGGATGTCCTCTTGACTATCGAGGCTGCTGCAAAGGCATTCAGGTCTGTAGATTGTATATGGCGTGAAGGACTGCAATTGATATTTCCCAATAGTCGAGCCAGTCGTAATTTCGTGCTCCTCGCATCGTCCCCCCCTCAATACCTACACAGAAGCAATCGTGGAGTGGAACCATCATTTCGAGCCGATCTCGTCACTCAGCGTCCTAGTGCTCTCTTCGGAGAGCCTCAATGTACTGCATGGGCAGAGCAGGACGAAATGTACTACATCTCCGCAGTCTTGTCTGATGTAGCGTTCCAGACAGCCTCGGCTATACCCGTTCTGCCATCTACGTCGAACGTAGTCAAGGCCGCCCAATCCGTTGTGCACCCTACTGCCCCTTCCACATCGCCTGAGGCCGTATTTGGCAGCCTTGATCCGCGTGCTTCCACCGCACTGGTCGTCTCGACTGGTTCTCTACACGCTCCTGTGCTTAACACCGAGCATCCTCATCCGCCATCCTTGACAGCCTTCTCCGTTTTGTCCCTACTGGTCTTCCTGTTCTTACTGGTCCAGTCCGTACTCTTGCACTTTTCAAATCAGCCGGACAACTCGAACGGTCAGCATCAGACGAATGCCACTCATACAGGCTTGCTGTGGCACAAGGAAAGCGACGTGGAGACGAAGTCTCCGGATAGTCAGGTACGCTCTGTCGGATCGTCGCTGCTTTTGATATTACTTACGTATCGCTCACACTAGGTCCATATTCTCCAGGCTGGAGAGCAGAAAGAACAGGGCCATCAATATACACTCGATTATCTCTTCGACAATTCCACGCGCAAGCATGCTCCAAATGATGCGGATACATGTGGCGAAGGATGGCGGCAGAGATTCTGTATGACCTTGGCATCGATCATTGGTGCAATACTGGATGTAACGTATCTCTCTCTTTTCGGGGATCAACCGACACTTCCGGACGCGTGTGGGACGTTGCAGAAATTTGTCTCGCCATCGCAAGAGGCTAACCGACCACACGAAGATGGAAAAGATTCTCTCTGGAAAAACCTGAATGCTGTCGTGGAACCTCGATCTACCGATCTTATCGTTGCCAGCATGTGGGCGGATCCGTCGCTCAATGTACCTGTGAACTCGCACCGAAGCCAACCGAATGCACCTCCCAGAGCTCCAGCGACTCATTGGGAGCATCCTATGCATGCCATGGCACTATCAAAACATGCCAGATGCCCGCCCACACAAGCTCCCGGGCTCTCTGCCGCTGCACAATCAAACAGCTACCGACCTTCGTCAGATCATCTCACTGGCACGATGAATTCGGCAACCTCTCATACTGCGACATATATAGATGGGCGCGTTCCTTTCTCTGCTTCGTCTTCCGCTCGGCCCAACATGTCAAGGAACACGATCAGAAGTTTGGGACCAGTCACATTCGGCTCTTCCGGTGCTGTAGACTCTCAGAGGAATATCTGGAGCAACATACCTGAACAATCGGCCCCCGCGACTCGCTCATTCCACGTGGACGGACATGCAACGGTCAACCAGGTTTCCTCCATCAACGCGAGCCGCTCCGTTACTACTCCTTCGACAAATGGCAGAGAATCAAGCCTCTCCTCATCGTTTGTGTCAGAGCCTAGGATAGTCTTCGGTCAATCCCGTTTCCTGAGCCTTGGTTCTAGAAGCGCCAATAACTTTGCGTCATCGTCAAATGATCTCTCTTATGTGACCATCTCTGCAAATCACCGATCTGCAAGGCCACACTCGAGCGTTGCATTGAATTCTAGTCTTCCTTCCTCCACTGAAGCCCGCCGCTCTCGATGGCTCGCGGGTATTGATGCCGATCACAACGTCTCTGCGGCGGGCCATACGGGTCGTCCACCTATCACTCCAGCCGAAGCCGAAGAGTCAGCTTCCATCCGATCACCCCTGGATATGACCTCGTCGAGGACGCCGCGTCTGTGGCGGATAATGTCGATGGACTCTGCGAATAGTGCTACAAGGCCGCTGACCGATGCTAGCACGGTATCGATTGACACCACGCAGTCCAGAGTGCCGCCGCTCTCGTCCGGACCTCTCGAAAATCAAGGATGGCATTTTGAACCTTCCGAAGAATCCTCTCCTGCTCTCATCAGATCTTTCGCGGAGAGTGCTTTCCAGACTGGCGAGCTCAACGCTGAGGCGACCCCAGCTTTGGAGGAGAATACAAAACTTGGCAATATCGGTGATGCTGTCACCGCGAGCTTGCCTGGGAATATCTTCGATATTGCCACCGTCGACCAACGTGCCCTCGACGCCGATCATCTTTCTGATCAGGACGCGGCCGTCTCGGCCAACGTTCAGTTACATTCGCCTGACGAGGTGGACGACCCCATTCACTTCGCTGCGTCGTCTATGACACTCGATCAGACACAAAGGAACTATGACGCGATATCAACAGGACCTGCAGATCAACAAACGGTATCTTACAAGCGAACGCGCCGAGGGGGAGTCAACCTTGCGAAGCGAAGACAAGCACAACGCGTTGCAATTAGAGTACAAAACGATGTGGTAGGCTTCGACATATACTAACCTTGAATTCTGACACCTACGCATGACCTCACCGGACAGAGCTCAAGCATGATGCCAAGTGAGGCCTCTGTCGACAAGCGCCCCGACGATACAAGAACAGCTGTCGGTGACCCATGCTCGGTTCCAGCGGCAGGTGACCTCATGGCGTCCAGCTTGCAAGACGCAGTTCGCAATGGTACCTCAGTGCCTGAGCTATCTGGTAAATGCTCATGACATATAGAAGTGGACGTCATGAGCTCATGCATCGCCACCTGTCCTCCTTCTCAGATATTCATTCGTACTCCGGACTGTCCAGTACCTCGCGTCCTGTGACTCCGCAGACTCTCGTGTCTGACACATGGGATGACTCGCGCGCAGGATCACCCGACGATGATCACCGCATTCTACTTAGACGTCTACACTTCGAAGAATCTGAGGCAGACTGTCTCTTTGAGCGTGTATGTTTGATGATGAGCCTATTATTTCCTCAAAGCTCACAATTCTGTACAGCTCGTCTACGGCTTCCCAGTCGTGGACGACAACTCCAGCTCGTGCTCTGAGGAGCCTCGACGTGGCGAATTCGAGCAAGGCTCCTCGAGGACGTCCCTTGACGCCATACATGACCACAGAAATACTGCACAACTTCAGCATGAGTCTCTGGTGCGACGGCCACTGGGCAACAGCCATTGCATAGATCTTTCGGCAAAGTCCTCTGAGGAGGCCGAAATTTCCTGTGAAGATGCGGGCCACTCGCTGATGCAAAACAGGATGCTTGAGGGTGTCGTGAAACACGACGGATATTTGGCTGATTCCTCTCGACAGGAACATGAAGGCGGCGATCGTTGGCGCAACAGGAAGCAAAACAAGTGGCGGAATGTCAGGCTGTATCAACGTAAAAAAGCATCGAGACAGGCTACGACTGGAGGCGAGTCGACAGAATCTGATTCGCATATGCCAGAGGTGGAGCCTCGTCTGCCCGCTCAGCAACTACCGACATCGAATTCGAGCTCTGGACGCCGATGGAACGGACAAGGAAAAGGCAAGGCGCGGGCCACATAGAATTTCGGCTGTATTCAATGCTACTACGGCTTGAGGCCTCCTCTACGCGGGATTCAGTCGCCGTGCACGCTCGTGCTCGTCATCTGCAGGCTGCGCGATCATAGAATCATCACTGTTCTTTGCGTTGAATATCATTACCGATACCACCGCGTCATTGTTTGTCTAAACTATGCAACACAGTAGACGGTGTGCATAGCGGTTTTTGCCATAGCTTTTGGAATAAATTTGTCGTAAACATGTCAGTCGCTCGATCTCTCCGTTGTGTGCCGAACACTGCATGAGTTGATAGATCATAAAAATCGACTGGCACAAGCTAAGAGATTTCGAAATCGCTAGAGGCGCAGGTCTGAGGCTTCGAGAGCTGTCCTCTCAAGACAGGTACCGCGTACCGCGATACTCTCAACGGATCCGACACGGACTTGCACGATGTTTGATGGCAATGAGGAACCTCAGACCTCGCTATGGAGCCCTTCTCAAATTATTTTCTGATAGCTTTGCACAGCGTCTACCGCAGCTAGGGCAGAGTACGTCCCGAAGTTACGAGTTCGCGAAGCCTACATGTCGCTCAGCCAGCTTGCTCTCGGGAAATACGAGCACACGGTCAAGCGAGAATGGCCACGGATGTATCATGCGGACGGGTCTAAGATCGTACAGTGCGGTACATGCCCAGTCGACTAGGGGAAGAGGCCGAGCCGCGGTGAGGAGTGATGTTGGTATGCAGGCGCAAGAACCACCGAGAAAGTGTATCGTACAATCCCCCTTCCCGTCCATCTCCGGACCTCCAATGCGAACTGCGGACTGGGTGTGATTACTTCGCGGCCTTGCCGGTCTTGCCAGCGCCGGTGTTGCGCGTGGCTGCAGCCTGGGCGCGGGCGGGGAAGCTGCCCTTGGTTGTGTCCGCCCCGGCCTTGGCCTACGTTCTACGGTCAGTTACGGCCTTTGAGAGCACGCAGGTGGCGTACCTGGGTAGACTGTATGCGCGACGCGTCAGCGGGCGTGGTCTTGTTGGCGTTGGGGGCTGTAACGCAGGTCAGTCTGTCGTGACAGGAGACAAACCACGGTGAACGTACCCGCACGAGAACCAGAGGGTGGCTTAGCAGGCATGATGGGTTGGAGATGAAGAAAATGAAGTTGGACGACTGAGTAGAGGAACTGAGCACTTGCTGAGGTTGAGTGTCGCCGCAATGGCCTTATATATGATCCAGAGGCATGAGTTCACCCCTTCTGATTGCACCTGTGCGCAATATTTTCCGTTGGTCGTCGGTTGATAGACGGTAAAACGAGACAGAGGCACAAGTCCCGCAGTTCATTTCCGTGTAGTTACGTCTGGAGCGTGAAGGGCTATGTCCACGGGACAACACGAAGAGCATCCTTCAGAGCAGGAGGAAGAACGGAGGTGGCCAACAACAGTCGAATCCGATCGATCGTGCAGCGGGTGCTGCCGAATCAGGATACAGCGGATGCACTGCAGAATAATTTCACGATGTTATCTTGACCAAAGAACACTCGAGGTGATGCAGGACACCGATCAGCGTAGAGCATAAGTAGCGTAGAATATGAGTCCGGCTCAAAGGATGATCGTCCCGTACAGTCCAGAGCCCAGCTTTGCGTCTGCTTCTTGTTCGTACTTGACATGCTGAGACGTCTTTATTTAGTTGCATTACGTCTGGAGCGTCGTAAGTCGTAATTCTCACCCGGTATTACACCTATCTAAATTCACTTCGAGTAGAACAACTTCCCATGCCAGCATGATCATCCTCCGAGGTCCACCCGCCAGGTCAAGTAGCTCATTCTTGTGCTTCCCTTCGTCACAACATCAAATAGACTAGTCATGCAGACGTTCCAGACGTCCGCATTGCGAAAATGAAAGCAGATAAGCCCTCGGCCGCATTGCCGATAAGTATCATGGTGGTAGTTGATGTTCACGAAGACGAAGGAATAAGCGCCCGCGTTCACTCGCCACTTGCGCTGCGCCCATGACCTCGGCGGAATTACTACGCGTTTTGCTGTATCTGAAGTCTTTGCTACTGAAGTCTGGTTCTATTGGACTGATGTATCGTCAGTACTTCGTCCCCTAGTACACCTCATAACATGAACGTTCGGGCCGAAGTTGTAGAGACAAGTACCCCCGCCGCCTGAAGAAAGACACCGCTCTAGCTGCATGATACCTGTCACAAGTGCTCTTCCTGCTCTCAATTGTCAATAGAACACACTTTGGTCCCACCCATCCAGCCTTCGACTGAAAGAAAGATACTCGCTGCGATCTTTCGGCAGAGCACTCTCTACCATCATACCGTGGCCCCCGTCTGCGTCGACTGCGTCGCCTCTCTAAGGCTGATGTCGTGAGGCGCGCGTAGACCATACAATGAAACAGTGTTGGAGACTAGCAGTGTCCGCCGAAGTTATGTGATTCTGACACCGGTTTGCCACCGAGCGCCAGTGGTGAGGCAACCATCACGACTCCTCTGCTTGCAGAGGTTATCGGAGCCCGTTAGTGGGGACAGGACGTGATGGCTGTACGTCGCATCAAAGAGACTATGCTGGCAGGGTTCTGGCTATGATTGTTGCGTTTTCAGTGGAGCGGGGCGCTGGTGATGCGGGAGGTCAAAAACGTTGGCATGATGGAAACTCACGACCTCCCTCCCCACCTTGCTTGAATTCTCGACTTACTGCATCCTGGGACCAGCACCGTGTTCTTCGCAAGCTCAACGTCCCTCGCCATAGGTTTAAAGCCATGTCACAATGGAGTCATCTGACCGGTCCTGACCCGGAGTTTGCGGCGGCGTTCGCCCGTCTGCCTCCCGCCCCTCCTCATAGCGAAGACCCAGCCGTCTTCCGAGAGCGCTTTAAGTATGTCGTATCGCTTTGCAAGAAGAATGACACGCCAAGACTTCCGGCAGGTAAGCATACTATACCTATTGATTCCATATGCGCTCACGAGGTTCACCGTTCCAGCGGATAGCTATCGTGTGCAAGACTATGAGGTGCCAGTAACAGAAGGGAACGTCACTGTTAGAGCTATCATCCCCGTAGCACCTGAGGGAGAAGACAAGACGTATCCTGTGATGTTATGGATCCATGGTGGAGGTAAGCAAGATGATCAGGTCAAGATTGTGCACCCGATTCATTACTACCATTACTCTAGGATGGGCCATGGGTAATCTCGAGCCAGACGACTTCTGGATGAGGCGCGTCAGCGTCGAGTTGCAGATTTCCATCGTCATGGTCGATTACAGGTATGTGGTCGCATTGACTAAGGACATGTTACAGTATTCATTGCATTGAGCAGACTTGCACCTGAGTTTCCTTTCCCGACCGGTCTCAATGATTGCTATGAAGCTCTCAAATGGGTAGCGTCAATTGCGCTGTGTGTTTTCAGTTCGCTGATATATACGCCTCGATAGACCGCACTACATACGGACCTCATTTTTGGCTCTTTATCGAAGGGCTTTCTCATCACAGGTCAATCCGCAGGCGGGAACCTGGCTGGCGCCATTGCACATCGTGCTCGTGACGACCCCTTCTTCGCCGATAAGAAAGTCACTGGACAATTACTCCAGATTCCGTGCACCACCCATCCTGATGCTGTCCCCGAGAAGTGAGCAATGCATCTGCTGTAGCTGATCCGTCCACCTAATATATTCCAGGTACAAGTCGCAGCTGTTGTCTTTCGAGGAGAACAAGGATGCGCCCTTCTTGTCGGCTTGGGAGGTCCGAATGTTCATCCGTACGTCCGGTTTCCCCGCACACCTACTTCTACGATTAATCGAAGGACAGGGACACTCCATGTTCCCCCAGAAGACCCCGACTTCAATCTGCTCATGCACCCGTCTCACAGAGGCCTCGCCCCAGCCTATATCCAGGTTTGCGGGCTCGACCCAACACGCGATTACGGTATGCTATATGAGCAGGTCTTGCGAGAGGAAGGCGTGAGAACCATGCTCGACGTGTGAGTAGACCATTCTGCAGTTGCAGTCGTTGGCTGAGATTTCTTTAGATATCCGGGGGTACCCCACGGCTTCCACTTCGGTTATCCGCACATTGCTGCAGGGAAGAAGTGGGACGCAGACTTCCTGAAGGGCCTTCGATGGTTGCTTCAGCAGGGATGATGATGTCCAAGGCAACTGTACGGGGAGGCGGGAGGTGAGATCAGCTCGAACGCAAAACGAGATTCGCGGACGTTGCAAGCGTGTCGTGGAACCATTACATTGTGTGTGAATACGTTTACATGGCTGGTGCACTTTACATCTCGCTGGCTAGAAATACACGTTGCTCCGCCTTATATCAAGTGACATCTTCAGTGCCGCGAGTCGACTCGTACACTCTCAGGATCACTCGTCATACCTTCCAACTCGTCGATCGTCCACATAGGGGCGAAGGGGTATGACACGTCCGAAGTAGCAGATCCTGAGCTTCCGTACGACGCCATTGAAGCGCTCCGAGGGCGTAGGTCGACCATCTCGACATCATCACTTGTTCTTGCCTGAGTCTATCGCCACAGGTAGCTTAGAGCAGAGAACGAGCAGATATGCATGCAACTCACGCTGTTGCTTTGTATCGGATCACATATGATGATTTCGGTCTGGGACAAACGCGGCCCGAAGCTTATTAGCATGAGCTTCCGACGCAGTATAAGAGTCACTCACTGAGAACTGTGTGTTGCGCCCGTGAAACGCGCTATCTCTCCAAGACGACACCTGGCCAGACGATGAGGCCAGTCGCTTGTGCGTGCGAGCCCAGACTGTACGAGAGTTGAGAGCGGATAGGATGCTGATGGTGTAAAACTTGGATAATGGAAAATTGAAGAGCGTGTGCCTATGGGGGCATCAGCATCCGTCACTCAGGTACGTCGTCGAGAGTTACTCACAAGGCATTTGCCTCCTATAATGATGGTCGGACGTGAGCATTAAGCACTGGATAGGCACGATGGGGCGTGGACTTACAGAAGCAAGAAACAGGGTCATGTCCAAAAATGCGCATATTGTAGACAGAAGATTTGCCTGCACGGTTACTGTGCAATGCTAGTCCTGTGAGACAGAGATGTAGGAAACACTCATTACGAACCTTGGCCGACCCGTTCAACGAGATTTGCCAAATCGGGCACGTGTCGTCTCTTGTACTGAAAATGCGCAGTGTCAGTTAGTGACCAGGCAGGACGCAGATCGGGTCGTACCAGATGCCACAGAAGAATAGCGGAGATAAAGATATCCGCGACTGTACCGGTAATGAGCCATATCGCGAGCGTCTCCCTGAATTTCGCTTTTGTGGGCATGAAAAGAATCACAGCGTTCGATAAAGATGCGACTGCGCCACACGTCAGCAAGAGAGAGACTCATTAGTCGAGGCTAGTACCTGCGGAAGTGAGGGATAGCAGTCCGATGAAGATTGGAACGATAATGTAACCGAAGATCTCATAGATTCGGGCAGCGTAGACAACTTGCACACTGAACCCAACCAATCCCTAGTCCAACGGCTTAGCGGTCGCTGGGCAGTGTTCATAAGGTATACTCACCCCAATAATAGGCACTTTTATGAACGTGAGCAATTCTATGCGACACGATGCACAATTACCCACCTGCAGAAAGAACTAAAATTCGAAAGAACTGTTAGGCTAGTGCTAGGTCGAGGAGAAACGCTCGTGCGTACCCCATACAGGGTCGCCTAAGTGTTCGAGTTGTCCTAACGTCATTCACATCAACACAATATGAGCCGCGCGATTGAAGAGCGAACATACCGTTATGGACGATCAAGGACTGATACATCAGCGCAATCAGAAAGGCCGTATGTACTGTGTCGGCGAGGAACAAATAGGAGACATAAGCACGAATCCAGAGCTTGTCACTGATGACTGTTATAACATAGGCGAGCAATATCAGAGCAGCAGACGTACTTCCTATGTATCAGGAGATACATATGATATTGTTGCATGACGACCCCGTATAACAGGACATTGAATACAATGCCCATAGTGAAGGCGCCGAATCTGCTCGTACAAATCAGACGTGAGTATTTCCTCACGCGATAAGACGACCCTCACATTGAACCGATGCGTGTACCAATATTCGACATGTCGAGAGAGTACTTGAGGGGATGGTGGCGACTGAAGGAGTAGGGAAAGTAGCCAATGGCACTTGCGTGGGAGTCAAGAGGCACCGCTGTTCGGCCAACACGACGTACAATGAGAAGTCAGACCAGCGATTGACATAGGTGTAGCTGCGGCGTACCAGGACGAACTCAAACCCGAGCACCGCATTCTCGATCGAGCCGCGTCAGGTTCGATCGCGGAAGTAACGAATTAGGTAACTGATGGACGAAGGCACAGCAAACAACTAGTACCTGGCAGTCCGGATGCAAATCGGCCCCGAGATTCGGACACGGGATAGGATAGAATAGGATGAATGTGCAGAGAGCCAAGACCAACTCCGTCATGCATCGTCGCGGCTATCCGAATTAGGCATCTCAGTGGCGTATGCCTACCGGTATCGAATCCATGCTCGAGGTGAACGTTCGAACATCGGCACTTTGGTATAGATTATCTCGCCTTTGTCACCACGATGCTTAGGAAGGGTTCTTGCTCTTTGATGCATTGAACCGGTTCACCAGTCCATATGGTAATTTCGACAACCAGAAAGTTCGGTATAGTCGATAACATCCCCGGCGTATCATGTGTTCTGTATTCCAGTCACCGCAGGTACATTCGCGTTATTGTTTTGTAGACTTATAGCGACTGACTCTGCCTTCATCAGTACTTCACAGCCATTTCAACTTTCGACGCAGCCTGATATCCCGAATGACAGGTACGTGACCGCTATTTGTGAACTCGCATGTGGCTCAGATACTCTACGCTCTTAGCAGACCCATCGACAAATTGCCGTATGTTTCGTCGAGTTCGGTGTGCACAAGCTGATTTACCGACGCAACTACATATAGTACAGGTATATGTACAGTGTTAATCCCCAGATACTGCAATCACGCCCGCCTTCGACCGTGCATGAGACGGCGGCAGCATCAGCTCCTAAGTACTACGACCATATTGACGCAATGCAAGTAGCGCCATACTCATGCTCTTTGCGTCACTGACAATTTATGCAGTGCTGAACCTTCCTCATCTCGTGCGAGGCTCGACACACTACTGTGCGTCTTATATCTTCTCCTTGGGGTCTATGTAATGGACATTGACCATATGTTCAGGCCTCCGTACGAATTTACCTGCAATCACGCATGATATCCCTTGCGAAGGCTCTGCAGGGAGAACATCCGATAAGATGCGCAATGGAGCACGGTACGCTCGCTTGATTGTCTCGGATTTACTTGGATGTAACTCGACCTTTGTAGACCGTCAAAGGCACGCAACGGCCGCAAGAATATGAGGTATGCTTATCATTTCTATATTCGCGAACATGATTTGAATCTCCAGTGGTTGGGCGAAGAAACCATATGAGCCGGCCGCGCCACACCGCCCGACGAGGGCTAGGACCACCACATCGAAGGTCCCAAGATCCTCCAGATCGTTGACACTAACTAAGACGTCAAGCGCTGGTCCATCCACGCCGGGATCATCGAGCCCGTCGGCGTCCACCATGGAGTACGTTGGTTGTCTTTGTATTGCCTGCCGATCTCAATGATGATGATTTAGCGTCCACGTCTTCGTGCACCGCCCGAACCATGGCTACACGGGACAAGTGATAGGATTCCCGAGCGCATTTGCAGCGTAAGTCATGAGTAGTGCCTACTGTTTCTCGCCCTTCGTGTCTAATACTTTGGAAAGATACATGCTGTCCGCTTCGTCAGAAGACTTTGAGAGGTGACACGTATGTGATGTCTCCGTCGATATCCTTGATACAGGAAAGGCCAGGGAGATTGATGCGTACGTCGTGGATCTTTGCATTGTGCTGAAGTACAGCTCCTAAGGACCCAACAATTCTCCTTCAGGACTCGCCTGGCTTCTCCCGAGCAGCACAGTCAGCACGGTATGACGTGCCAAATGCTCCTCCCGGGGACCACCACTGTGTGCGGACAGTGGATCGCACTCGATGACATCGAGGCGATCAACGCACACCTTCTGGGGCATTGGAACGCGTACGACAAGGACGACTCCGGTAGGCTTACTTGCAAGTGGAAGGGATGTGACCATTCAATGGGATACCGGGCCTTAGCACAGAGCGAGTGGAAACGGCACATTAGGTCGCTGGCAGACCATCTCGGGGTGGACCGGAGACCCTGTCCAGTTTATGCTCCTGCCCATGGGCGAATTGGGTTGCAGTTTGCCAGTTACACAGGAGAATCTCGGAGAGCGCTGGCAGAATTTTGACGACTGGTGTCGACCTTTTTTTTGGAATAGATGCAAATTTTGAGGATATTTCTGAGTACCTGTAGTGATGAAGAAGAGTCAGACCGCTGTGACTTTGCGGCTCAGTCAAGGGCGATGAGCCAGAGGAAAAGCTTTTATTTACGGTTGACTCGGGGATCGCAGGCAACTGCCGTAACTGCCAACCGGGAGGTTGGTCTTCCAATCAATGTCATCTACGGTCAGTCGTCAGTTTCATACTACGCAACACAAAAGACCCTGCAGCTGGCAAAGACTATCACTGAGAGGACTTCGGCTACTGATTATGTGGCGTACAAACGAGGATTTGCTCTATCGTGCAGTGCTTGTGCCACCTCACGAATCACGATACTCTCGACTCGCCAGATGCCTACAAAGAAAGGGCGCACACTTTTCACTCGCATATAACATTTCCTAGACTAAAAGCTCTGGTTCTGCATCATCGTTCTGCCTTAGTTTCTTTGTGAAATGTCGCATCACGTTGACCACCAGGTGGCCGCGACATTCTAATCCGGAGCGAACATCCTTTTGCGGACTCTGCCGTTGCCGGTCAAAGTTCAACATAAAGATATGTTCACTCTCGAGTTGATAGAACGGCGGGGACACAGGGCATCAGGTGCACTAGGTGAATGAGGATAGGCGTATATGAAACACTGTGCGTCCATTAATTTTCATCCGTTCAAGGGGGCCTCGCAGGAAACCCTGCTTGGAGAACCGTTGGAGACTGATGTAAGAACATAGCGATCCCCTGTCCATTGCACGAAGCCGCACGCGCCGTCTGATCACATTGTTGTCCCCCAAAGACTGAGGTCAAAGTTTATAGGACAAGGCTTGCAGTAATGAATGAATATGCGTGCGTAGAATGGCCGTTGCATTCTGTATGTCGAGTTGTCAGCGTGGGTGGAGAATTGACAGGCTTCTACTATATCGCAAGCATGCGCGAGGTGGCTCGCGAATTTTCTTGCACCGAACCCGAGGCTCCCAGCACACTAATCACTCACCTGGACAACTCGCCGCGCTTCCTGACAGGTCGGCTAGCCTTTTGTCTCATGTACAAAGTTCATATGCCGCAGAAAATGCAGAGAAGATCGATCGACTGCACAAGGTCCGGCAGCTTCAAAGCTATTCTTCAGAGTTCCTGAGCCATCCGGCCGCAGCTGGATCGTAGCGTGTGAGTACATACTATTCATTTGAAGCTTCACTGGAGTGGCTACAGACTTCTAGAGATGATGTCTGTAGGTGTTCTGAGTTAACGGCTGATCGAGTGATCGTGTGGTACCATATGTTGAACCCTCGTTGGACTTCTTGTGAATGCACCGTTCAAGTATGAGTGGGGAACTCAGACAATGGGGAAGGATGAGGAGAAAGAAAATGGTGGTGGGTATTATGCTGTCGCTTGTGCCACAGTGCCACTCACCTGTGCCACTCGATGGTGGCCAATACAGAGTTAGAGACCTGTCCTCGCACAGCTGCCATGTACTACCATCGACAGCGCTGCTCAACGTCACCTGCGCGGGGCTGCACGATAATAGCCTCCATGGCGGTCGTCGCGAGCATGTCGGCTAGGGCGCATCAGCGGCGTGCAGCATGTGCTGCTCGCTAGGGCGGACAAACTACTCTCTCGATTTGGGCTGATACGCCCGGCCCCCGACATGCGGCTGTATGCTAGGGCAATTTCTTCCGTGCACGGTGATGGCTGCCACAGCTGCCCAGAGCATAGATACTTCTTCCCGAACTTCCCGGCGAGCCCTGAACGGCAGAGAATGACCCGCGCATGTTCTGCACATGATCGTGTCGACGCGTCCGCATTTCAACCTCGCGTTCTTTGCACAAGTTTGTAACGGTTCACTTCTCAGTGGGCGGCTTAATTTTCCACTCTTGTTTCCTTCCACGTCGCTTCGCTCCCCCTTCCCTGCTGAGTGTTGTCAGATTTCCCCTCAAGTGCGCATCCAACACGCTTCTGCTCATCGTCCCTGTGCAAAATGGCGTAAGACAACTCATTCGCTTGATCTTGCCCGTATAGCTCATCAATCGTGTAGCTGGAACCCTGCGAACTTCGGCCTGATAGAATATAAGGTGGTCGACAACGACGATACTTGCCCATCTATATTTCTGCGCGATCTCCTAGATGAAATCCAGGACGCCGAGCCATGCCAACCACCCTCTGAACGGTAACAGCCTTACTAATATGTCTGGCCGAACACGGGCTTACTATGCTTTGCTCCAGGGTTTCGAGTACTCATGGCGATTCTCACCCAGTGATGGCGCCTTATCTTGATAGGTTAGTAATGGGCCTGTATCTACAGCTCATTGACTGATGCGACTAATTATCGCGCCCACAGAACCACCAACGCACAGTCAGAAACAAGCACCTCCTCGGGTATTATCGTGGCAACAACTTCACCACGCAGAATCGACGCCGCCAACCGGTAAGAAGTGTCACATCTACTAACGTGCTGGTTTATCTAATACATCATGGCTAGACGAACACTGAATACGGCAAGAGGATCCAATTCGAAACGTTGGTAGGTTGCGCATCCCATCCCATCACCTCTGCCTCCTGCGCTGAGATACATCCCGCTGGCAGGAATCCGTACGGACACAGGCCAGTCACCAGATCCGTGACGGCTTCGAAGAAGTTGATCTGTCCGGGTTCGTCGGAAACCTCCACGTCATCCGACCGATCTCTTCCTGGAACTCCAGATGTTTCTTCCTGCACACATCCGTAGGTCATGTCCCTGGGGCCTGCATAGAGGACTTCCACTTATTGATGAGTGCGCTAGCCGCAGCATCGCGAGGCACGATACAATAGATAGCCTTACCCTTCATTGTGTACCAAACGAAGGCGCAGACGCTAGACCATGCATCAAATCTCGGAGGGCTCTGAGCCAGCACATGTCTGCGACTACCACGGGTTCTCAGAAAGAGATACAATCGGACATCATGTACGTTTGTTTTCTACGTGTGAGAACAATGTCGGATATGATTGACTTATCTGGAACGTCAGAGCGCGCCCTGCGGCGCACAATCCTAAGACAAAGCAAGTGCGTTGTGAGATCATCGACCCGGGTACCAACTCGATATGCGGAACAATGATCTCGTGTGGCAACGCCACCGAGATCAAGAGTCATACTAATGCTCACTTCGCAAAAGCGAAGGAGTATTGGGAGGCCCAACACAAGGAGGGTTCGGAGAAGACACCAAAGGTGCCGTCAATGTCACAAACGAAGCCGAAGACAAAGGTAAAGGCGAAGGGGCGGACGAAAAAGGCTAAGCTCTGCTTCAAGATGACTTGTACCTGGAAAGGCTGCAAGGCCGACCTCGCAAATAAGATGGCCGAGCCTGCACAGTGGAAAAAGCATATGATCACGCTTCCCACCCACTTTTCTCTGATGTATCACTGCCCTGTTCAAGGATGCAGCGACGTTCAGCGCAGAGACGTGATGCCTCGGCATCTGAAAAAGCACAAGGAACTCTGTCCCCAGGAAGGCTGGAGGGCGAACCTGACGCCTTGGGCTCCTACACAGATCAGTAATTGATATAGCAGTTGTATCGACGATGTTGTACGGGTGCATTCGCCCACTTGTGTTTTTTTGTCTTGTTCGTCCTGTTTTACGGTATTTCTGTATATTCGTTCGTATCTGCTTAGGTAGCGGTCTGTCATAGAAATATGTCGATCATATCATCACAATCACGGCTTCGCAGATGCGCTCTGACTCAGCCATCTCGCGTATGACTAGGTCCAATCATAATCCTTCCGGGGCTGAGGCCGAGGCTTCGCTCGCTCAAACGTCATTTTGTCGTAGGTGCGCCCAACACATGCTCTGAACATTCTGACCGCACACGAATGTCGTTTCTCGTGGCAAGCGATTAGAAACAGACGAAGGACGTGAGAGGTCGTACACAGCAAAGTCAAATAAAATATCCAAGCTCAAATTTGAGCATCATCATCAATCAGGCATCGTACGCATGATCGCTTGTGGTACAGGGGTCGCCCGTAATATCAACGACCTCATCTGCTTTTCGTACCACTTCATTATTCTTTTGATGTGGTATGAGCTCCGGATCCATTGCTGAGCTCTCAAAATGTATAGAGGACACAATGGTGGTCTTAGCTCTGCACAGATGGTGAGCAGATATAAGACAGAGACGGGAGCAGAAATGTCACCTTGGGACCGGAATCATGCTCTCAGTGAGGTTCCGGTGCATTCGGGTTGCGCATATCACGCTAATTACGACGCACGTGAGTATATACTCCTAGACTACGTACTCTTTGGACGACAGTATCATGCCCAATGAAGGCTCACAGTGTGACATCTATCCATATTCACGTGTGAAGTGGGATCAACGGAAAATTGAAGATAATGAACGTACAAGAGAGGGTGGGTGTCATCTATTGTCAAATTATGCCTGAGCACCCGGCTTCAAGGATCAACGAAGGTCATGTACGAACCAGGTTCATCACATCTGTTGCACAAATGACTATATCAGCCTGAATGATACAGAGGTCAGCACTTATGTTCATTCACCATTAAAGTTGAGGCATGAAAGAAGCTGAGGTTCACGCATGAGCTGGATTATGCGTAGCCAAGTAGACTTTTACGCACGACAGGTGGTATGTAGGATAAAGTGGCGACAAAAGCCCATAGTATACCCTGAAGATACACATGTCAGTTGTGATTGCAGCTGCGTAGAGTGCTACATCGTGCCTGATTTCGGAGTAGCTTATAAAGGGTGGTGGGTGCTCTCTGCATGATCAGTCCTACAACCATCAGCGCCAGGAGCAGCACGTCAGTTGCAAACGTCGTAATCAATTGCAATTGCATTCGTGACGTATCCGCGATGGTACATGACAGCGCGTCCGGATCCCAGCTGGCCGTGGCCTGGATGTAACAGAGGGAATGAGTAATGTTTCGGTCTTCGCATGCTTTGAATTGACTTCCGATACTCACCACAACGATATCTAACGATGCTTGCGTCAGGCTCACGTTCCTGAAGTCACGGCTATTAGCTCACCATGTATCTGTATCCCAATATTTGCCACGAGTGCTGCTGATATGATGGCGAGGATGTAGTAGTTCCGGCGCCAGAATGCAAACCTACACAGAATCAGTGAGATAGATCATGGCTCATTGGACCGCGACGGTTGCTGGGGGCATGTCACATGACGTACGCTCGCAACGCAATCAACGACGAAGCGGAGTCCATTCCAACAAACGCAAACACCTGGGCAACGTCATCATGCAACGACAGGTAATTCTGTGATTATGGTGCAAAACAAACCTCTATGACCCTCTCCAACGCCTGTCAATCGATGCTCTTAAGGAAAGCACCCACACAGATTCAGAGAGCGTGGACTCACCGAGCAATTTATCTCAGTAGTAGTATTGAAGATCACAAGTTGTCCAATGATAGCCAAAAGCACGCAGTAGCGGCTCAGCAGGTATAGCTATCGTGAAGATGGGACAAACTTGGTTGCAGACGAGGGGACTTTGATTGAGTAATTACTCGCACCAGTATCGGCCATTTCCAAGGGCGCTTGCCACAGTAGAAACTCCACTCGAAGTTCAATGTGAAGGCACACTCCCAGCTGCGTGAGTATCACAATGGTGTAAGCTGGCAGATAAGGCGGCAGAGATAGCGTTTGGTCACCCACATATAGACACCGGCTACAGCATGCGTCAATCGAATAAGAGTCTCTAGAGGATGACATGGGTTAATGGCTCTTATGAAGAGAATATTATTCACAACGCACCACCCTCAGTAGCAATGACACTTGGGGCCTGCCAGTCAGTCATCTTCAAAGCCCTGATACATGGGTCGAAAGCGAAAGCAAAGTAAAGAGCGCCGGGCTGCATCTTATATTGGCGATCCACGTGGGCTGCGCATCCTTCGGCTCCTGTTCAGTCAACATGCTATCCATCTTCGGGCTTGGGAGATCACACGGCCGACAGCGCATTCGCACCACAGCAAGTGTTACATCAGTGCATCGTCATTGTGGTGTCGGATGAACTTCCACATTGAGAATGGCGCTCACTTCGTGGCGCATTTGTCAGTGCTTGTATCCAGAGGTTGACCTCATTGAGACGGAGCTCGGATGCGGAAATGGTGTTGCGGTGGTTTGTTGGCATAGACACCGGCGGGTGGTTGACATCTATGTGCGGTGGCGATTGCCGGTGTCATCAAGCTCACAGATCTATATCCGCCCTGACGTGGTGATCACCCGACCAACTTCTGTGCGTCTTCATTTCGCGACTTATCATTCTTAAGGGGACTGACCACACTTTCACGCAGATCGCATTTGCTCCATTACAACGTACAGGTACATCACGAGCGGAACAGGACGATCAGGTACTTCGTGATCGACACAGGATTGCCAGACCCTGATCCCGCTGTTGTGCAACATATCTTATCTCAGCGTTGCGAGCGCCTCGGAGGCTCAGTGTCCTGCGCCACGTTAATTCGATAGTCAGTAAACACGCACATACACTTCCTTCAATAATGCGGCCTGTGAGGCACTAACCATTTGGTGCAAAGCCCATTCGTTGTCCTCCGATGTCCCAGACACTGTAGTAGTGCTTAAGCAAGCTTCCCCCGACAAGCTCCAGATCGGGGAACGAGTTGATGAGAGTCTGGCAGATAGTCGGGTCACTCTTGAACGGTCCTACGTTCAGCTCGCTGGTAGGGATGTTCAGATGGAAGACTTTGCTTCCTTCTCCGATAAAGGCGAAGTCAATCTCTGCCTTGAGCTCAGAGACCTTATCGCACGGGATCCCGAATGCACCCGGCTCAGCGGGGAACGGCTTGATGTTAGGTGAGATGAGCGCGTTCATGGCCTAGCACATGATCTCAATCAACTTTCGAGGAGCAGAAGACATTGAACCGCACCTCAGTGGTGTTCTGATCGAACACAATATTACTCGTCCCACTATCGAAAATGATGCTCCTGTTCGATGCGAGCAAGGGCGTAGTCTTCCCGTTCACAGTGATACCTGGTGAGTCGAGCGCCCATTGCTCATCGGCCTCTGCGGAAAGCGGTGCAAAGGTCAGGGGTCCTAAGATGACCTCAAATTTAGTGGCGTTTCAGACGCGTGTCATCAGTCAAATGATTAACGTACCGATGAACTTGGACTCATCGAAGCCGCCCAAAGTCAGTTCGGCGTGTCCGACCGCCTTCGGCGTTAGCAGCATCCCAAAGAGCGCTGCAATCGTATCAATACCTAGTAAATCAGACCATGAGAAATTGGCATACCGGGCAAACCCTCCTCAATCAGCCCGCCAAAGAAGAATTCAGGGTCTGTGATTGACGACAAGCCTGTTGAACTGATTAATGGAGAAAGCTTGCATCATACTGAGCATGCCTACCCAGAATCCCACTGAACGGGTCAATGTCGAACGGTGCCGTCTGATTAATGATGGTGAAGAGCGATTGATTCTTGACCGTAAGACCGCCGACAGACACCGTATCAAAGCCGTTGCGAATTGTAAGAACGTAGTCATTATCAACGACGGGGTCAACGCCAACACCAGTTGCGAAGTCAAGCTCGCTGACTTCATTCCCTTGAATGAAAGTGGAGCTCTTGGACGGATCGAATGCGACCTGCCCCGCACATGGCGCGCCGCATTCAGTGCCTGACAACGACTCGGATGTGCTGTAGGTATTCGATGATGTATTTCATATACGCACTGTCAAATTCCAGCGTGAAGCTCCCGGTATCAAATACGACACTGATCGTCTGTGGCGGCGTTCCGACTACCCCGGTCGAACTTGATTAGCGCTATACTTGCAGGGGGGCCTTAGCGGTCGCTCACCGGAAATGTTGCCGAACCACCTAGGGGAGTATTCAGCACGCATCATATCTATTGTAGCTCGTGTCACGTACTGCAGATCGGTGTTGATGAAGAAATCTGCCAGAGGGACATTCGTGGGCCCAAGGCTTCGCTTCCTCAGCGCCGCAACGTGACCTCTTGGTGCCTTACGAGCCGTCAGCTCAACTGGCTGAGGCGAAGCAACGACCAAGTAGGCCAAGCTCGTGATGATGAGAGAAAGGAGGACGATCGTCATAGTTCAGTACGAAAGCTGATGCTTCGCCTTACTGACGACAGCCGATGGACCTGTGGTATATATACGTATGAGCAGACTCGCATGATTCGTGGCGGCAACGTCTCAGACGCACAAGATAAGCGCACTGTGTAAGAATTCGCTGTGTGACCGGGTCGGATGCGACGACTTCGTCCATTTTGAATCATGCGGACGGATGGGGTAGGCGATGGCTAGGGATGCTGGCACGTACTAGCACTTACTTCGATGTTCCCAGACTGATCAGATCACAAATAGCTTAAACAAAGGCCGAGCAAGCCCTGCAGATGGAGGGGTTGTGCGGTACTGATGGCTCATTGGGACGTTGTGTACCTGTGCCCGAAGCGTCAATCACAGTAGCGCGTAATCAGACGGATGACTGCTTCCTACACCATTCCTCAGACCGGTGTTGAACGGCATAGTAGGACTTAGACGGAGCACCAGGACGGGGCCCATGGTAGGAGGGTCTACAAGCGCAGCTGGCACGCAGTGTAGTCCGGTCGTGGCAACTGGGTCACACCAGTAGAGGGCATCGGACCGCAAATTGGTACCTGTCTATGGCTGCGGGAGTGCCATGCGGTGACAGAGGTTGCTTCGGATTGCGGTCGCAGCTTGGTGGGTATACGGGGCACGTGGTGAATGGATGAGATGACAGCGCAGCGCGCAACTGTTCCAGCGCTCTCACGATTACAGCTGGTCTGATGGAAGCGCTGGTCTACTCGTCCGACAAAGAGCCGAAGTGAGAGACACTAGATGACCATCATTAGACCCCTTCGACTTGGTCAGAGATCCCAATCGGTACACATGTTGGGTACAAATTGTCAACCAAATTGGAATCTAAGTCACGACGCAGATATACATTTGTTGCACAGGCACTTTGAGGGTGCAAAAACACAGCTCCCGCAATGCTATCCTCTATGCGCTAGGCAGATTATAGGGCGCAATCTAGTATCAAGACATAGTTGGGATGCCCACCTCAGGTGGTGTCAATAGACCTGTCAGCATTCTAACTTGCATGTAAACGGATCCATGCGGTGTTCACCTTCAGTACAGACTGCCGCTTATAAATGTGGCGCCGGTTGTGACGTTAATTTCGCCTGCATCCAGGCAGCGTGCTTTCCTACATCGGAACCTGCGTATATTTCTGACTCGTGACGCGTGAACCTGGGTACACATTTGTGCCCACTCTCGTGGCGTGTCTATTTTGCTCAGCCGCTGTGCTATGTGTGTCGTTACATCAGGTGCACAAATCGATTTATGGCATGTCATACTCATATAATCATCTACAACTCCACTTCACTAGACCTCCGACATGAAGCCTCAATCCAACCCGCAGCAGCTCGATGTCGCATAGGAGAAAATACTCACTTATACGACTTGTGGCTACTTTTTACTGACGATCGATCTTCGTGCTTACGAACTCAAGTTCTGCCCGCCTCCAGTTAGTCACTGTCCCTACTATACGCTGTAGTGGGGCATATGCACTTCAACTTCGAGTAACATCTCACTGACTTCATCACACATATTCGACGAACAGATATGTGACCGCCCCTGTGGTCCATGCTATTCCGCTGTACCATGGAGCTGCCGATCTCTTTGCTCGGTGGGTGGTCAACCCTCGTGCAGTGGTCGTAACCGCCGCATGTGTATCAGGCCACCTTATGGAGTCACATTATATGTAGCGCTCGCCGCAGTATTCTGGGCTTACGAAGACCACGTTGCGAGGGACGGGGCACTCGTAGGTGGTGATAGGTGTACCAGCATGGTATCAGAGCAGAGCCCTATGTATTTCGTCCAATATAGCTGCGTATTGGCACAATTTTAAACTGAATTCTAAGCCCTTGGTAGAAGGACCGTCTACAAGTGTAGCTGGTACGCGGGGTCTTGCAGTGTACTGTTGTACATCTGTGGCGGCTATAGCTAGATCTTTCAGAGGTTAGCAGAACAGTCGAATACAATGACCAAGGCTGCAATAGGGTGTCAAGCAGGCACAGAAATTACTTCGGATTGCAGTCGCAACTTGCTGAGGGCATACGCGTATGGCTCGGCCGTTCTTGCGGTAGGTAGCGAACGAGGAGGATGACAGCGCAACTTGTAAGTAATCTCAGCGCTCTCACAATCACAGCCGGTCGGTAGAAGCGCTGATCTACTCGCCTGAAGTGGACGCTGAAGCGAGATGCATGAGACAGTCGCCGGTAGAGCAATTCATTACGCAAGACAGCTATGGCATCGTCATCTTCGACCGGGATGACGTCCGCGCTGTAATGGAATTGATTTGTTCAATTGCGTCGCTTGTCGATCAGCTCGAAGCTCTGCGACGGATCGAAAGGCGCTTATCCGACGCAGGGTTCCTCGCACCGCGTGCCTGATCTTTCGAAGTAGGCACCGCATCTATAGCAGACGACCGAAGTTGGCAGCGCGCACTGAAGAATTTTCCTGTAGGACGTACAGTACAGGGGTTTGAGACGGCAAGTCCAACAGCTCGCATCAACATTGATCATGAACTAGTCGAGCTCCCACGTCTCTTGCCATTTCCCGCAGCGCACGGTACACTCATATATCCACCCAGCTGTATTCTTTCTGTACCTCGTCGGCAACATCATGCAGATCGTCACACGATCAGTGATCGCGCTCCATGTCTCGATGTTTATCAATGCACAAAGTATCAGAATTAATCACGGGTTTCGGTATAGAATACAGCGTAAATTGATATGTGGCCCTCGATTCTGTCTTGTAGAGAGAGGTCCAGATTGCCTCTTCCCCGACCACGTTGCAAGGATTTAAACCTTCTCCTCCGCTTCATGCGATCTCTTCTCAATGTGCTCGTCGGTAGGATGATTCTCCTCTTCTTCTCTAGCGCGAGTCTGTTCAATGAGGTCTTGACGGTTCGCATAGCCCGGAGGAGCCCATGTACGGGACGTCCAGGGTTTGCAGTTCGGATCGCAGTACATCTTCAGGTTTAATGAGCAACCGTTCGTCATACAGAACGAGAAGTTGTCGCTCACCATGTCGACGCTCTCGAGTGAGATGTCTGAAGACTCGTAGAGGAAGAACCATACGATGACTGCGCCCGCGAGATTGCACGCGGCGAAGACGAAGCCATATCTGAACTCGATGGACTGCACGATAAACGGTGTGAAGAACGCGAGGAGGAAGTTCCAGAGCCAGTTCGACGCCGTCGCAAGCGCAGCCTGTTTCGCACGCGTGCGTGTGGGGAATGTCTCGCCAATGAGAATCCAGATACCGGGAGCCCACGTCATGGCGTAGCCCAAAATGAAGAGACATGCGGAGACAATCATCACTAGTTCACATGGCACATAATTGTCAGAACGAGACAGATCAAGATAGATCAGGACGACATACGCTTTCCGATGTTCTTGTCGGTTGTGGGATCTTTGGCGGTTCCGGCAGCAGCAAAGACAAACAACCAAGCCGACTGCCACACACCGCCAATAATCAGAGGCATGCGGCGACCATATCGTTCCATAATGTACATTCCGCCGAACGTGCAGAAGAAGTTGACCGCGCCCAGAATAATTTGCGTGACGAAGCTGTCGCTGATACCAACCGATTGGAAGACAGTCGCACCATAGTAGAAGAAATAGTTCGCGCCCGTGAGCTGCTGGAACATCTGCAGTGTCATACCTGCGAAAATGAATGAGCATTCTGCGGCATGTGCAAGGGCTGCGAGAAGACACACCCAAAAGCGTTCGGTACAGCTGCTTGTTCTCCGGCATGAAGCAATCGATCCATCCAGCCTTGACCTTTTGCTCATATTCTAGCGCGGCACGCATGTCCTCGAGCTCGCGGCGGACCACAAAGTGCTTCTCGGCCTCATCTTCGGAAATGCCACGCGCGATAGCCATTGCACGGCGTGCATCGTCGACACGACCATGACGTACAAGCCAACGGGGCGACTCAGGCATGAGCTGAATTCCGACGCCCAGGATCAGCGGCCAGAGGAAGCCGATACCGACGACAATGCGCCATGAGCCAGCGCCGGAAACATCGCGCGTACCGATGGAAATACAGTCTAAAGGTGTGTCAGCATTGCGCTCACTACGATGAACGAAACACCTACATGCAACGAGGATACCGAAGGTAATGAACAATTGGTACGTTGCGGTCAGTGTACCACGGATTTGCGGTGGGGCAGTCTCTGCCTGGTACATCGGCACTGCAGCGGAGAGGGAGCCAACGCCAAGTCCGGAGATCAGTCGGCCCGCGGCGAACTGTCCCCAGGAGTGTGTTGCTGCGATCTGGATGACCACTCCTACGGCAAAGACAATGCACTCCACGGACATCGCATTTCGTCTACCGAGGAGGTCGGCCGTTCTGTAAACACACCAATGAGATTGTCAGCAATTGGTCGAACGGCGTTGCCAAGCAGTAGCACATGATGAGATAGCACAAGCCAAATGAGGGAAAGTGCATATATACTAGCGCCTCCAAGCTGAGTCGTGAGAGTGCTGCGTCGACCAGGCGCTGTGTTCAACGCGCATCACCATTGGCTTGCACGCCGGTCCGCGACGGAGGGTAAGAGTGATAATTGGAAACACGGTGAGAGCGAAAATCGACTGTGCGACGACTATTTCGAGATATTATCTCGAAACCGAGCGTGTATGAACAGCAGGTCTCACGGAGACATGGAGGAAATGTTGCCCGACTGGCTATAGGGTGCCGGAGACCATACGCTTATCTCCTGACACCATCGCCAAAAAGCGTAACGGAACTCCGGCAACCAATTCCAGTGGCATTTTGTGTGAAAAATCAGACGCGGGGAAAGCCATTCGTGGGTGTGGAAGTAATTCAAGACCCAGACGAAGTGAGGTATAATCAAGAACGGATACTCACGGAGCACCGATGAGCGCGCCAATCAACGTGCCGATACTGAGAAGTCCGACGATGAGACCCTCGCGCACCTTCGAGAAGGCGCAGGTCGAGGCGACGCCGGCGGTACTACATTCTCCAAAGCGAAGGAGGAAGTCGGGCATGATCAGGATGTCAGAGATTTGTCCTGTGTCGTACTATACAACGTATACGATGTTAAGCTTCAATGTCGTTGAACAGGATCGTACTTACACCGAAAATGAAGCCGCCCATGGATGCGACGACAGCGAGCATAATCGCCATCCACCCAATGGGCAGACCTTGTCTATTGCATTTACGACGTTAACGCAAGGCCTAACGCATTATTTTCAAATGTACCCACGCGTAGAATAACGCCATGTCGTTTGCGCGACTGACTTCGTTAGGGATGATTCGAGTCGTTCAAAGGAAGCGTCGTTGTCGTGACTCGTGAATTCGTGAACAGGCGCGGGGGGCTCGTGGCCCAGGTGGAGTTGATGTGGGAGGAGATACCAGAGGAAGGGAATGGTATGCAAACCAAATGTAGGACGGCGCTGGTGGGCTTTTAAGTGCCCCACAGGCGCGGGGCGGACAGACTGTTCTCCGCTCGCACGCGCCCGATCCATATGCCAATGCATCAGTCGAGCAGGGCCAGGTAGGATTTCAGCCTCAAACGCTCGGAGTACGTCTGAGCCGTATTCTTGCCGTTCGTCACGTTATCTGCATGACCGCCAGGTAAAGCAATTGGGTTACTTCCAACAATGTTCATGTTCCGGAGTGTGCGTCAGCAACTCACCTGTATGTTGCTGAATACAAGTCCCGGAGAAATTTCAAGTTTGCTATAGCTAAGGGCCGCAGCATGACTCCGTGAGTGTTACGAGAGAGAATGCTCCCTCGTTGCAAAGCGTCCAGTCACGACTGTTGCAGAGATCTGCAGCTCCCACGCTGGATGTCATGGGACTATAGACCAAGGGCTAACGGAGACCCCGAGTGACGGTGCACCTAAAGCAGACCTGATTCGGCCGGAAAACGGCACAAGCTGAGAACCCCGGATCCAGATTGCGTTCTCCGGCAGCGTTTCGTCGGGGCTCGAGCGGGCGCAGACAGGCCGGCCCCGTTCTCGCAGGTCATCGACGCTCTCAGAACGTCCATTCGTCTTCGACTCTCCTCGCAGGCTCCTGATCCAGTCCTCTTGTTAGACTCTCCTTGCGTCGCGGATCAGGAGAACGCACGTCGGACGCTGGAGCCGCTGCACCTAGCCGCTGCCGATAAGCCGAATGAGCGTTTGTTTTGTCCCTGCAAGCGCGCGCCTGGCAGCTGGGCGCCATGAGGCTCGCCTCTAAGAGAGTGTGACGTCGAGATGTCCTCAATCTAACATGTTGCCTTGCCCGATGCTTACCTCCGAAGGATGAGAACGGCGGCCAATCGGTCCGTCAGTATCCACCACCCCCCCCCCCCCCCACTGAGGTCGGAGTCGTAGGATCCGGATGGTTTCAGCTCTCGACAGTGTACAGGTGGACAATGGTGGAATGTACGTCTCGGAGTCTGGTGACCGTCTGCATTCTTCCTCGCACAGGAGCGGAGGTTCGTCGAATCATCTGGAGTCGTTTTTCGCAATGCTCTTGACAGATCATCAGGGTGATATCGATGGGCAACTTGATGCGAATGCATGCGACCTCAGGGTTGTTAAGATGCACGCCTGCACGCTGCGGATGGCCATGCGTACGTGGGGTGTGACAGCGTGAACCTTGTACCGGAGGTGATTGCGAGGGCACGTTCATGTCATCCGTAAGCAGTGCTCGTATACTCGGAGCACGCGACTGGGCCAGCGCAGGCCTTAGGATCTAGAGTTCGGGGTACTCTCGCAAGTGCACATCTATTTCGTTGACATCGTACTGGTGAAAGCAGCGTCACTGCTCGATCAAGCCTGACCCGCACGGTACGAGGCGAGGAACGCGGCGGCACCTATGTTTTTTTCCCGCCCACCCGCGTGACCGCGAGAAGTGTCAAACTCACTCCGCGATGCCTCCACCCCAATCCCCAGGCCTAGGTCCCCCGGTGGCCCCTGGACCCACTTGGTACCTGGCACTGCGTGCGGAAAGTGGAAACTCCTCGATGTGTGCGAGCGATGCAAGGGGGCGGACAATGAACAACCCGGATCTCCCATCGGGATGCAAGAGACGGTGGACGCGTATGTGGCTGTATGCGGTCGGGTCCGAGGCGAGTAGCGGAGTGAACAGCCCTGCATGTCGCACGGAATCAAACCTTATTTCGAACGCTGCTCTCATGGATCTACATACAAGGTTTTCTATGCCTTAACTGCTCTTGTGGAGCTGGGGATCTGGCATTGGTCAGCTGGGGCGCTCGCACGAGTGAGAAGAGTACGTTCGTTGAACAGGGAAGAGGGACATCGACAGGCATTCTTCGCAAGACAAGGGTTACCGGGGTCGTGAGTGTATATGAAATACAGGCCTGGAGCAGCCCCGTGGGGCATGTGAGGGGGAATAGAACGCCGCCTGAGACCTACAGACGCACGTGTATATATCAGGCAGAAGTGCATCCGTTGTATGATTGATAGATGGCTCAAGCCGTTCTTCGACACGCGGATATGGCTGTCCAGGTGGTCCTGTGAGAGCTGTAGAGCAATTCAATGAGTTGAAGCTAGCTCACCTTGATTCCTGCATCTCATATGATCCCAGTCCACCACACTACATCTGCATATAACGTAAGTTAGTGAACAAATTGGCACATGTGCATCGGAATTTCTATCAATAGAATGTGGCTAGTACGTAGTACTAGGCAAGATCTGGACAGTACTGGACTGTGGATCTCGAGATCTCTGTATCACTTCATAGAACCCCATACTCGAGAAACAATGCATATACCATTGAATTACGTATGCAGCGGGAACAGATTCTGAAGGTGCAAAGAAAACAGAGCTCACTCTGGAGGGTAGCGGTCCATTGATGGGATGTTCGATTCCTCAACGATTAGCGCGCAACCGGCCAGATCTAGTCTCCCAGCGTCCGGCAATTTGCAATGCAGTGCGCGGAGCTGTTGAATACACCTGTATGCGCTCCAACAGTGAGTACCGTGCACCCCTCCCACTGGCCAGTAACAGGGGGCATCGTACTGCAGGTTTGTAGAGTATCATTGCTACTGCAACAGTATTTCGCGACCAATTCGCGAACTTAGATAAACGGCATCGGAAGGTCGTACTCACGAAGAGCTCTCAAATTACAATGATTTGCCAAGAGGTGTGCACGATACCGTAATTGTGCCTGAAATGTTGCGGTTCCTCGCACATGAACAAGTCGGTCTATGAAGACGAGATCGTACATTGTACAATCTCGAAATCATAAAATGACTACGTGCACAGCGGGGAAATGCAAGTATGCTACAGTTTGTTCTACAACAGTAGAGCGTACACGAGGAACATAAATCAAAAATAATCTATACTGCGATTCCTGAACGAAATTCCAATCCTCTGCTTGCCATCTACAGCGCCGGGAGACCGCCCTTCCAGAGCTCAAGCCGCTGCTCCCAGCCGTCCTCCATGATCACCCCATGCGCGATGTGGTTAGATCTGACGTGGCGCACCATCGCATCGCGCCGCTGAGGATGGCACCGTGCACGGTCACTGTATACGGGGCACCTGTGTTCGACAGCGAGGTGGCCAGCAATCTTGAGATGCCGCCGCCAGTCGTGGAAAGACATCTTTCCCTCGTGCTCGCAGCCTTCCCACGTGCATTGTAGACCCTTGAGTTGAGACTTGGGCGTCCCCGGGGGTAGATGCGTCTCAATATGCTCATCGAATGCATCGAGGTCCCCCCGAAGAAGGGCGTGGGTGCAGTACTTGCCGGTTTCTCTGACAAGTAATCGACAGATCACCGTGGCTGGGTCCTGTAGGTACGCTAGAGGCGATTTTCTGGACAGCGAAAGGTATTAGCATGGCAAGCTAAGTGTAAGCGGTTTGAGACACATACCGCGTGGGCTTTTGCTTCACCTGCTTTGCCATCCCCGCTGGAGGCTTGAGACGGCGGGTGGAAGGCTTCCGGGCCGCCTTCTTGATGACGCCGGGGCTCATGTATCCCATCTGTCCGTGCACCTGAGCATGCTCGGTAACGCGCAGACATGCACTGTCCGATGCACCGTCAATATACGGAACCCACTTGGGGAAACGAGTGCACTCACGATCCCATGGGCGGTGTAGAAGGCCCTGGTGTGGACGGACCGGACGACGAGGATGCGTCTGAGAGGTTTGGACAGTTCGAGCTGTCTAACGCCCTCAACGCGGCCACCATTGATCGCGTTGTGCGTCGGGGACCGACCTCCGCCGACTCACTGACGTCGTAAGGCATTGTAGACCTATCGATGACCTCAGAGACATCCTGAACGAAAGAGCGAGCGTACACACCTTGACGACTTGGGTGCCCTGTGTGCCCTTGACTTGCCCTTTCTGTTGTAGTAGATCGATATGAGACAATATCGATGCCATGATGTGAAGTACACACTGTTGCCTCCCATTGGTCGAGGACGAAGTCGGCCGCGTCCCAATTGTCATCAGGGGATTGATGCAGTCAAACGCTCTGTGTACCATGCGTCAATGCAAAACCAAGGCGATGGAACTGAGAGACGTACTGAGCCACACTGTGGAAGGTCTGTCTGTGTCATGTGTGAGACATATCAGTGATTTGAGGGCAAAATATCTGTAGAGTGCCACAAACTACATACCGACTCGTCGACGAGACTGGGCCTGATGTCAAGGCCTGGTAAGTATCCCTGGCGTTACTGGAGGGTACCAATCAGCGATTGTTCTGTATAAATTATCGAGAGACTCATTACCTGTAGGTGTGCGGTCCCCAGCGTGCATCAGGCCCCTGCGATGGGTCTGACGGGCCCGGCTCACTGTGGTGGGTGAAGTCCGAGAAAGGGGCCGTGTTCTCCAGCTGAATCGGCTGGAACAATGGAAGGGCGGACAGGCTTGTGGAGGGCGTTGCCCAGTCCGGCTTAGGTGATGGTGAGTGGGCGAATGCAAGAAATCCAGAATAAGACATTTTTGGGAGTAAGACCAGCAGATACGAGTGGTCGAAATTTCTTTTGCTGGCTTGTTGCGTCTGGAGAATACGAGATGGAGAAAAGCAATGCACAGAACTCGATGCGGGGCTGAGCTCGTTGAGGAGGAGACATCGTTGGCGCGGCTCATTTATACGCAAATAAGCCGCAGATGAGAACGAGCTCTGATGCAGGCTGAGCGTCAACGGGTGATTGCTTTTCGCCAAGAGGCAATCCGGAGGCAATCCCTGTGTGGGTCCGCCTTTGTTCAAGCCAAACAAATGCCTGAAATGTCAAGAGTCGGGAGTCAGTGAGAGTCCGCAACAGGGGATTTGATAACACCAGTCCAAATTGGGGGCTCACCTTGAATCGGGGACGGAGGAACATATGTTGCGCACCGTTATCACGGTCCAGCCGCTGGTTCCCGAGCCACCGACAGCACGGGACATTACAAGCGAGTCATAGGCGAGGGTCACGTTCACCGATGTCCACAATGCCGTTCGCTGCCGGGCACGTTGAGCACATGGGGCCGGGAACAAAGAGAGACAAAGTCCCGCTGTCAGACCATACAGATACAAATAGGTAGGCCCCGTCCCGAGACTTGCCTGGAGAGGTAGGTCTTCATGCGTTATAACCGAGGGCGCGGGAACGTCGGGCGGCGCGGTGTGGCACAGACCAGTGGCGTGCGTTGCTCTTTCCGCAACCCGGCTCACGCCCATCAGAAAAGATATGCGAGACAGCGTTCACAACTCACCTATAGATTGCTCTCTCGACGTTCTAAACACATCTGAGTCGCTTACGACGAGCGCGAGATTATCAGCTACTAACGCGCTTCGCCGCTTCCGTGGTCAATGCTGAGGGACCGACTAGCAACCACATTGGCACGATATCTCTGAAGAGCGATGGCGAGAAATCACTGTTATGAACAGAGGCCGCTTGACTCGAGTCACGTTTGGGTACGATTCTCACTGGCAGAGCACACGATAGTGCGATGGTGCGTATCGCCTTGACTCATCCGCACTTCCTGCAAAAATATCGCGTGACGCTCATAGAGGTTTCATCATGACCATGGCAAGACTTCTTCCGCAGTGCTTGAGCATGTGTCGCAGCTCTCAATAGAGAAGATGCTGCTTACCGACGAGCAGAGTCTTAGGTGGCACTTTATTGAGGCCGCAGGAGGATAAGTACGCATCATCTAATCTGTAGGATGTGCTCCCCACTCACCGAGGACTTCAGAGCTTTCGAACATAGTCTATAAACTATGAATGCGGCACCAGCAAGCTATAGGTGGAATACCCATATCTAACTCTGCATATCTCAAGATAGAGCGCCATCTTGATTCTTCATGGCACGACTGAGCAATACGAATGACGCCGATATATGCAAATTCAGCCTCGAAACCTGCTGCATGCAGTCGAGCCAGTTTCCCATGAGCGTTCATAAGCAATCCGCCCCAGAATTTGTCGCCGCACGGGTAACGCCCAAGTATGAGGTAGGTGGATCAGGTTCCGGGCAGGTCAGATATCTGGAATCCCAGTTGATCAAAGTGAATATACTCCGACAGGAACAAAACAAGGTGATGAACATCTATTCTAGTCGCGATCCGTGGGTTTGGGTCAACTCGAACGCCAGTTGCGTAACCTCGCAAGTTGCCGCCCAAACGCCGAACAACGGCGGCGAGACGCCAATCATTGCCGAGTGCGCTGGTGGGATTGAGAGCCTTCCCTGTACCTCCACCAGTCATGACGTCGGGCTCGCAACCACTTGACTCGCCTGCCAAGATGTAGTCACAGCTGTCAGAAAGACTGAATACTCTCGATTTGAACTCTCATGTCTAAGTCTGCTACATCTCAGGACTATTTGTTTTGGCTCGGGGCTGTTCAGGTGTTGGATCGACTCAGATATGTGCTCTCACGAGCATGCGAGCATATTTGAGTTCGACGCACATCAGTTTTGAGGATATGACACCATTCCTCGGTAAGTCGTATACGAGAGCGCCGAAGCACTGACTGCAATGGCAGAGCCCAAATGCTCGCTCATATTACTATTATCTCTATGTAGTCCAGTCCAGATGTTGTATGAGCATGTGCGATGATCTTCCATTCTGGTATGACGTCCTGTCAGAGAAGGAATGGTAGATGCTCACGTTAGACACGTTGCAGGCGCGTCTGCAGCCCGGCTTACCGGGTGGTAAGTTCTGCGTTCTTCCTCTAATCATCCCTGACTCTGACCGCAGACGTTGCCAGGTAGCTTCCCTACTTGTCATGGACTTGCTTCATGAGAAGAGTATCAAACAATGCACATGCGAAGCATGCCGAGAGGGCCTGAAAGGGAAATCGTCTGATCCGAGCGTTCAAGGGTGGGCTCAGCTCAGACATACCGGTTATGGATTCGCTGATACTAATCACGAGCTTAAATCCAGGTATTTCGAGGATTATGATACTACTCACCATGCCCAATTCGGACCCGGAGCTCGAAACAAGCTCCGTGAGCCATCGCCCTCGCGATGTCATTGTGAATGCGAGATGGACCGAGAAAATCGCCCCCCTGTACGTGAAGGGTGGTGCGATCTCGCTGAGAAATTACACCAGCATGACGAAGCAATGGCGAAGTGTTGGAAAGAGGACATAGACTCTCTACTTGTCTTCGTACGTCGATATCCGACTGCAGATTGCCAGCGCGTGTTCAGGTTTAACTCATAGGCTGGCCTTTTCTCCGCAATCCTGACCGCATTCAATGTCGACCTGTATAAATCGCTGAAGCCTGACTCTGACTTGAGTTCAGGCACGGAAGCTCTACTGCGTCAGGTCGCCTTACTCAACAACGGATCTCCGGCGGTCATATTGATTACTTCCACCAATACCTCCTCAATGCGTCCATCTACCTCATCTGTATGGATCAATGGATTGTGGTTCACAGCACTCGTACTCTCTTTATCCTCAGCCTTCATAGGCCTTGTGGCGCGGCAATGGATCAATCAATTCAGCAGCCCAACCTCGGCTAATGGAAAGCGTAGCGTGTACATGCACTGCTTGCGGTGGGACAAGGGCATCATCGCGTGGCATGTCCCCACCATTCTAGCCATGCTCCCGATTCTTCTGCAACTCTCTGTCGCCCTCTTTCTCGCTGGCCTTCTCGTCCTAATCTGGACATTGAACGAGACTATTGCCATCGTCATGACAGCGCTCGTCAGCATCCTTGCGGTATTCTGGGCGATCAGTATCATCGCTCCTGTCTTCAACTCATACTGCCCATACAAATCCCCGCAGTGTCTCATCTTCCGCCGCATCATGCTCTCAACCTCTCGGTGGATTGGGACCATGGCATGCAGAATGTTCCTGTACGTGCTCATCGGCTCTGACATCGACTTCGGGCCTCTGGAAATTCCGGGCATCAGCACTACGAGACGCTGGAGCATCCATCTGCGACGACTGTTTTCGAAATACATCCGAGCCATCTTGCAGATACCTCACAAGGATTGGGCGTCCTTGGAGGGCTCCCTGCTTTGTGCTATTGAAGGCAACCGCCACAGAAACAAGAACATGGATGAAATCAAAGACAAGGCCCTTGCGTACAGTCACGAGGTCCTCATGGACGACGAATTGCTCAATGACGTCATATTAGATGGCCTTGTCGCTCGTAAGGAAGTCGCGAATACGGAGGAGAGAACCCAGCTCATCCTGAGACGACTTCGTGCGATATTCGAGAGCAAGAAGCCTTTGTCCCTGGCCATTCGGGAGTCACTCGTGAAGGAAGCATATGAGGTCCTCAAGGGATGCCCCTTATCGCAGTTACTCGGTGATAGTCAGGAAGAAATTTGGGCCATCATATGCCATATCGAATCCTCAGGGGAGAAAGCAGTTTCATCATTACTGCGCCATTTTTCTCAACTACAGTATGACAATGACGCGCAAAGCAACGACCTTGTGTTGCGATTCATCAAGGCATCACGAAGCGCCGACTCGTCACTGATAGCCAGGCCGATCTGGATCGAAACCATCGAGGCTGGGAAATGCCCCGCTACTTTGAGTGATGTGGATCCAGGATGTGGGTATCGTTCAGTGAGATTTGAGAACGACTGCTAACGTATCAATGCTATTACCGCAGACCTGGCTTACGTGATCTCCAGTGTCGTGGCCAACTTCGTACCACCCACGGTACTCCCATCTGCAGTGGCCAGCAACGCTGTGGCGCTGCATGCTAGAATCACAGGGTTAAACTTTGCCATGCGAGCGACCTCAATATGGAACTCACCGCTCCAGTTCTCGCTTTGGCCAGTCCGTACAGTGTTTGGGGTCCTCCAATTCATCGCGGAACGAAAGGGGCATCTGTTCTGGATTGAACGGATGATATACTTGTTCGACGACGACTTTCCGACTTACATACAAGCCCATGCCCTTGCAGTGTATCTCGCATACGCTCTTCCGCGGCAGTATGTCCGCGAGCATCTACTGGAGGAGGTCAGAAAGCTCTGCGAGCACCTCGATATCCTTCAGAGACAGGCAGGATCGAATATGTGGTATCTGGCTTTTATGTCGTGCAAATCAGCAGAAGATTTGCTTCGTAGCTTGGACGCAGAAGCTGGCGGACCTGCGGACCCGGGTAAGGAGGGCGCAAATCTGGCGGGGGCAGGACAGGGAGGGGCAGATGCATAGATTTGATTAGGCGCAATGTTAATCTTCAAATCATCTTCTGTACCGAAACACTGCCGGGATACTCAAGATACAACCTTATCGGCAATCCTACATATATATGCCACGAGTTCCGCATCGTTCAGAATTGCAAAAATCACGTTATTGTGTGATGAAACGCGATGATCATATCAACGAGAGAACTACCAATACAACGGTGAATCAGACTCCTGACATTCTGGACCACTTTTGATCTATAATACCAAGTAGACAGCCGAGATTTCTCAACCAATCTCTGCTATCAATGATCACCAGGAGAGCGGAATCATGTAAGCTGCGAGCCGTCCATCAATTCGCGAGGCAGTGAAGAGGGGATGCGACCTGCCGGATCGAGGCTCGAGATGCCATAGCCTTGCGCCCCTGACGCGTGTTGAGCAGACTAGCAGAGTGTCTGCGCAATGCTCTAGCCTAGAACGGCGGTCGCGATCAGCTGTATAAATGCAGCGTTGGACAGTCCGACTCACGACTCACCCTTCCGACCTCAGCAGCGTGGTGACACGCTCAACAGGACCCAGCGCGAAGGTCTTCCCGTTCAACATCAACATTAATGCTAAAGGTAATAATGTATCGCATGCGCCTGCGGAGCGGCCCATAGCGGCGGTGAGAACGCCCATTCCACGCACGCTACGCCGATAGCTTCAACTTCGTCAATGTCGTAGGCCAAAAAGTCTGCCAATGGTACATATACCTTCTGGCTGGTATCTCACACCGCGGACTGATCGAGCCCCAGCCCCAGCAAATAAGGCAGCCCATGCAAGGGCGTCGCACACTGTGAGTCCAGTTCCACAGCGGCCGCGGGGGATTGCTTGACTAGATGCAAAATGGAAGAGCTGACGGCAGTACAGGTGAAGACGGCAGCAGGCACGACGAAGGTGGTCATCCATCACAAGCCGGCGGCCTCTACAAAGAAAGCGGGGCCGCACGCAAAGCAAGCCCTGCCGACGAAGTAGTGTCTATGTGCGATGTACAAAGTGTTCAGAGCTGAGTGGGAAGTCTCGAGTATCCTTTGTCTGAAGTATGAACGTGATCCTGCAGCAAGGGAATGTACCGTGCGTAACTTATCGAGGATGCCGTCGATTGTGAACAAGTACATGTCAACGTCATTTTAGGCTTCATGACTACGGTCGTCAAGAGCACGGCGAACCGACCGGATTCGTCAGAACTCCACAGCGCTTGAGTGTATCACGTGATGAGATAAGGTAGAGCGTGGATTGTCAGCTGGCTGCTGCACAGACTTGTCCATGGGGCATGAAGTCTTAGAAGAGTGGTATGCAGTACGGAGGCAACCACCGCTAGAATAAGAGGCACTTGGATATTTGGCTGTCCCGACGAACAGGGCTTCATGGCGGAGTAAGGCAAACACAGGGTTGGGTACGGGGTGTGAGACCGAAGTGCAGATTCTCCGAAGGGAGGGCTTGATGAAGCAGGAAGAATCGCAGAAGCCGTATTCGAGACAATGAGGGTCGAGGGCGGGCCGTTGCGCCTATAGCGCTGATGCTGGCTGGTACATAAATAGCCCCTTAAGTGAGATAGTATTGCTGGTTCCGTGCTGTCTATGAATAATTAAGGACACCCCCAGTCAAAACAAGCAGGGTTTGTCCTATAATCACGGTTGAACAGGTCCCGACGTCTGAGGCAGGCTCTGTAGGCTGTCCAGCACCTCAGACAGTGTCTGCGTAGTCGGGATCACGTGACCTGAAGCAGACGGCGCGCAAAACGACAGGACAATGCAGGTGGTAGTCAATGAAGGGCCCCTAGGAGGTTCCACCTAGATAGAAAGCCGTGAATTACGGGATATTGTACCTCAGCGCTTATGATCCGAGCTGGAAAGGCAAGTAGCCGCGATAGAATTGCATGTTCACCGAAAGGAAAGTGATCTATACGGACGTGCACCGACGATCGCCTGCCCATGAGTATGACAAGAAAATAACATAGCCAGCATCATAATTCGGCGTTGAGAGGTCCGGTGAGGCAGTAGTCCGCAGCCTTCAATGGACTCGGGCATGTCTAGAAGATAAAACACGTCCGCGCATGCGGCTTCAATCCACCCATTCAACGAGTACTCCGTCTGGTCAGTGGGCGAGAAGTGTACCAGAGTCGCCGGTAATTCATAGCCGCAAGCCAGTATGATGGGTACAGCGAAAGTCCAGCACGAGGTAAGACGCACGGTCTTGGTATGGCGCAGTTTTGAGGCGCCTATTGTCCAGCGTCATCGAAAACATACGAGGATGGCGAGGTAGGAGGTGCAGTTGAGTTACGTTTGGAATCCCGAAGCGCGGTGGTCACTGCATCTGAGCAGTCTGCGTTGAACACAAGACTCGAGGACCAGTCGGAGTCGCGTCGGACGATCGGAGCGCCGGCCAATAGTCCGAACGGAACGCTTGTCAGGGAGATCGGAGTCGTAGCTCAATATCATCGAGTACTGGTATTGATAGGACGGCGCAGTTCCTCGTGTGAGCGGCATGGGCATTCCGCCAAGACACCTAAGGCTTGGCAATGCCTATTGACTTGATCCACTCGTAGGCAACAGTATGTCATCAGCTTATGTTTGTCGACCACCGCGTCTGCTACAATCGAATTGTCGAACGAGGTGTGTCCTGATAGGGGGTGTGTGGAGCCACGAACACGACTGCGGGGCACAGCGTTATGAGTGCAGGACGCCCAGAGGCACTGACAGCAGCAATCGCAGTGTGCGGGACCAGAATCAGATGTCGTCCCGAGGACAAAGCGAGCTTATGCATTGGTAGAAAAAGCCGGTGAAAAGAGAGCGGTGGGAGCACTTGTTGACTAGATCTGGCGAGCGGGTGACAAAATGACTGCGGAACGGAATCATGCGCCCGGGGTGTCATCCGTGGCCTCCTGAGCAGCAGCGGCGATGTCGTACAACAAACCCGACAAGTTCTTTGGATGCAAAAACCAACGGGACTTGAGCTCGATTTCACGCAGAGATAGAGGGCGAGAAAAGAAGGATGACAAAACACGTTTGAGGGGGGCGAGCTCGTCGGAGGGGGCGTCGCGTGGCGCATCGGTTGAGGAGGGGGAGGGCCATAAAAGACAAACCTGTGCTGACTAATCCCGAGGCGGGGCGCTCGGCAAATCAACGCCTTGACAAGACAACCTCCTCCTCGACCAGGCCAACACCCTGTAGTGCATTCGCTTGCTTTAGTAACCCTCCTCCACACAGCTGGCTGTTTACATTCCCTCCGTCCTGTACATTTATCTCCTCGCACACGCCGAGTCGACATCGAACTTCGCGAGGAACAGCAAATGGTCAACTCGACACTCTGTCCATCGGACAACTCTCAGGCCGTCGAGCAGGATAGTTTCTGGAGCGCAAATGGCGTCAACTGGGACGCACATCGGATAGGCTGGGTTATTGCCGGGGCTTGCGCAGCTGCCGTACGTGTGGTGTTGTGCTGAACCAAGGTGGATGGCCACTCAAGTCTTCCTTCGCGATGTAGACTGTCATCCTCACCATCATCAATGTAACTCAGCACTGTTTGTGAGCAATCCCTGTGTGGCACTGCGTTGGAGTTGCTGAGCCACCCCCCTGTTCGATGCAGGCACTACACGAACCGCGCTGAGCAGCGACAAATGTCAGTCTGGTCTTGTCTTCCCCGCGCATACAGTCTGACCTCGCTCATTTGATTGAAGATTGAGAGTCTTGTATATGCCTGCGGTCTATGCCGGTGTGCCGCTCCCCAACGTCCGCACTACCGAGTACTCATTCACATCCAGTCATTTCCTTCTTTTCCTACAGATATTTCCGCAGCTACACGTACTATGATCTCATAGAGTGCGGTCAGTCCACATCCAATTTACAGTTTGCGTCTCATGACAGTTCTGATGGATTTGCACCGCAGCCTACGAAGTACGTGCTTGCTTGTTATGGGAACCCCAGCGCTGACGCATTTTTTTGCGATAGTCGGTCACCCTCAGTGCTTTCCTGTACGATCTTCCATACTGTGCATTGTTCTTGCATTAATCGTCTATCCCAGTCTACTCCTCATCGAGTTCGTAGCAGCAACAGCTGCAGGCCACAACGTCGACAATGCGATTGCACGCAAAGACAAGCACAAGATGCCCATTCCAGTACGACCGTGCGATACTCGTTCCATTCTGTTTCTGCGGCTGATCTTGCGACGTGTAGTTCTGCTGTTGGAGATACAGACCAACGAAGGTTTGTTGCACTGCCACGGTCGTCTGACACGCTGACTAATGTCAATCTGCTAGGCTTACTTTATGTACACGCTGAAGGCACGGCGCTGATTACTAGTAAGATTTCCCGTATTGACATTGCGTTGCAGTGGTCTGTCCTGCAATATGTCATTGTTCGCCCCGGTATGCTCGCCAATTTCTGCGCCACAGTGCCCTTTTTGAAGCTTATCCTGCGCATCAGTGCTATCGATAGTCGGAATCATCTGCCAGCATTACGGCGTGCTTTGCGAGTCGGGACCGTGGAGTTTCAAGACTGCTAACGCGTACATCGAAGTGATCGATGCGGCCAGCATAACGTGTGTCCAAAACAATCCTGTGGCATCTGCAGCGAGGGATCTAACTTGGGAACTAGAATCGCTCTTTACGGTCTGATAATCTTCTATTCTCTCACGAAGGACGAGCTCAAGGGCCGGAGACCGCTCTCAAAGTTCCTCTCCATCAAGCTCATTGTCATGCTCACGTTCTACCAAAGCCTGGTGGTACGTTTTCTTTTGCGTCTTGCGGATACTCCACGTATACTGAGATTGCTTTTTAGTTCGACGCCCTAGAAGGACGAGTGATCCATGGTGAGCTTGCCGGTATTGTTTACCACAGCCGAATGTTACATTGTCGTAGCCACACAATATTGGACGGAGACGAACATTGCTGATGGCCTCAACGCTCTGGCTGTCTGCATTGAGGTCAGCTGTGTGACATCCACGAATGTTTTCCTTCTCGCTTACTCGGTGCTAGATGGTGTTCTTCTCGGCGTTCATGATGTGGGCGTATTCGCCGAGCGAGTACAAAATCCCTGGTCAGCCCAAGACGAGCATCGGGCGGCCCCTCCTCGACAGGTGCGTCTGCAATCACTCCCCTTCCGCATCACGCTGACGATCCTTGACCATCGCAGCATCAACTACTGTGAGCAATCCCCTGGAATTCTCCACGGACGCATCACACTGAACTACCCCCCCACAGCGGACTTCGCGGTCGAAATCGCGGGATCGGTCAAGTTCTTCGTCGATTACTTTACAGGGAAGCCGTACGCGCACGGACCGCGAGTCAAGGAGGCCGGTGCGGACGGGAAGGTGCGCGCGCGGCCGGGCTTTGGCGAGGCGTTCGGCGTGGAGGGCTACGAGCGCCCGGCGAGTGCGAGTGAGTCCTCTCGCGTGCGTCCGCGGATGAGCTACGACGAGAACATCAGGCTAGCGCCGTACAACTATGCGCCAGCCAGCACGTCGCCACAGCCGGGCGCCGACTCGGCGGAGAGCACGTCGTTCGAGGGCGAGGGCGCCGCCGCGCCTGCGTATGCGGGTTACGACACGAGGCCACCCCACAATGCTGCAACAGATTCGCGAGTGTACCGCGGCCCCCCAGCGCAGTACTAGTAGTAGGGGGACTGGGTTCACGAGGTGCTTGTGTGTCGTTGCTTGCTTGATTTAGTAGCGTACGGCTTCGTGTGTATTTCTTCTGCCGCTCTTGATCTTCCGCCTGTGTCCGATATGTCTATTCCCTCGCTGTGTATCCGTGCTTGTATCTTTCTTATTCTCCGTGAATATCCCATTACCATGGTTTTCTTCAATACCAGTCGTTTGTTTTTTACTCGAGTAACAAAGGAGCCTCGGTCATGCAGCAACGTTCCCGTGCTTAGGTAAGTCGGTCTAACCCACGTTGCCGCCGACATGTTCTTACCTCTCTTGCTCATTGCTCTGGATGTCGACGCACGCCTTTTCTTCTCGCTCCATATGCGAATGACGCGCTTATCTTCCGCTGGGAAGCCAAACTCCGGCATCGCGCATGACTTGCGTTTCAGCGTGTCGAAGTGGTCCGCCTATGAGCGTGTGCGATCTAGGCGCTCCCGCTTGCCTTTTTGTAGGCTCTACTCGGTGTGAGAACATAGCGCGGGTGCTGCTAGTGTGCGGCGGGAGGGGATCGTATTTTGGCCGCGGTTTGGGACCGTGAAGGAGGGCGCGAAATGAGGACCGCCAAAATACTTGCACATCGGGCTGGATAGTAAGTGGTGAAAGCTCACCAAGAAGTGCTCTGCGCCGCTATAGCGCTATGGATGGGCGAAGCTGGAGCGTAGTCGATAGCGTGTATGGAGGAGCTCCCTGTACAAGAGTAATTGGCAGATGTATGCTTTGGAAGACGCACCTGTAAAAGCCTGCAGGAACAGAAAAGACCGCGGGATGGTGTTCTTGAGTCCTCGCTTCGCACTGCCTGGAGATGCGGGGGAGAAGTAAGATGTTTGAGGGAAAGAAACACAAGTCTATTCGAGGGTGGGGCGGCGTCCTTATACCTCCACAGCGCGCTCACGCATCTGACTTTGACTGGGTCTCCAGCCAATCAGAAGGCAAAACAAGGGAAATGACGAAAGTGCAGAGTAGATAGAAGACGAGAGGCTGATGACGTCAAGCAAAGAGACGAAGTCCACATGCCCTATCAGGTATAACACCTTCCGAATTCAGGTACTGACGTCCGATGTTGGCTCACGCGCTTCGCTTGACACAGTAATATTGGTGCTGACGCTCGGTCCTGGACGTGCTTTGCTCTCTATAATTTGTCATGCGTAGTCACAGAGTCCTCCCTACTGAAAATCCATTTCCAGTGCATGTAGTTACCAGATTATCATGGTTTTCACCTCGTTGATTATTTTTCTTCCTCGAGTAGGCTTGTGTACTGTATCCGGTCCAACATTGAAAGATGGCTCTTGATTATGACAAATGACTACCGGGCTCCCGCGTTAAGATATGATTTCCCGTACATGGACAGGCGTTGCGCTCGGAGAGAAGTCATTATGGAGCCGATGGACGGGTCACAAGCTCGACGAGAACAAAACCGAGGTCAAGTCCTCCCAGTAATTGGCTCCTGTGACATGTGGTTGCACTATACGAGATTCTGGTACGTCGACCTTCCCTATAAGGATACATACCTGCCTATTTCAGAAATATTTGACATGACGCGTCCTAGCTGTCTCGGCGTCTCCCGGACATTATTTTACATATAATGCGCTTGTGTGTCTCGAATGAACTTCAATTTTCTCGTATGCCCGCATCTCCGTGATTCAAGCGACTACTACGCCCGAAAGTTCTTCCGCGACAGGTCGAGTCTAGTGCTTATGCGCTTGCAGTGAGTGATTATTGTTGTTTCAATAGTCACCTCCGGTCCTTGTAGTCAATTCAATTTCTGTTTGGAGCCTTTCAGCTTGTCCAGCTTGTCCGGCTTGTTCGAGCTTTTATACTCCGGCAGGCTGGTAAAGTTGAGAAAAGTTGTCAGCAAGTAAGCATAAGATTCTCTCGACGGGTCCTGGGAAAACCCCAGTCCATGAGAACTGGGATTTTGGGAACCGGGATTTTCTCACTTTGCCGCTCCCGTGGCGCTTGATGGCCTGAACAAACTCCGTTGTCGCTCGAATTCTTTAGTTCAGAAACGCGCTGCATCGCGCAGGCCGCTTCGTCGAACACCAGGAGCAACCTGTGCTCCCCCTGTGCGCTAATAGCCAAATTCGGAAGGTCTCATTCCGGTTTAGTACTGCACTTGCACCTTTGCTTGCCACGCATGTCTCGTCCTTTCAGGAGGGTTGTTTCTATATCGGAAGCATCTCTCGTGATATGGTTTTTGCTGTGGGAAGGATGTTCGAAGCCAGAAGTAGCGACAGACGATTCAAGCATCTCAAAGGCGTCGTCTAGCGTCAAATGAACCGTTGTTCATCTCCCGCGAACAAACCAGTCCGCACTTTGGACCCGGTCCGGGAAGCGTGAAATTAACGCTGAGGCTCACCAGCACGGCAATCTTCTTTAGCAGTCCTTATATTCCATTCGGCATGTTACTAATCCGTACTGCGACTTTGCAAGCTTCACACTCCAAGGCAAACCTTCCAACCTGACTGTTTGCTGCTTAGACGGTCAAAGGCTCCCTAGGTAATGCTTTTCGAGGCGAGTACCTACTTTTGCCCCTTGGGCACACTACCTTCCAAATAGTTTCCTGCTTACACCGGGAGTCTTGAGCGCTAATACTTTCGGCGGTCGTGCAGCAACTGACGTGCTGAGGTAAGCAGGTCAACCCCGCATCGCTTGTTAGCCGAGCTCGTCGCCGCCAACGACGTTCTCGCCCTTCTTGATCCTCTCTTGTTCATCGCTCTAGACGTCGGCGAACGACTTTCCCTCCTTTCCCCCCTCTCTTTTCCTCCTCCTCCCCTCCTTTCCCTCACATTCCTTTACCCGCCAGCTCTGTGCTGCCACATCACGTCGCAGCGATGGGGTTCAAGACAATCCGCAAAGGGCATGCCATTGCTCTCACGCACGAAAACCACTTTAACATCAAGAAGCGTGATAGTGAGTCTCGGCTGCGCCTGCGAACGTTATAGTGCTGAATATTAGAATTGCAAACAGACTGCCAAACTGGCGGCTTCTACCTCAGCCCGACCGCGGGGCAGACTGTCCCCTCGGGCTCGTTCAACATAACCTGGGACACCTCATGCATGACGACGACCGCCGTCGACATATACCTCTACAACCCCGGCGCAACCCCGCCCATCATTCACGAATGGCAGACCGTCGACTTTGCCCCGGGCTCGTACGTCGCGGACCTCAAGCCCAAGTGGTGGAACTCGACCGCGAGCGTGAACCTGCAGCTGTCCATCGTTCCTGCAGGCTCGTCGCTCTTTATGGTCACGATGCCAGCCGGCCCGGTCTTTTCTGCAACATATACTGCACCGACCTCTGGCCCCACGCCCGCGGATGCAGACACCAGTCAGCCGGACGCAGCGATCCAGACCGTAAACAACGTCCCCTCGAGCAAGCATGGCCCGTCGCGGGGTGCCGTCGCCGCGGCGGTCCTGCTTCCGCTCCTCCTCGTCATTGGCATTGGCGTGTACTTCTACATCCGGCGCAGCCGCGCGAAGGGCAAGGAAGCACGAAAGCGGTACAGCCAGGCAGTCGACAGGCGCATGTCGACGATCTCGACCGACTGGAAGTCCGTGTCTGCGGCTGGCGCGGCCGCGGCGATCCGCAACAGCATCTATGTCGGCGAGGCTGACGGTGCTCGCGCTCGCGCGTCGTCTTTCTCGTTCGGCGCCATTCGCCCCGTGAGCACCGTCGCCGTCGAGGGCGGCCAGGCGGGGATCGGCGCGGGCCGCGGACTGTACTCGCAGGAAAACGTCACTTTGGACGAACCCGATGCACCCCCGATGGCACAGCTCCGCCCGAACGTCCGCGCGTCCGCATATGGCGAGCGCATCTCCCGCGTGTCGTTCGCGGATGCGCCACGCCCGTCTGCGGACCGCCGCACCCGTGCGTTCCACACTGGCCACCTCCCCCCACTCCCGACACGCCAAGATTCGGGCGATCTCTCGCCCACACAGACTGTCGGCCCATTCTCGCTCACCCCAGAGGCTATTGCTGCTCGGATGAGCAGTGAGACGGTCCCGCGCCCCAGTGTGGATGACATGGTACCGGCTCTCTCCAGTGCGTAGTTTTGTCATTCTGTAGTTGGAATCTGCGTGCTCACCTCGATCCAGTGATGCGTACTTCTATGGACGATGATGGATCGGTCGTGCCCCCATCTCTCCCCGCCGCGGCGTACACTCCGTCCTCCGCGCCCGAGGAGCCCATGTCGCCCATCGGGGGTGTCATGCCGATGCCCTCTATGCCAGCCATCGCCATGTCCCCCGACGACATGCTCCGCGCGTACGCCGAGCGTCGCACGCTGCACTCTGCGCCCGCCGTTACAATACCCGCGCCCAGCTACAACGCGACCGGCATGCGTGTCCTGTACTCGCCCAGCACCCCGCCCTCCGCCAGCACTATGCTCCCCGCCTTGCCTACGGCTGTCGTATCCCCTGAATTGACATACCCAGGAATGCCTGTCCACGACGCCTTTACGAGCGCTGCGCTTGCGGGGCCAAGCAATTTCGACAATGCCCACATCGGTACGGCCGAATGAGCATTTGCGCCCGCGCCCGTGCATAACATGCACATGTCTCCCTCTCATTAAAGGTCTCCGCGACACCCGCACCGTCTGTTCTTGCTTGTAGGATCTCCGTGAGGCGAGCCGCATTCCATTCCTTACCTGGCTCGACGATGTTTTATTAGCTCGACCTCTTCCTTCAGATATCTTATCTCTTTGCTTCCCGCCTGCGTCTGCCTGCCGTTCGTACGATTTGTGTCACCGATACACCGATACTCTGATACATCTTCTCCTGCCTTGCCTGCGGCCGCTCGTCCGCCGCGGTCGCGTCGTTTATATACCCGATATTTATACATGTGCGATACTTCTCATACCTTTGCCCGTGCGGGCCGTTCACACTATACTCTCGCCCCGATCATGTACTGGTCTTCCTTGCGCCCGCCCCGCGCTCGAGGCGCACGCGGGATCACCTGATGTTTTATGTCTGATTCTTTTGGTTGTTAGTCTTATGTGCCGTGTAATGTCCAAACTAAACTTGGAAGATTCTTCACTGACTTCACCTCGCGAGTTGGAATGCCTGCACTATCCCCACTCGAACCAGGTACATGCCTTCTGACTTCTATTTCGCGCACATCGCAAGTCTATATATCAAATGAAATAAAAACCAATGACGGGCCAAAGCTACGCGTGCAAGATCGAGTGCATGATCGGACCAGTATCCAAAAATATGACGAGGAAGACGAGCGTGAATAGGATCTGATACTATGAGCACCTCACCTATGACATATATGAACTGCGGTGTAAAGCAAACTGCTTCAAGGAAGGAGGTATGTAGGGTTTAGCAGTATGTGAATGGACTCAGGATTCGAGAGCTCTGCACAGTTCTGTCATGCTGAGACACATGCGAGCGATATCCGCATACTCCGTCGAGCATAGCCCAAGTTTGTTGACGATCATGTCGTTTGTAGCAAGTTGCAGATGACGAAGCGGCCACCAAGAACAAAACCGCACATAACTTCAAGGTGTTCACGTCCGAAAATTGCTTTTAGATCCAATGAGGTGAGCTGAAGAAATTCTAAGACAGCTAAGCACAGGATATTAGCAACAATCGTCTATAGTGTGGTGCCTAGCACCAGCTATTGTACGGAAGCACCGGTCGATCGTCCTCAACTGTGGCTAGCATAAACTCGGCTATGAGACGGACCAGGGCCTCAAGCTCTGTTTGAGCGTCGCAACTACTATTCACCCAGTCGATGAATGCTGCCTTGGCCTCCTTTTTTGGTTAGGAAGCGATGACGCGACTCAGCACTTCGTATATGGATGCCGAGGACGAGTTCGCCAAAATCCGATCCAGGTGAATCGATACACTGTAGCATCCGAAATGCGTCAGGGAATCCGCATGAAGAGTCCGTAATGCACGAGTGGATAACTTTCGGCAGGAAGGGATTGTCTAAGAGCGCTATGGACCCGTTCAGAAGTATGTCATCGACAACGGTGTTCTCATGCGGTCATTTCTCGAATAGTGCGTTTCTGCACTTGGGCGTGGGTCGGGAGAGGTCGGACTTACAAAGTGATGGAGCCATTGTCTAACGATGATACCGATCGAGGCCGCAGACTGGCTGAAAATGAATGATGAGAACCATGAGACATTGATCCACACAGGTGATTGTGACGGAGTTGCACTACTGCTCGGCTTGCAGGCAGTATATAATTCGACGTTGAATTCTGGTCAACGCCGAGGAGAACAAACCAGCCTAATGTGACATTTGCAACCAAAGAACTCACGAAGAAAAGCAGTGAATCAATTTACTCTTACCGCACTTTCACCAATTGTCCATCACGAGTCGCACCTGTCGCCCAGCTTTTATCCGCAGCATCGTTGTACTTCGTCCGGTCATAATCTTTTTCATCCTATTTTTGTGAAACATGCGATGAGCAGGGGCAGGCAGAGACATCTGCCGCGCCCACCACGTCTTCGGGGTTCTGCGTGAGTATTGTCAGCATCGTGATTCGCGAGTGGCGACTTATGTGTAGGTATTCACCCACCAGCGTTGTTTTCGCGGAGTACTGTGTCCGGCAGCCGACATCGCGCCGAATCGAGTGTCTTGTTCATGTTTGTAAAACCCATGGGCCATGATCAAGTTAGCCATAATTGAAGAAGAGGAACGCCCTGGGGTGGGCTATTTGCACGAATCTGTCAAATTGCTCTTTGTGAACGTCACAGGCCTGTGGTCTCTGCCTCTGATCAGCAGATTAGTAGACACACGAGGACAATGCGGTGTCTAGATGTTGGCTGCTCGCGCAGAATTTCTGTCATCTTCTGAGGCGCTGCCCCAAATCCGGCCTCCCGTAACAGCCAACAGACTGCCGTAGCTCAACTGTCGGTGGTATGACAGATGACCGGATGACATATCAGTTGCGCGAATTCTGATTGAGCGATACTATATGTGTATGCAAATGATCCTACAACAAACGCAGGTATGCACATCCGAGTTCACTGCCCTTGAAGGGCAGTGAACTCGGAGGACCGAGCGCGACGCAACACACGAGTGTCATACATCCCTGGTACATCGCTTTTAGGATCCGGGGTCCAGTTTGACGGCGAGCGGGTAACAGTGGGTCCCAGTACGAAGATATTTTGGCATTGGATGAAAGCTATCGGTGCCTCAGTTCATCTAAAGTCACCTCGTGATGACGTATGCACCGGAGTTCAAGCGGACTAGAGATTCGTTACCCTATTGGCTGGCGCATACTGCTGCACAGCCTGCAGCACATCGGTGCCATTTCTTTCGTCGTTCCGCTCAACTCCGCTCACACATACCTCCGACGGCGATCACACTGCAGCATGCCGCAAGCGATGGAACCTGTACATAACTTGATGAAGACGATTCACTATGATGAATGTTCTTAGGGCCATCAGACTGTGTCGCGGAAACAGCTTACTTTGCAGGTTTGTCAGAGCCTCTCAACGTAGTTCCTCAACGGAGGCAGCCAAAAAGCCTTGGGCCTGGATAGATAACGAAGAGTCGCTAGATGACTATGGGCCCTCGGGATACTACCCTGTCGCGATTGGAGCCGTTCTGGGATCTCAATATCGGGTCGTGGGCAAACTGGGGTGGGGAATTTACTCTACAGTGTGGCTAGTTCAGCAACAGAGGTACGTGGGTGTGCCACAGTAGTTTCACAGTCGCTTTTGAACTTGCATTCAGCGATGGACCTTTTGCCGCGATCAAGTTAATGGCAGGTACGCAGCCTCAAGAAATTGGTAATGACGTAGTTCTTGACGTGCTATCACTAGGCTACGTTGCAGACACGCCAGAACTGCATGAGCTCGAGTATCTCCTGCGCATGCGTGATCAATCTCCTCAGCATCCTGGTCATTCCCATGTCATCCAGCTCCGTGATCACTTCTATCATCAAGGTCTGAATGGCAAACATCTGTGTCTCGTGACAGAACCCCTAGCGCAAGACCTACATTCGTTCTCTCGGCGATGGATAAATACGTGTCTGCCTGTCAATTTGATCAAACGGATTAGTCGCCAGATGATCTTGGGCCTGCAATTTCTGCAGGAAGAATGCAATATCATCCACACTGGTCCGCAGTCTTTACACCGTGTTTTCTCCGCCATCGCTTACATCCTACTTGTGGACCACGCAGATATCAAGCCTGCCAATGTAATGATGGTTGTAGATCAAAACGTGGTTTCCGACGCGATCTCTGGTCCTATAGATGTAAATGTTGGAATTGGACCTGAAGATCGCCCAATTACACGAGTGCGATCTCAGGCGATACCTTATCCTCTGCCACAAGGCGACTTAAACTCGAGCGCTGCTTGGAAGGATGTGCAGGTCAAACTAGCTGACGTCGGTGTCTGTGCGTCCAAACACCAGGAACTCGATTCGGTTGTAACTGATCCCCTTCGTAAAGCTTGTTGGGCAGACAAAGTTTCTGAGCATTTCACGGACTTAATTCAAAGTCCAGCCCTGCGCGCACCGGAAGTGTGCGTTGGTGCGGGATGGGGCAAGCCTGCTGATATTTGGAGCCTGGGTTGTTCAGTATGTCTCTAGACATTTTCCGCCTGACGCTAGCACCAACAAAGCTGCAGATCTACGAGCTCTATACGGGCACTCCTATCATGCGCCGAGATATAGGGGATGCGTCGGTCCCATTTATACACATCGTTCTTTTCGGCGATTACCCTTTAGATCTTATCAATCGAGGGAAGTACAAGCACTTCTTCTTTGACAACGACGGTGCGTCCGGCATGCATCTGACCAATGCATTTATTCCGAATCCGGACAATGATTCGATGTAAACCGCAGGTTCGCCAAAGGTCGAGTTGCCTCGACCAATTGGCATCGAGTCGGCGATCCGAAGACGAGGTGCTCCGGATGTGGATATGTTTATCGACTTCCTAAAACTCATGCTCACCTTGGACCCTAATCAACGAGCGACTTGCGAGGACTTACTTGCGCACGCATGGCTGAAAGAGTGCGGTTTTTCGTCTGATCTTGAGTTCAAATTAACTGACTTGCACCTACGTTGCGTCAGGCTTGATTGAAGATACTGCGATTATTTCGCTGTGTTACAATAACGGCTCTTCACGTTCTGGATCGTCAAAATGGTCTAGCTCCGCATGGCTAGCTAAACGGCTGACTGGCTTTACTATATTCCAGCGCATTGTGCGCCTCAACCCACCACTCCATCTATTCATTTCTCTGTACGATGAGACCGATTTGCAGACACGGAAGGGCTAATTTTTGCCGATGATAAGGTTAAGATACAATCGATGTAGTTTGTATGGAGCCCCGGATATATATCACCACTCAACTCTCCATTACGCGTATGTCTGCTGTCCTGCTATACATGTCCTGCTATACATGTGACAGGCTTCATCATAGAAGTCAACTCGAGCGGCGGAAACAATGCGCGGATTTCGATCTTACATAACACTACGTCACGATCACTGGTATCCACTAGGTGAAGATAACGTGGACGTCATGCTGCGCAGCACGAACTTAGCTGAGCATCAGATAGTCTGCGCGGATAGACTTAACATCAGCAACATCACTGAAACGAGGCGGAAAGTGCACTCACCGGCGGTACCGAAAAGTTGGTCGTCAAAGGGTTGTATCTAGCAACCCACTCGCCAAGATCCTCACGTACTCGATCCATCATCTCATGATCTCCCTGCCTTTGCTCCAAAATGTACAGAACTTCGACAAGAGTTTGCCAGAACGTCGTTCGCGGTAAGCCCCAATCGTTGTGCCTGAATGTTTCCTTTTTGCCACATAGATCGTCAATGAGATTCGATACCCTTGCTCGAACATGTTCCTGGTAGCACACCGGTGAAACCAGACTTGCAAGGAGGACTGCGGCATGGCATGTACATAGTGCATTCTCCGCTTGTAGCATCTTAATGGTGAGCTGTCCGTCGGATCGAGTCTCAAAGCTTGATGCTAGCATCTGAAAAGCGTGATCAATCACGGGAAAGACGCCTGCCAACAGCAGTCGGCTGTGAGACATGGGACATAGCATCTGCTAATCTGTTAACGCACTTTCATGAGATACGGGGGAACTGTTAACGGTCCCGCCAATGAGGGATGCTCCTCCGCCTGTACCTCTCCAATTGTAGTAGAACATCATGGAATCAATCAGGGAGAGCGTTGTCGCAATATATCCGGAAGATTTGGTGGCGCACAAGAGTCTAGACCAGGTGGACACGATATAAACCGTATCATGCAGATCATGAACTACAGCAAACTCTTTCCCTATACTTGTGAGCCACATCCCGAGCTCGTCTTCCGAAAAGTCGTTCGGCCGTCTGTCCGTGCTTTTGTTGGGGATAATGTCGCTATCCATCACGTAGTGAAGTAGGTCAGTAGCAATGTCGACGATTGCCGCTCCATGTGGGCTGGTCCACCCGTATCTGGCATGCACGAGGTGAAGCCGCTTGACCGCTAACGCACATGGATGTAACCGAAGGATATCGAAAGTCCCGGGTTCGGTGCTTCGTACTGCAGCGTTGAGAATGCATGGTCGTATAATCGTGTCAACGAACGTGCTATCCTCCAGTAGGTCGTGCGCGCGCACGAGGACCTCTTCGTCAAGGAAGTGAGTGAGTGGGTCGAACATATAGCTTCCGCTGTGTACGAATCGACCAGGGAGGATCCCTTGCTCTTGTAGTCTCCAGCTTGCATAGGGATGGTTGTGTTTGTCCGACCTGAAGAATCCGTTGTTGAAGTAAATGTAGAAGTAGACACTTGAAAGCCACGCTCGACATGCCGACGCAACCCGCCGACACGCTAGCCAGCCCCGGGAGAGTACAGGCGGTATCGCCACCTGCTGTGCGGCACTCGACGTAGGGAGAGTGAGCGGAGTATCGATTCTGTCGTTGCCATCCTGTCCCGGCTGCGTTCCACCAGCATCACGCCAGGTGTGTCTCCAGGAAGTAGAACGCACGGCCCGAAGAAGCCCTAACCATGGAACGACTTTGGAATACAGGCGAGAGCTCTGCACAGTCTTGATAATCCAGTACGATAAGAATGATTGTGGGGACTTGTAGGGGCAGTCTCGCCGGAAGGACGGCGCCACAGTGGTGAAAACGAAGAAAGCAAGTAGGACTGCTACGGGTACCGTAACTATACCAGTGACGACCGCGTTCAAAGATCCGAGGAGGTCCAGTAAACCAAGTAGAAAGAGGACCAGCGAAATCAGTAGAAGAACTGGCAGGAGGCTGAGGATCTCTGGAACATGCCATCGCACAAATCCTGCGTCATACCGGAGGCAATGGAGAAGTGCGCTCTGTTCTGGGTCTGTAGAGGTGGGACTGATGAAGTGGTTGAGCCATTGTCTGACCACGATGCCGACCGAGGCGGATGCGAGACTGAAGACCAAACTCATGAACCACAACGCGTTGATCCATACGGAGGAGGCGGACGCAGGTGAGCTCGATCCAATGGAGCCAGAGAATGGTGCTTTCTGAGTTGCTGTGGACGACTCGTTGAAGAGCGCACCAAGCTGCACCGAGATTCGAAAGAGGATCTCATTTGAAAGATCAACGCCGGGATCCGGCTGCAACGACGGGTAGACTTGGGCATTGAAGGTCGTGAGAACCGCGGAGAAAAGACCAGCCTGTATCCCCATTCAGTGCGAACAAGGAATTGTACAGAGTATTATGACTTGCGAAGACCAGCAGTGCATCAATTTCCTCTTTCCACATCTTCACCAAACTCTCATCATGTGCACGCAGTCCATCTGCGCACTTCTTCCACCCTTCCCTCGTAGCCTTCGATATCTCATCCATGTTCCTCTTGGCATCCGTTGCTCTTCTCTCTTTTGCTTCTCTACATTCGCGGCGGCATTCACACACAGGCTTGTTGGAAGTGCACATCGCGGATTGCTAACATTCGCATGGCCAAGACATCGGCATGTAAGCACATTTGGATCTGTAAAGACTCTACGTGAACTCACGTCCTCTTCTTCTGGCATATCATTGGATACCATAGCATCTTCAGTGCTCACCACACTCTCGGTGCAATCACCATTCTTCTCCCTATAATGCGATGCATCCGATACTTCTCGCCTCTCGTCTCGGGATTCTGCATGCCGAGGAAGGTCTGGAAAAGCGGGGACGGAGTTGTACACGGACAAGACACAGGCCATCTCGGACACGAGACCTGGCCTCAGGCTTCAAGCTGAAATCTCCAGCTCACGTCTGACGCGCGCATGGTGGACCGCCCTAAGCTATTCATCGATCACGTCCCCAGTGGGGGCGTGATCCGGGGCACGTGAAGTGCCTGGGCGCGTTGGTCCAAGCGCGGCTCGTCGTCATTATATGCCGCGACAAGCTGCGCTGCCATCGTTGTCCGAGCTCATGGAGCTGGATACTCAACGTGTATCCCGCGAAACATGCCACAACAAGACAATCGCCATCCAAGTTCTCATGAACTGCAGCTCACGAGACATATCTGGCGTTGATTGCAACATAAATCATGGATTGACCAGATAGTGAGGAGGGAGATGAGACTCTAACACTATCATAGTTCACCGCGCTCAAAGACGCCCTCTCCTCCGTCCTTTGTCAATTTGTCTTTTCTCACAACGCGAAACATCAATTTCCTGTACCTATATGTGAGTAAGCAAAACGACCGGTTGTGTACTGAAATGAAAATGTACCAATTGAGGCCAATGTCCGAGCTGAATTCTATTTCCGGCTCCAGGGCCTGGGCGGGGGACGAGTAGGAGGCCAGCGCGGACCCCACTTCGTACGGCATATGTACCTCATCATACTGATGATTGAACGCCTTGCTTACCGTGATGGGGCCCCCACCCGGTGCTTTCGAGGACTAAATATTGTTAGCCATAAGTCAAGTATTTACCTAATCTGCAGAGACGCTTACCATCAATACGCTTCGCTGCTGCATGTCTCGGTGTCAGCACGGTGTTAATGCGCGAGAACTGAAGTCCGGCCAGACTGAGGATGTACATCTTGATACTGGGGTTTTTGTGCCCGATTACGATGAGGCTGTGGCTGCCAGACGCAACATGCCGCTAATTTCGTCCAGACTTGAAGGCAGTACACATAGGCACGAGGCGAGAATCTCTCGGATATGACACAGGGGCAGTAGCAGGCAGTGCAGTACATCCGGTCCTCGTCAAAGGGTGAAGGGAAGCATAGAGACACGAGATCAATCTCAGTTCTCCAATATGATGGCGCTAACGCGGAAATGAGAGCGAAGGTGGTAAGAATCATTGAGCTATATCACGTAGAGGGATGCACAGAGCTACGGCCACGATACGTGATATATGGAAAATATGGTTCGTTTTGTTCGCTGTGTTGCCTGGGCTCCCGTGCGGCTTTTCATCAAATCATTGGTTCGCCACGCACAATCCCGGTTTGGTCCTTCGACCCGCAGCGGATTGCAATGCATCGGAATGTACTGATATGGAAGTTTGAATGCAGACGGAACGGCACACAGAACGTCGCCGACCCACGTGTTGCAGGTTATTCACATTATTTCATGCCCCGCCACAAGTGATTGAAGCGACTTTCCTTCCTCAAAGTATATGATATGCTCCTTCGGATTGATTGCGGCAGTATGTTAAGGAAGCGTTGCGCCAACAATGATACGGCGTGGTTTTCCTCGCTGCAGACAGCTATCGACATTGACCCTGAGTTTCATTACTCATGTCACTAATGTCCCTGATGTATGTCGAAGATGTATTCTCCAGCCCATTTACGGCTGCAAAAGATACGCATATACCACACTCGCAATATTTATATTTTCTTCGCACAGTTATCTGTTATCTGATACCCAATTCTCAATTGCCTCCAAATCACGGGGGTAGAAGTATCCGTCTACGACGATTCGCTGTTTAGTGACGCCCACATGCTTAGACGGTTAGCCTGACGTCCACGTACCTACTCGAATGGTAGCATGACTGTGAACTACTTCATGAGTCGTCACTTGGGGCGAGGGCGGGGAGGAGGCCAGCGAGGGCCCCACTGAGGATAGCTTAGATATCATTGTTCTCCTCGTGAGATATTGTCCTTACCGTGATCGGACCATTCTGAGTATCACAGACATAGTCAATACTTTGAAACTAGACCTTGCGCTCGAGACTACTCACATAGCCTGCATTTGGCTGCTGGGGGGAACTCATCGTAGGTTGGTGTGAAGGCGACCTTCACAGACGAAGTTATATAGAGGCAGTTCGACCGTGTGATTTCAGGGTGCTATGCACCAGGTACGCTATATGCCCAGAGCATAGCAAATATAGCTAGCTTATGATCCAAATTGAGCCCAAGAGGTCCCACATGACCTGATCAGATGGACAGAAGCATGAGAACTCGGCGAGGAGGGAAGGGCTAGCCAGTGACAGGCTGTATTTCAGAAGCCGAGGAGTGTGATGAACATTCATCATGTCAATGTCTGACTGCCTTATCTATACTATTCATTTCTCTAGAACGGAGATATGATAACACCTACCATAGAATAATCTGGAGGATGGTGTCACTTGAACTCGTATGCCTCAGGCTTTGTTTTGCACAGTTAACAGACAACGAAAGAGCCCGGGAGAGTCTGGCCCTATCAATGGTACCTCCGATCGAATAACATGCAGTTTGAACAACAGGGTGAATCTGCTTAAATCTGGCAATCAGGGATATGTCCCGGCCGCTCTACGTACTGCCTACTGTTTGGGCACAACGACATACGTACCTGTCAGGTGTCACCACGCCTTCTCCATGCGATACATGCATCCCACGGGTTCCGTCAGATACCAGAAACAGAAGCACGCACATCCAAGCGAACACGCGAAATCCGTGAGGAATGGCCTGTGCCATGGCGGTGAGCTTTGGTTCTGCGCCCTCGAACTCTGTAGCACTGCCCGCTCAACGTTGCAACGTGCTGGACGTGTAACTATCACGTGTGTGCGTTCCCACACTGCATCTCCACGTCAAAATCACAAGACCACGGGACTCTTCTCCGTCTCTGGTCTGTATCATAGCCCAAAGATATTTTGCAGCCATGTTCGACAATCCCATGGAAAATTTCTCGGTGGAATCAGCTACTTGAGGAGCCTTTGATTTACTCGAGTCCCCGGGCTGCAATTTTCTCCGTCTTTGAAGCTTGAAGGTCCTGGCTCAGCCCCAGCCCCAGCTCTATCACACGTGCGCACATCGCTTCCATCCATACCTTCGCAGCTCATGAAACGTCTCAGGGAGCGATCGGGAACTAGATACTCCGGATACTGCAACCAACGGACGCGCGGATAAGCTTGGTTCTGTCGAGCCTCATCACAGCTCATCGCGCTCGAAGCAGGCCATGAATTATTTGAGCTCATCAGACATCCAGCCGTCTGCACTCCTACCTGACGTCTCTGGGATTGCATGCAACAACATGCTTGAGCTGAACATTATCAGTCAGCTTCTCAGGTATCACTGTGAACGGGAAGACTACGCGTTTGCTCGCATCGAACAGGAGCATCATCTTCCATATCGGGGTCAGTAATATTGCGTTCGATCCGAACACCATGAAGGTGCGGTTCAATGTCTTCTGCCCCTCCAAAGTTGATTGATAACATGTGCTAGGCCTTGAACGCCTTGATCTCTCCTGACATCAAGCCATTCGCCGCCGAGCCTGGAGCACTCGGGATCCCTTGCGATACAATTTTGAGCCTCAAGGCAGAGATTGACTTCGCCTTCATTGACGAAGGAGGCCCAGTCTTCCACCCGAACATCCCGACCAGAGAGCTGAACGTAGGATCGTTCAAGAGTGACCCGACTGACTGTCAGATACTCATCAACTCGTTCCCCGATCTGGAGCTTGTCGGAGGAAGCCTGCGTAAGCACTACAACAGTGTCTGGGACATTGTAGGACAACGAATGGACTTTGCACCAAATGGTAAGTGCCTTGCAGGCCGCGTTATTGAAGCAAGTACAATTGCGTGTTTACTGACTATCGAGTTAACGTGGCGCAGGACATTGGGCCACGGAAGTATTCGTAACACCGAGATAAGATATGTTGGGCAACGAGTAACGAATATATGCAGGTCCCGATGTAGGAAAACATGCTGCCCATGTGCAGGCGAAATGGACGCCACAATTGACGCCACATTTGTTCTTTCTCATTTGAAAGAGACCACGTCGTGTATATCGCGACGTATTTTATCCTTGAGCAGCACAATGTATGAAACGACAGCACAACATATAAAACGAAGGGTCGGAATGAACGTGTAAGTGTATGGCCAAGGCGGATACTTTTTCGGTAGCGTCGTCCTAGCAGACCCTCTATGTACAGCGTATATAGTTCAATAGCTTCGTAGCAGCGTGACTGCGTCTGTATTGCTCTCATATGTCTATTTGATACATACATCTCGGAGGGTTGGACGTCGTTTTTCACTCTCAACAAGTATGTGCAACAGAACGAATTTTGTCGTGTCTGCCATAAAACGGGCCTCAAGCGACCTGAACGGAGGGAGCCACATCACGACATCCTTCACCAAGGTGTGCCACTCGCCTGGAATGCTTTCTGGAGCTCTTCTGCATATTGAGAATATCGTATCATGCGGACCATTGTCATGCGGCTGAAGTCCAATCGCAGAAATTGCGAGACATGCGCGTGCGGTGCCGAATCTTTGGCCAAGTCAGAATGGTTGTGCTTGTGTATGAGTGCAGAGAACTGCTGAAGAAAGCAATTCCATTTGGGTCGCGTAAGCACCAGCTTGTCCGAAAGCACAGCTGCAAAAATCTTGTTGAGCAGTGCCCAAACCTCCGCTCGATAAATATCCCGATAGCATCTTTCGGGTGCCGCGGCGCACAGTAGTAGAGCGGATGCACACGAATATAACGTGTATCTATCTTTCAAGCCAACATCAAGTTGACGGTGTGCATATTTGAGAAGATATAACACTTCTGTAGACGTCGCAAGCAAGGTCAATGACGTTCTATGCACGTTCTGTGACAGACTTACTATCATGATGCACCGCCAACCCATTGTGCTCAAACGGCTCTTCGATGGTGTAAAGCAAACGCGAAAGTGCTTCCGCGATAGGAAGATCCGCATCTATTTGAGTACAAGGGACTCCAGGGTCATGCAGACACGTTTGTGCGAAGGATACAAATGCAATCCGTGCGTCGTTGCCACTCAAGGATAGATTGCGAGCTAGGTACTCTGTTATCGGCCAACCATATAGGTCCATAGTGTCCTTCGTGATGAGATATCGAGGTCGGCGCGCGACTCACTGAGAGAATGCGGCAGCAACGGTCTGGAATTCTCGAGTCAAGTACAGGTCCATACCTGAAGCACTTGCTCGCATGCGCTGGAGGGAATCCGCAGCATCTGAAAGACGATATGAGCGGTCGATGATGCAGGGATGGACGACTTCTTGTACGAATGTATTCTCAGAGAGGGCAGCATGTGCGCTCGAGAGAACGGTAGAGTATGTTTTCCTACAAAGAGGAAGATAACTGGGCGAAGACGCATCGAGAATGGCTCGCTCCACCCTTTTCCAATTGTCGAATGTCTTAGTTGGAGGGGCAACGCGACTGGCATAGCGTTTCAATGGGTCTGCCAAGCTTTCCAGTAAGCTCGAAAGCCGCTTTCAGGCTCGCCATGGCTGATACCAGGAATATCCAGATGTGTGGCCTGATCTGCGCGAACAAGCTCCGGGAAGTGTATTGGAGTGACCAGAGTGATGTAATAGGCTCGTGAACCGTGATCCGACAGGTCGTAGAGATGCCCATAAGTCGCCCAGAGCCATAGCTAAGACACGAGTAGGGAGAGCATGACGGAGACCGTGTGCAAGCCAAAGTGTTAGTAAAGCTTGTGGGGATTTGTAGGGACAATCCGCTCGGATTGTGGGTGACACGGTAGTGAATGCGAAGAAAAGAAATAAGACGGCGGTTACTGCGCTTATGAGTGCTGCCACGATGTCGTTTAGGCCCCACAATAGGATCAGGAGACCGATGAAGAGAAAAATGAGGGCCACAAGAAGAAGCACGGGGAGTAAACTGAGGATCTCCGGAACTCGCCAAGGTAGCAGCCCGAGGTCGTACCTCAGGCAATGACCCCGCGTGGCCTCCTGGGAGTTGGAGGGCAAAGGGCTGATAAAGTTATTGAGCCATTGTTTGACTATGATGGAAATGGATGCCGCGGCTAGACTCAAGACGAGTGCCAAGAACCATAGGGCATTGATCCTGACGATCCTCGCAGATGGCGAGGTGATGGTTGAAGGCGTGGCGAACGGAGGTTGCACAGAGTGGATGGAAGATGAATTGAGGGATAGACTTCCCAATTGTGAGGATATTTGCACCAGTATTTGGTTTGTAAGATCAACTCCTGGATCGGGTTGTAAAGCGCTGTAGACCTCGACACCGAATGCGGTGACGACGGCGGAGAATAGACCGGCCTAGTCTCTCGTCAATCACTAGTCATGTTATGAGCTGAAAACGACGTACAAATACCAGGAGCGTGTCAATCTCTTCCTTCCACGCTTTCACCATAGCATCGTCGAGAGCGCGAAGCTTCTCTGCACACTTCGCCCAACCCTCCTCTGCGGCACTGCGTCGTTCATGTTGAATGGAATCATAGTCGTCTTGGAATGTGTGTGAACATTTGCAGTTGGTGGATCGGACGGCTAGCCGCACTACAGTATCCATTCTTTGTATAACTGCTCTGCATTGGTACGCGAGGACCATTTGCCGAGCAAACAGAAGAACATACCTTGTTTGAACACTGTGCCCAGAACTGACTATCCTGCAGTTGCCTTGCTTGGTAGGATGCCACTCGTGATCGGGTGTACGATCTCACAGACTGAAGTTGCTGACGGATATCGGAATGTAGACAGGATCTTCGACTTTCAGCAAAGTGTGAGCTGCACCGTGTTCGACGTTCGCAAGTCTGCGGAGCGCCAGTGAAACTTGCGAGGCGCCTGCAGTTGTGTCCGAGCGCTTACATCCGTGAAATCACGATATTCTGGTGTCGCGCACTCGATTTTGAACGCAAGTACATGCATACGGCCAAGAGCCATACATTGAGATAAATATCTCCCTGGAAAACAATCCAAATGCCTCTAGCACACATCCCGCAGTTTTATGTTCGATGCATCTTGTCTGCTATATCCTAGCTACTTTCGACGCCAGGCGGAGCGGCTGAACAGCCCTCGAACCAAGTCACGCTGCTCGTCGTATATCCGCTACACCTCCATCTTGTCTCGGATGTTCAATCACGTGTATTCTGTCTCAGGTTGGTGCAAATAACTCAACATCCAGGTAGATTTTCCAAGAGTCTCTAGCATCCCGAAAATGCCACTCGAAATTCCTAAGGAAGAAGATATCAAACGTGTCAAAGTCGGTTGTGCCACAGTCCGAGCACACAGCTTCTGATTGTGAGGCTGAGAGACCTAAAATTCCGTGTGAACAACAATATCTTCCAGACGAAGAGGATGTTTCGTATCCTAGTGAATAGTGATATACGGAGATATCAAGGGGTGCATGCTCACGTCATGGATTCCGCCCTGAAGTTGATTTGGTCGTTTTTTGTCAGTAAATATGCTATTGTATAATCGCGCTAGATAAGACGACAGGTCTTCTCGCTGCAGGTGAGGTATTGACTGCCAGTGCCGACCGAACTACAAGTGCAACGCACGTCGTGGCTGTCGAGACTTGAGTGACTATGGATACTTCTATCGGGATAGGAATGTTCTTCAATTGGAAAGCTATATCCTCCATGCATGTGGCTGTCGGAAGCCCCTGGATGTTCCCATGCACTCGCATACATGTTAGGTGGTCCAGGGATAAGGCATCCCAATCGTCTCTCCAGGGTGGAAACATAATCTGGGATTACAGGCCATAAACTATATACGATGATACCAAAGAATGGTTATGCTGCCCACCGGATGCGCAGTCCTTGGTTGAGGACTGAACCTGATAGGTTCCGAACCAAAGCTGCAGACGAAGCAAGTATAGCTGCCGCACTGGCACCAGATCCCGGTAGGTTTGATCGGTATAAAAGACCGGCAGACGGCCTCATTTATCTCCGCGCTGATAAATAAGTATGTGGCCTCTGTGCGAGAATTAACTACTATCAGCAGCGGTTGCCCGTTGGAGCAAGGATGACGGACCTAAGTGTCATGCTGCCTCACGCAGCAAGATGTGGACGAGTTTGCTCTCACATTGTGCACTAACTATTTTTGAAACTCAAAAACATTGTGATACATCAACGTACTCTCCATATATATCGCACGAAGAGCGTAGAAGGCAGTAGTACACAACGACGTTCGAAGAGACGATCAAGCTTGCGGCTGGGTAGCTAGCTGAGGATGACCAATACTTTCCCACAGTTAGCGCATCAAGAACCCAAGCGCTCTTCGCGAGCGTTCAAGCGCGTGCGCTGAGTCTCCGTTGTCGTGGAACGTGTCTAAGATCCTATCAGCTCGGGCCTTACTTCACTCGGGAGCATTCGTGGAGCACACAATGAATGCGCATCTCCCTTCATTATATTCGACGCAGACAGCGCCTACTCGCCGTTATGCTCTTCGAAAGAGAGCTAGCGCAGTCGACCTCAAGCCATCTTTACAGCTGCCAGTCAAAGGACCTATCAGCAACAACGCCTTCAACGTTTTCTCTGCTGCTCATCGTGCTCAGCTACGCCTCATATGGGATTATGACTCTCGCGTCCCGTCTCTTGCATCTCGGCGACTGTGGGCAAAAGCGCGCGGTATCAACCCGGCGCAGGTCCACGCTTGGTTCTCTCGCATGCGGTCGAAGGCTGCCAAGCGGGGTGACAAAATACACGAAGGCACGTATGAACTCGATCCGAGTACTCGAGAGTGCTATGACTCGATTCGATTGCAAGACCACCCGCAAGACATCGTAGTGAAAAGGGAGCGTGCTGCATCGCCGGCTTCGCTCGAAGAGCCTGCGTGCAAGCGACGGAGGGTGGTTGCGGATGAACACACTTTGGGAAAGAGTTCTGCACCCTCGCGATGTTTTCATCCAGGAATAAGGATCAAACTCGAGAAGATGGACATGCAACTGTCGCAAACCCTGAATACTGCTGTCCGAAATACTCGCGCTCATGACAAGGCTCCGCATCCCGACTGTCTTATCTGCGCTGGGTCATCCGCCTTTCACTTGGAACACTTCAGCGACTCTCCTTCTAGCCGCAGCCGCATGTCTACCCCTGGTCTGACTTCCGGACTCCCCTCCTCAGACATCGACATGGATGATCTTGGCCCCCTCACACCACTTGATTCTAAAGATGGGATAGAGCTCGATCTCGCTGTCACCTCTGTATGTTCCGCAGGCGATCTCGCAGCGATTGGTGGTAGCTGTCTTGCGAATATACACTCGCTGCGCTGGACTACCCATCTACGTGGTCTGCCACAGGACCCGAAGTCTGACGACTCCTCTAAGCCGGCAGCAGCGCATATAGTCACGTCTTTTACGTCAGATGTCCCCAACGACACGCATATAGCTGGCCAAGATGCCGTCCCAGGACGTGTGGACACTCGAAGCAATTCTGGACCTCAGTCTCGTCATGCTGTCCTTCCGCCTCGCCAAAGACGCAAATGCTTGACATTCTTTCCTCTTGTTACTCCTGCTACTGAACCTATGCGAGACGACAGTCAAAACGGCTCCGGGTCTGCGCCTACTGTCGGGTCGTCTTGTTCCAGTACTCGGCTCGTCTCCGTTGCCGGCTCTGCTGCCGACAAAGATCATACCGCCAGTCCAAGCTACTATTCCGGCATGAAACGTGACGAGAATGGTATTTCTCTCCGCTACTACTGCCGCCCTGGTATCAAGCCGCGCATATACTTACCTATGCTACTATCTGCCAGGACTCACTCGTGATTGGACAGGTCTTTGCTCAATATCGGAAACGCCAGAAGTGGACAAGCGTCAGATAGATTCTCAAAATCCGACTACATGTCCACCTTCCGCGACATCTGCTCTACAATCATCTGATGCTGTAGACTGCTCTCCTCACTCAACTGCGGTCCAGCTCTGTTCTCCCGACTGTTCAGCTGAAGAAGACACGATCAAAGCTCTGCGTACTCTTTCTCTGGCCTCTCATTATCCGGGATCGGAGAGGACCGCGCTAAACCTTAGCACTGCTCCACTTTTGTCCTCGATCGCCACACGGTCTCAGCAAGAGACATGTCATGGCTCTACTGCGTCGTTGCATGCGTCGTCGCCATCTCCGAGTACACATTCCGATTCAGTGGATGCTTGTGCCATCGTTAGAGGCTCAACGGAGCACACGGAGCAGACGACTAACGCTGCTCAACTTGGCCTTCCTGAGTCTGGATCCACTAGTCTGCCGTGCCACGCGATCGCCTACATCAAGGCTACTGTGACCGCCTCAGACCAGCCACAAGCGCAGCCTCGCGTCACTTCCCGTGATGTTACGCCAAAAATTGTGCGCGAGACCGCCGACGCGCTGTGTGCCGTCGACCCCACGACGTCTCAAATCGTGGACGTCAAAAGCGAAGAGGAGGTCTGTGAGCCGCCCCGGTCCCCGGTGGTGGTCGAGGATGATGACGATACTGGACGTGAGTCATTTCTCTTCTACAAGGAGAATACGGCTCACTAGGCTCTCGCTTCCTCTCTTACCTCTAGATCCTCTTGCCGAAGTGGCTGCGCTCAACCGCCAACAAGGACACGAGGTCCCGCAAAAAGCGGAGGCAGACGCAAGCGAACCAGCTGCAACACTGACCAACCCTCCAAGCCGCCGCAGACGGGATCGTGCTAAGAAGTCGAGCAATATTGTTACAGGGAGGGCTGGCGCAGCATCAGCGGCCAAAGAGCCAAACAAACGCCGCAGGAAGGCAGCGATCGTGAAACTCGAGGCGGAGGTGAGCTGCTGCGAGACTGTTGTGAATACGCAAGGTGGTGAGTACGGTGACCATCTTGTGTGCACGGCGGTGGTTGATGTGTAAAACACATTTTCAAACCCCCAGTACTTCCTACGAAGACAGGAAAGCCACGAGTCAAGAAAGACCCTGACACCCCGACTGCTACAGCTCCCGAGGCCAGAACGAGCGCAAAGCCCATTAAGAGAAAGGCCGTAGCCAAGCTCAACGCAGGTAACGAGAAGCCGATCCTAACAAAGCCCTTACCCTCGGCAGATCCCCGACAGGTGCGACTACCCAACCTTATCGTACATCCAACGCTAGTAACGCCTGAACTGCCCTGATGACCGTCAGCGGGTACCACCTTCTATACCAGCAGCTTCGGTCCCGCATCCCGACGGCCTTGCCGCGTTCGTCCTCCGTTGGCAGGCACGTCCGTCGCAATACCTCCGTCGGGCTCCACCGCCACCGTGTCCGCCACGTCCGTATGTATATTCGCCGCCGGAGCTCGCCACATTCGATGCCGTTGTCTGGGATGCTCACGGGTTTGAACACATGGAACTGAGCGCAATCCCTTGGATGGCGTGTGTCGGCAGCAGGACAGCAGGTGCGTGGTTGTTCGAGATCGTCTCATCCACAGCAATCATTCTGTGACCTCCCGAACCATATTCAGGCGCCCCTAATTACTGTTCAGGCCCTTTTGTGAGGTCGGTCCCGTGTGAAGAAGCCAGAATGCTGCAGTATACAGGAAATAGCATGTCGGCAATGCTTCGAAAGGTCGTCGGAGTCCCGGAGCAGATTGACAAGGGTCTACTGGACGCAAACCAGCGGCTGAATATGGAGTTAGGGCTGGCGATACCATTCTGGTCAGCTTGATCGTACTCTATACATGATGTTACCAACCAGAAGTATGTGCCATTGATTCATTGGTAATGAGCGGAGCAAAGTCCGAGATCTGTTCTGGTCCTGATTCGATCGTGATTTGCGCCTCAAATACGTGAAAGTGAAAGACATGTCAAGATAACTGATGGCCTTGCTTTGAGGCCTCATCAAAGCTTACGTAGTGCCTTATCGACCAACCTGAAATTGCTGGGAAGCATCAATACTGGTACAGACAGAAGTGCCAGATAGCTATCGACGACCTGTCCTCGGCTTGGAACGCTCACAGCGCGGTAATTTTTAGCCATATTCCTTAGGTGATCTAGTATCATTTCGATATCTGCTCCATATACTGTCGACAACTTCAGGCATCTCAGCTACTCAATTCCGGGAACTCTACATACAATTGCTCTCCTCCGCCACGTGTTGTGTGTTCGGGTATTCGGGTCATTTAATGCAGCGTCTAAGCGACGTTGCCGAGCCATGCATGTTCATCGCAGTGCCCCATGGCAAACTCGCTCCCGGTTTGTGATTTCTATTCGTTCTCCTCCTTCGTCGTTGACGACTTCTCCCACTCACGATTGCTATGCCTCCACGACTACCCACAAACACACTATCCACCTTCGCGGCTCGTCGAGCCCAGCCCAACGCTAGCGCCTACTTTGGGCCTATCAAATCGCAATGGCAGAACCCAACCGACATCCTCTCCATTTTGATGATCATCGGTGGCGACGTTGTCCAGCAGGCCATCGCTCAGCTTGCAGGATCGGGACCTCGCCCACTTTCATTTGCCCCCGTCGCCTTCTCGTTCGGATGGGTTGCATATGCCCTCAACGCTCTACTCTCTGCAGTCGGTGACGGTCGCTTGCTACCTCGCACTGACGAGTCTGCTGTACTAGTCCATGCAAAGAATGGCTATACTCGCGCTGTGAAGTCATGGCCTCTCTCTAGGCTCATCCGAGATCACCGACCATCGAATGAGAATACCGAGCGTGGGCTGAGCATCACTTTCTACCGTACAATGTCTACGAAGCGTGCTGGGGTTCCCGACCGCGACTGGGTGTACTGGTGCAGTATCGCAACCATCATCATGCAACTCGCTATCTCCGTCATTCCGGGCGTCATACATGGGAACTGGATGGTTCTGATCATCACCGCTGGTGGGACGCTGCTGGCCCTCGTGGCTGGTGCCCTCCCACAATGGCAGGCGGAGAAGTGGGTCGCGCGACCCGTTGACCGAGGGAAACGGGAGGTGGTATGCCTCACAGAGGGAGACGGAAGCAAATCTGTCATCGTCATTATCAGTGAGGGCACCGGCATCCGTATAGCCGATCTCGCGACTGGCCGAGAGGCGCGCTCTATCCTCACAGTTTGGGCAACGTTCGTCCTCTTCGCACTATGGATTGTCCTTCTTCTCACTGTTGAGGGATTAACCGGAGATGCTTGGTATTCCCTTCTGCTCGGTGCACTCGGCATGATGCAAAACGTCGTTGCGGCCGGCGCAGAGCGTACTCCTGGTGCTCTCGGCTTCCACTTGGAAAAGACGGCCGACGTGTACGAAGAGAAGGTATTCAAGGCGCTTCAGAAGGCAGAGGACGTCGAGAGTGGTACAGGGATATATCTCATTCCAATCTTCTTTACGGGTGGCTTGAGACCTCATGAAGAACAATGGAGAGCAGATGTACTTGCTGGATATGCGAAAGAGCAACAGGTGCCGCTTTTCTGCCTCATCCATAATCAGGAGGCTGATCACATATAGCAGGATGTGGTATCCGAAAAGCATTGAGGACGGCCAGAGTCAGAATAACCGGGTCTGGTGGGCATCAGCGCGGCACCCATGGTTTCTTCGTCGCTTAACAATTTGCAGATGCTGCACTTACTTGACTTTGAAAGCTCCGGCTTCGTCAACTGGCAACGTGCCTAAGATCTCACAAAAACTGCCTTTCTATTTTCGCAGCTTTACCGACGAGGTCACATCGATGAATGCCATATTCATTCGTGATCTGCAGATCCGGGCGCAGTACCATCTTCTCCTGTCTATACCGCATCGGACCGCGGCCGCTGTCAAACTGAGCCTCTTCTCATCTGTATTGCCTCCATATTCGCTGTATCATAGGGATCAATGTCATCAATGATGATTGATGCTGCTAATTGTACTGTGATACATAAATGATTCACATCTGTGTGATGTTGTCAAGGAACGCCGCTCAAGAGCCACGTCAAAGCTTCCCTCAAATCCTGTTCGAATTTGATTGCTTGTTTCGCCCTGGGACAGAAGCTATAGAATCCGTGCGGAACGCCGGGGTATCTGGCGGGCAGACCCCTCAGAATTGCTGCAAGATATGATCAATGACCGCTCACATATCTATTTTTGTTCTGACGCCGTCCTTCCGGAGAACTTGCTCATATAATATGCCTTCGTCGCGCAGTGGATCGCCACCGCAGACTTGTATGTATGTCGGTGGTAGCCCCTTATGAGAAGCATACAGGAGAGGAGAAATCTCAGGTTCAGTTGGATTGATACAATAATCACCTGCCAATGCGGCGGTCAAGATTCACAGGTAGGTCAAAAACGGAAGAGGAGCACTCACGATATGCCCTGCGAAGTGCCTCCGCACTGACTATGGCTGCATTGCGGTTCTGCTCGAAAGAGAGAAGTTCGGGCTTGTACCTGCACAGCCAATATCAGTCAGCGGAATGACTCGAACTTGTGTGGCTGCTTACTCCTCGGGGTATGCGTCAGGATGAATTACGAGCGGGATGGTCAAGATTTGCCCTATGAGCGGGGAGCCTGCTAGCGCTGGGTCATCCTGTGCGCGGTGTGCTATGACAGCCGCGAGATTAGCTCCTGCCGACATGCCGCCAATAACTAGCCCTTTCTGGACCGACGCAGATAAAGACGAGGCTCTTTGGACAGCCTGGCAGTGGCGAGTTCAGATACCATCCTAGAGCGATGTAGAGATGACATACCCATTTCAGCCCAGCATATGCATCGTCGAGGCCTGTCGGCCACTTGTAATCCGGAGCTAGCCTTGATAAGCCAGGTACTAAGCTCAACGTACGTTTAGACCAGCGATCAAATGTACTTGCCGATAGTCGACGCTTGCTATAACGACTCGGCGCTCGACGGCGATGATCCGAAGGAGGTAGTCGTCCATGTTGATATCACCCATTCGCCATCCTGAGGGGGGGTGAGGGGTGCGCTACGTGAAGGATCGAGGTTATGCGACATACCTCCTCCGTGCATCCAGTATAGCAACGGGAATGCTATCTCTCCATCAGCGAATGTCGGTATAACGCATCTTACAGTAACTTCGCCGCCCTCTACCGCAACCTGGTGATCCTCGACGCGGTATGCCGACACTTCGAAGCTTCGTCAGTACACAATCAAAATACCACTAGCACGCTCACATGGGGGAAGGCGGCTTCCGTAAACCGAATCATTGCGCTGCACGATGTTGTTCGCATACATCTCTCTTTGGAGACGAAGCTCAACATTCTGCGGTCGAGGGGGCAACCGTTCAAATTGCTCCGTGAACTCGGGATCAGGCTCGGAAAGATGGGCGTATTGCGACATGGTGGTGGGTGATCAGCTCGTGATGATGGAAGCTGGAACTCAACGTGAGATCTCCTTCAGCTTATAACGCTTTGTGGAATTCCTTGTGCATCCGTGTGACGGAGCCGGGACTCGTAGCTGTGTGAGAAATCCATGAAAACAGAGAAGTGGGCGAGTCTTCCGTGTTGGTAACTTCTCAAGCCAATCACGCACTTACGAATCCCAATGCAGGCAATGTATCTGATAAGGAGCATGAAGCCGAGACGGCGGACGAGATTCTAAGATACATAGGACTGGTGTTAATGCTGCTCGAGGGTCGAAGATATGCCGCTCTCACACCGATGAACATCTTCCCAGGGAGTGTGTCAATGTAGAAACCAAGACAATCACATGCCACCAGACCGCCAGCAGGAAGGACTCACGGGGTTCAAGACTGATGTTCAGTACGGAATTGTCCTCGAGACGGAGCATACTCCATTGCAGGCTGGTATTCGCAATAGAATCGGTATATATCCTGGTATGTATCACAGAAGCTCGATTCGGCCAAGTAACCATTCGAGACCAGCCATAAAATCCCGCTCGTACTTCACAGCCTGCTGGATGTCTGGCCACACTACATGGAACCCATGAGGAACTCCAGGATAGCTATATACTAGTTACTGAGCATCACACAGATCGCAATCATAATGGTCACTCACCAATCGAATCTCGTCTCGACATCTGCCTCGTGGAGGAGCCTCTCGTACAAAAAACCCTCGTCGCGCAGCGGATCGAGTCCGCATATCTGTATATATGCTGGTATGCGATGGAGACAGCAGCGGCGAACACTCTGGGCTTGTCAGGTCGACTCCGCAGTCCTCTGTAGAGCGTTCAGGAGTACGGATGCAGAGTGTGGTGTCATGATGTACGCACGGTACCATTTCCACAACCCCTGCTTAGAGAGTATGGGCGCATCTTTGTTCTCTTCCAGCGAGAGCAGCTTGTCTCTGAACCTGTAGGCTCAGAGAATTAGACCCACGACTGGCAGAGGGCAGAAGCCACGTACTTCTCGGGATAAGCGTCAGGATGTACCACGAGCGGAATGCCGAGCATCTGGCCTGTCAACGGGCTACTAGAAAGGACCGGATCGTCCCGTGCGCGATGGGCGATGACTGCCGCCATGTTCGCGCCCGAGGACATCCCGCCTACGATAAACCCCTTGGAAAGCGACGCCGCTAGCCTTGACGCGCTGTTCGCAGCCTGAGAATTGATGTCAGTCTCGCTATTTGGATCCCCGGCACTAGAAACGTGCCCACAGCAGCCCAGCATACGCATCGTTCAGGTTCGTAGGCCACTTATGCTCCGGGACGAGCCTGACAGCGTGTATGACTCTACTGCAATGTCTAGGCAGAGACGTAGAATAGAGTATGCACCTATAATTCACGTTCACAATCACTATCCGAAATTGCGCGCATAGGATGCGGAGGAAGTCGTCGTCCGTCTCGAGGTTGCCGATCTGCCATCCTACATTGCGTTGTCTAGTGAACCATTTGCATACATCAGAAGAAAAGCCTACTTGCCTCCACCGTGTATCCAATAGAACAATGGGAACGTCGCCTCATCACCCTCGACAACCGGCGTATACGACCTCACAGCGATCTCACCGCCCTGAACTGCGGCCCGGTAATCTCTCGCCCTGTACGCATTCTCTACACAATTAGTTGAACGATCGCTCTCGCGCGAACGCACGTCCTGACTAACCTGGCGGCAGCCGGTGCCCGAAATTTGCCTCATTCCTTCGCCTTACATCCTGGCTGAAGAACTCGCGCACAGCCTGAATGTCGAGGTCCGCTGAAGAGGTTTGTAGCAAGCGGCTCAACTGCGCGGAGAACTCGGGGTCGGGCTCAGAGAGCTGAGTATGCTGGGACATAGCGGTGGGGAACCGCTGTGGTCAGGGAAAGCGTCGGGCGCGTCATGGTCGCCTGCTCCTCGAACGCTGGGCGCGGGCGCATGATAGTTTGCAGGGCGGGCTCGCGGAGTGATGCTGTTGATGATCAGACCCTGATCAAAATCGATTGCTTTGGCGCCCAGTGGTGGGTCGCGAGCACCCAGTGCGGGGGTGATGTTCAATGACCATTGACAACAGCAATGGCCGACAATTTGCGCACTGTTGACAATCCTCCTAATTCGTTGGGTCGGACGCAGGGCAGTCAATATGCTCTTTCAAAGCCATGCATTTCCTGTGACACACAAAGTAGCAAGCGAGCAATACAGCACACCACTGCCCGATTCCGACTACGCACATCTCGTTCTCCGCACGCCCATATCGTACATTGCGCACCCGCCAACTCGTGTTCAGTACTCCGCACTCTTCCCTGCTCTCATCCGCGCGTGAAAACCGACTTCGGGAGCATCAATCCAATCTACTCCGTCTTTCAGCAACTACAGATCATGCGCCACGCGCAGACGGGAGCTCACCACATAATTCGGCATGTCAACGACCTCGTGCATCCGCAGGTCCCCCGCGACGCTGCACAGCATGTACGCCTCCACGCGCCCCAAGCCGTGCTGCGCGGTGAGGAACGCGATCATGTGCCGCACCGCGTCACGCGTCGCCTCGCGAATATCTGCGTGCTCGCGTCAGCGATCCATCCAGTGATGAGAGCGTAGGGAGGAAACACGGGCATGGGTGCGGTGAGAAGCGTAAGGAGCAAGGGACGCACCAGGCCCGACGCCCGTCGTGCAATAAAACTCCTCTGTGCTCGCGTGCGGGTTGCACGCAGAGAAGTGCGGCGTCTGCACGTAGGGCGTGTCCTTGAGCACCGTGAGCCGCACCGTCACTTTCATTGGCGTCTCGATCGCGGTCCCTGCGCGGGGTTTAGCCCTCTGGCAGGTATTGTGAGGGGCGTAGAAGGACGTACCGCAGACCTCTAGACAAGGCGAGTAAAGTCAGACGATAAGCATATTAGCGAGTGGGCAAGCGTGGATGCGCACCCCCATCGCCCTGGGCGGCGTGGCCGTCCTGTGAGCAGAATCAGCAAATCAGGTATTCTCAGCGCACCTGGCCGTGCGCGGGACGGAGTAACGGGCACTCACACCGATGGAGAACAGCGCGCCCTCGACCCCGACGGGGAGGTACAGCGTCGAGCCCACGCTCAGGTGGCGCGTATCGATGTTCCCGCCGGTCCTGTACGGCGGGATTGTCGAGTGCGCGCCGGGCTCCGCGGGCGCGACGCCCATCTCGCCCGCGAACGGGCGCAGCGGGATGCGGATCCCGCGCGCCTCGTCGAACCACGCGTAGCCGTACTCCCCCGGCACCGGCCCCCCACCCTCTCCTCCCTGCGATCCCTCCGCTGTGTGTTTGTGCAGGCTCCAGATCTTCAGCGCGGGCTCCGGGAACTCGTCCGCGAGCAGGCCGAACCCGGGGATGCACGCCGTCCAGCCCCACTCGGCCGGTTCTGCCGCGAGGACGTCGACGCGGAGCGTGTCGCCCGGCGCGGCACCCGCGACGTGCACGGGGCCGTTCACCTGGTCGAGCTGCGCGAAGACGAGGGAGTGCAGGGATGAGACGGTGGAGGAGGATGTGATTTGCCCGTTGGAGGCGTCGAGGCAGTCGAAGGTGACGGTGTCGCCGGATTGGACGTGTAGCGCGGGTGAGATGCTGAGAGTGGGGAGGAGTTACAATGGGATTGGATTCGAGGTGGTCAGGAGGGATGAGGGGAGACTGACCTGTTGTCCCAGGCGAGATGGCACTGCGCGCGCTTGACGGCATGTATGGACATGATTGATGTTTCCTGCGTTTCCGAGGCTGCTCTCGAATATCAATACCAATATCAACTTTGTCGAACTATCTTCGACAGACTCCGAGAGAAGAGATCCCGGGTCGATGATCTTGATGTCCAGAGAGCAGACCACGACTGAAGAGACCAGAACCAAGAAGATATCCAAGCAGCTTTCCCTGCCTCAACACCGTCAGAGCGCAAGCATATAACCTCGAGCAGAGTGCGATAGCATATATGTTGCGCCTCGTTCTCGACGTGCCGTCCTCCCAGAGTCCCAGACCGGACGTCCGACGCGATAAGACCACGACGCGCCCTCTCGTGACGCGATCTGAGAGGCGCGCCCACGTGATACCACCCGCGGGCCGGTTCATCCGCGTCTTCCCCCGCGCAAGCTCAAGGTGGGGAAAGAGCGACGAAAGTGAAGAAGAGGCGAAGGGGACGAGAGAGCTGTTGCCAGACCCAAAGGGCAGAATCCAGAAGCCCCGCATCCCATCCAGACGTCACCGACCCGCGCAACAGTCGCCATCGCGAATAGCGAATCGCACACACACTTACGGTATGCCAGATTGCTGCCGTCGCATCCTGTCAGCGGGTGTCTGCTAACCCGCGAAGGGGCACGCCTGTGCACGCCGCATCAGCATGTGGTGCGCCGTGGGAGGGATCTGCACGGCGAGCTATTCCGGGGCCGCGCGAGGGGGCGGAAGGTCCTGGGGAGCTAGAAAAGTGGGTGGACCGTGCGGCTCGCGGCGCGGGGACGATGGAGGCTGTATGTGTGCGTGCATGGGTGGGCCGGGAACTGAGGTGGATCATATGATACACCACCTTCGACGCGCTATCTTCATCTTCCGCGTCTTGCCTTTGTGTTCATCATGATGCTCATATGCGTCTGGGTTTGATCATACGGAACGAGACCGGTTGTATACAGTGCAGGAACAAACCGGGTGATGCATGCAGCACGGATTGCGGTACGTCAGAGGCGGACGGGGGACAGCGTGTTCGGGCCGCGCGGTGAAGCATGCTGCATACAGAGCGGGAAGCTCTGGGCTGACATGGAGGCGTTAGAAGGAAGCGGGCTGATTGTATTGTGATCTGCAGCGTGTGCGGCAGCATGGGACGATTATACATGGAGAAGGCTGCAGTGACAGGCTCACACCCAGTTGTTGTACCGTCGAAATTCGCTCTGCAGCGAAGGGAGGGGTTTCCCTCCTGCAAAGTGCAACTGTGACCGCGTGAGAGGCCGCGCGATCTATCTGAAGATAGGAAGAGACCAGTAGATGGGTCGGTGACATGTCAACCGAACTGGATGCATGTTGCGGAAGCTCAGTGGCTGCACTAGACAGTAGAAGCGTAGGTTAGTGCTTACCGACTCTGCCATATATCCGGGAGCATGCAGACAAGATGGCATGGATAATATAGGGACATCAAGACGATTCGTACACCAGATAGGAGCAAGAAGACGCAAAACGCGTGTTATTTTCACTCAGATATATAATGGAATCTGTCAATGATATCAATTATGAGGAGCGTAGACCAGTGCTTACCGACTCTGCCATATATCTGGGAGCATGCAGACAAGCCAGCATGGATAACATAGAGACATCAACACGACTCATACCTTAGATAGGAGCAAGGATGACGCAAAACGCGTGTTCTTCTCAGTAAAATATCAGATGGAACCCGTCAATCATTACGCAATCTTATTCGGCATCCACAATCCGGAGTAAATGAGACGGTACTGAACGTGTCAATTATTGTCAAGCGAGCCCCACACTCCTCGGACCTGCAGAGAGTACACACTTCAACGAAGACACGCGTCCCTATTTGGAAGGCGTATTGCCAAAAACGACACGTATTGGCGGGTGTTGGGACGGAGCCTGGTTTGCTCGCCTGCACCCGCGACCGCTGCCAGCTGTGGTCGGGCATCTGCCTGTTCGCACTGCTCGTATCGTTGGTCAATTCAGCCGTGCACGCGATGCGGGCTAGCGGGGGGACTGGTGAAGATCTTCGGCGGCTCCGGCGCTGGGTCTCCTGTACTCCGGAGTGAGCAAGGCTGCACAGGCGGGGCGACGTACGCATGCGCAGCGCACGCGGGATGACAAGTTACGACGGTTGCGCGTACGGTGTCAGGGCGTATGATGTCCACAATCCATGTTGCCCCGACTTTGACAAAAAACGTGATGTGCGGCGCCAGGGTGTTAGCGCGCTCAGCTCGCCGGGGGTGGTCCGAGGCGGCCGGCGCGGGCGCGGAAACAAGGAGGTGGCAGGGTGGCAAGAAGGGCAGAGCAACAAGGGCTGGGACCGCCGCGGTCGTTGCTGTGCACGTTGATTGATGTGATGAACCTTGGGAGATAGTCAGGCACTCGGTGGCGCGACGCGCGGCGAGCCTGATCTCCTCTCTGCCCCTCCGTCTGCCTGCCCACTGCCTGCTCTACGCCCCCTTGCCTCCCTCGCCCGCCCCTTGCTCGCCGCCGCGCATGGCGTCCAAGCCGTTCTGGGGCTCCAGCACCGACCCGGACGACCCGCTCACCCAGGCCCTCGAGCCGCCCCCCGACGAGTCCCCCGACGAGCGCCAGGTCCGCCTCCACCAGCAGCAGGAGGCCGCACGCGTCTCCCACGAAATCGACGAGCACATCCAGGAGGACAAGAAGGAGCTCGACCGCCGCAAAAAGGCCATCAAAATCCTCCTCCTCGGTGCGTCCCCCCGCGGTGGCTGTGCCCCCGCCCCGCCCCGAGCTGACGTCGCCCCTCTAGGACAGGCCGAGTCGGGCAAGAGCACCACACTCAAGAGTGAGTACCAGAACGGGTGTTACGCGGTCGTAGTCTGGCAGGAAGTTTGCGTGGCGTGGGCGAGCCGGATGCGGTCGCGGTGCACACCGGCGTGTTCATCTTAGGGCTGGTGGGACGACGCTGGACGCGCCGGCAGCGACTTCCACCGTTCCCCTTTCGGACGCAATTGGGACGAGCTTGCCTGGTGGAGTTTACGCGGGCAGCCAGGGGAGTAGCTATCCCACTACTTGCGCAGAGCGAAGACACCTCTAGGCCTCGGGGACGACGCGCCGCCATCCCCCTTTTCGACGCAACTGGGGAGGACCTTCCTTGTAGCGTCCAGGTGGGCTGTGTGAACAGGAAGAAAGACGGCAGTCACCTCGTTCACCTCGTTCAGCCACGCCCAATTCACGGGCACTGCGCTCCCCACTGTTCTTTCTGCCCAAGGATCGCCCACCGTTCACCTCGTCCACTTCGCCTCAACTGGTTCCTATCTACGGACTGGTCTCAGAAGAGCTGGTGACAGGCGGGGCTGCAGGAGCACTTGATCTGGGTGGTCATATTATTGCCCTGCTGGAATATCCGCTGGCCTGTCGCTCTGCTCGTGGGCGGGATGCTCCACTTCGCCCTAATTTAATTTGGTCTGACTTGATTTGTGGTGTACCGATCGAGTGTGCGAGATACGACATACTGACCTACGTGCATATTAACAGACTTCCAGCTCGCATTCTCGCCTTCGCACTTCCGGAATGAACGCCTTGCATGGCGAACCATTATTCAGCTCAACCTCATCCGGTTCGTCCTCTCTCCTAATCTCGTCCCTCCCCTCCCTTCTCCTCACGAACCTCTCGCGTCATACCTAACCCCACTCCGGCAGCCACATCAAGAAGCTGCTCGAAGTCCTGCAAGACGAATATGACGAGTCCGTCTCCGCCCCCTCCGCGTCCTATCTCGCTAAGGGCAAGGGCGTCGCCGGGCGTCCCCCACCTGCAGGCGTGCGCTTCTCCACCTCACCACTCACGGACCAGCACCGGCGCATGCGCATGCGGCTCACACCACTCCTTCCGATCGAGGAAGAGCTCACGAAGAAACTACTGCCAGAAGCGAACGATAGAGTGCAGGACGTGTGCGTGCGCGCGGGCTCGGGGTGGAAGGGCGTGCTCGCAGCCATATCGGCCAATAACGCACAGAATCCACCCCCGCCACTCATGCCGCCAAGCGCGTTGAAGAATGGAGGGGGGAGTAGACCGGGGACGGCGGATGCGAGGCGCTCGAACGACCCGACGACGGTGCTCGCGGCGTGTAGAGACGATATCGTCGCGCTGTGGGAGGACCCGGTCGTGCAGACGGTGCTGAAGAAGCGGAATGTGCGACTGCAGGATATGCCCGGATTGTGAGTCCCGCGCGCCGTGCCCGCTCGTGCATCGTCACTGAACTCCACAGCTTCCTAAATGACGCCGGGCGCATAGCGGCTATGAACTACGAGCCCACAGACGGTGAGCCCTGACACTTCAGCTCCCTTTCCCGTGCATACTCATCGAGGCGACGCGCGGCGCAGACGATATCGTGCGGGCCAGACTTCGTACGCTCGGCGTTGAGGAGCACCGTTTCACGATGGAAGGCGGTCAGTCCACGAGCCGGTTCGGGAACTACGGCGTTGACCTACAACTAGGCGCGTTGCCGGGCTCGGAGTGGTACATCTACGACGTCGGCGGCTCGCGCAGCAACGTGCGTCCGCTCGTACTCTCTACAGTCTACATGATTTTGAAATCGATGCTAGCGACCACACTGGATCCCGTACTTTGACGACGTGCAGGCGATAATCTTCCTGGCACCGCTCGCATTCAATCTCACGCTTGAGGAGGACGCGAAGGTCAACCGGCTCGTGCGTGTACTCGTCTTTCTTGTCCCCCCCCTTGTTCCCCTCCTTTTCTCCTCTCCCACTCCAATCCATACCCTTGCTGCTGGCGAGACGCTAACGCGCCGCGCCTCGCAGGAAGACTCGATCTTGCTCTGGCGTACGATATGCGAAAACCCGTTACTGTCCAAGGCGACGCTTATCCTCTTCCTAAACAAGGTGCGCAGCGATCCTTCCCTCCCTTCCATTCGTCCGTCACCCGCCGCAGCCGCGAGGCGCGACACTCGATCAGACCGGTGCTTACGTGCTCCCGCTTTACTTGCCTATTTCCTGATTTTCGGGCTCGCTATTCCGATCTGACATCTTACCGCCCGCCGCCTGCCTATCTTGCCGCCCTCGAATGGTGCCCGCAATCACAATCGCACTCGCTACTGTGACGGCAATCGGAACTACGCTGGCGCGGGTGATCGACAGATGGACATCCTACAAGCAACGCTCGCCGCAGGTATCCGGGTCGTCAAGTACGTCCCGAGCTACGGCGACCAGCCAAATGACGTCCAGCATGTCACGAAATGTGCGTCCCGTCGCGCTGTGCTTCGTTCCGAGCAATACTAATTCAAGCCGGACTTGGTATGCAGACTTTAGAGACAAGTTCCGCGGATACCATGTACGTCCGTTCTTCACTTCGAGCTCTATTTCGAGGATGCTGTCGGCGGGGAGAGGGTGGCTCGCAAGCTGACGCGAATCTGTGTTGCCTAGAAACGACTGTCACCGAAGACACGGCCCTTCTACTGGCACGAGACGTCTGTGATTGTGCGTCCATCTGCTTCCCGCTGCTCTCAGTGCCGGACTGCGCCGTTGACCCGCTGTTGTAAATCGTTTAGGATACCCGGGCGACCTCCGTGATTCTCGTCGGAGGTAGGCACCTCGGGTTCCGCTTTCGATTTCTTGAGCACCGAACTGACTAGCCATTGTTCGATGATCCCTTGCAGTCCGAGAAGGCATCCTCCGTGCACACCTGCAAAGCGTCAACGTCATCTGACCCCGCACCGCACCCGCATTCACACCCGATACACCTGATACACCCGACACACCGATACCACCCTTTGCTCGCCCTGCATGTACGAACTGTGTACGCATACTACCGCCCGCATCTAATACCCGCCCACCCACTCACGGATGTAACCCTAATATGTTGTACATCTTGGTAACTTAAGAATACATCGCTTAGTCGCGCGCCTGCGCCTCGCGCTGCCGCTCGCTGCTCGTTATCGCTGCTGCGCATTTTGGTCGCCGTTCTCGCTGCTGGTCGTCGTCGCCGTGCGTGCGCCTCTCCAGATTTCCCAAGCCCTCCTCCGGATAATTGCCAGAAGACTACGCCTGTTTGTTCGGTGTTGCGTGTTGCTGATCGTCGTCCGCGCACAGAGCTCGCACTCTCCCACTTTCACTCTTTGCTGAGCTTGTGTCTCACGCACGGGCTTCGATCTTTGAAATTTGAGTTCTGACCACTCCGCAGGGACGTCACGGCGCGCTTCTCTTCCGCCTGATGATCCACCGGGTGCGATTGGGTGCCGTTGGGTGCCATTGGCGGGCTCTCCGTCCGGGTCGGGAGATTGAGGCGCCTGATGTGTGTAAGGCGCAGATTTCTTCTTGGTCTCTTCCCTGCCAGGTTGCATTGTGCCAGGTGGAACGTGAGCTACCACCGCCGATGTTGCGGCGTGTCGGTGAGCACCGATATCGCCCTTTCGGTGAGTACTGATAGATTCATATTGAATGTTTGGTGTGATGCTCGTTGCGTGATGTTCACTTATTTGGTTGGTGTGGCGTAGGGATGCTATGGCTCGTGAGACTGGGGAACCTCGAGTCGCCGAGTTCTCGCATCCTCAGTTCCTCGATTTCCCAGGTTCACTTCCCCCGTTCTTGGCACATTAAAAGATTAAGTTCCGAGAAGGGGAGGGAGCGCGAAATCAGGTTGGTGCTGATGTCACCCGCATCTCATCGGGTTCTTAGGCTTCCAGATGATACCAGACGCAAGATGTCTCGTCATACTACTCATGCAGCGGCTTGCCTCGCGGAACAGAACGTGTTTGAATTGTCGGCCGTGAGCACGCCTTGTGATTGTCGCTGCTGGTTATACTTAGGGTCGCCGCATGTTTTGATCTGCCCGGGCCTCGGTGCAGGGTTCCGATGAGGGTATGTGACACTTGGAAAACCAGACGTATCGACGGGGTGGACTCCTCCAGCTGAACGATTGCTCCCGATTGAACGTGCCGAGGACTGCTTTTCCGTTCGTGAGTTCTTCGACATTCACATCCCTCGTGGCTAGTCCGGTGACCTGCTGTGACTTTATCAAGCTGGGAATGGCGTCTGAGCGGCGAGTATCGAAATTGAGCTGTACCAGGCCGCGGCGAGTTGTCGAATTTTACTCCAGTGGTCTCTAGCCATGGCTTTCTCAGCCTGATCACCTTTGAGAGGTGCTCACACAATCAAAACACGGGCCACTATAACCTCATGCCTCATAGCATGACGGGTAGCCAGTTTTTGGGACACAGATGGCTGCTTTCCGTTCATCAAAAAGCACGAATTATCTCGATTTATGTGGGCTTAAAATGAGCTATCGAATGGCCTTAGATGCACCTTCCGGCTCTCCTGACATTATTTACTCGACCAACCCCAGTGGACAGGGTTTCGCGACGCTCGTTCAAAGGCTGGGATCGAATTGATATGTACGACCACCCGCCGCCGACTGGCAACGACGCTAGGGATCGACCGTATGACAGGCAGAAACTGCCTCTCGTCTCCTCACAGGTCCTGGGATTTCTTCATCGCAGGCTGGTTGGTACCAGCAAAATTTTTGACGGTCCTGGCTCGCGGCCCAATCCATACGGACAAACGACTCACTTTACAGCTTCTGAGGCTGCTGCTCGTCCGGCCCTAGGTTCTAGCTCAGCGCAATACGTGCGCCTTCGCGCGGCATGCGCGATCGTTGCACAGCTTTGTCGTCATCTTCCGAACCATCATTCGGTTCCATAGAAGGGGACGCCATAATTGTAGAGATTCACTTTCTTCAAGCTGATACATGCAAACGAGGCGACGAATTTCATTAGTGGTGCTTTTTTCAAACGACCGATATATTCGCAGTGTCGCTGAGCGCTCAGAGTGCCGTTGTGCGTAGTGCCGAATACGTAGGCCCGGGCTATGCTAGTCTGCGCAAGATTCAACCTCGTCGCGGAGACCAAGCGCACTTATAATGGTGTCTCACTGAGAATGACTTGCAGGGTTAGATTCAGGGCATAAGTATCGGGCCTTTTCGTTAGATCGATGGCAGGTTCGAAACGTGGGTGACTGATGCGCTTTGCACTGCCTCATCAAGAGCAGATCCCGCAATCAATATCAAACAAGCGACTTGATCGCGTTATCGAGGTGGGTTAAATGCGAGCTCACACAACTCTGCCCTCTTTGCGATATGGCAGGCATAACTATCTACGACGGCCCGTGCGATTATCTGGTCTCGAAAGTCCTCGATCTCAGCCCAATTGCGACGCCATGCAGATATCGTCTCATCGACTGCGAATACATAGTCAAGGAACATGTTCTTCGTATTCAAGAATTCAAGGAATTCCCTTCTTTTCAGTATTCCGCGATTTCGTATATTTGGCGCGGAAATCCCCCTGATCCGTCCGTTCCCAACGAGGGCGGAACATTCATGGTCAAGGGTGCGGAGGATGGCGATCCGATCAGCATCGATGTCCTCTATCACGCGTGTACAGCGGCACTGCAGCACGGCGCAAGCTACATCTGGCTCGACAGGCTATGCATTATGCAGACGTCTCGTGAAGACAAAGGGTGGCAGATTCGCCACATGTTCCAGGTTTACAAGTCCTGCAACCCGTGCATCATCCTTCCGGGTGGGATCTGTCGTCTAGTAGGGCTGGAGGAGAGGACTTCATGGATACACCGAGGGTGGACCTTGCAGGAAATCCTTGCTCCGGCATCGTCCTTGGTGCTCCTGGCGTGGAAGTTGGGCTCCGGGACATACGACAGCATTTCCGAAGGCCGCATCGACGAGGTGGTCCCGGGCAAATCCGCGGTGGGCCAAGTCGGAGAAATCATCCAGACCTGCGTCGGCGCCTGCATGTGGTTCACAAGCGCACACGCGAAGGATATGTACGACGTGATCAAGCTCAAGTCGAGCATCTTCGGGGACCCGGACGAAGACGATGGGCCGCTGTGGGCGCTCATCGGCGCGATGGAGCTGCGCGAGCCTGAGGCGCGGCTGCACGCGATCTGGCGTAGCGCGCTGATGCGCACATCGTCCCGCCCCGTCGACATGGTTTTCAGCATTATGGGCCTGTTCGACGTCGCGCTCGACCCACATGCATTTCACGCCGACGACCGCCTTGGCGCAACCATTGCGCTCGGCCGCGAGCTTCTCCGTCAAGGAAGACCCGCGAGTTGGCTGGGTATCTCGTTCTACTTGCCACCATGCCCGATGCTGTCGACGTTCCCCGACTTCCCGCAGACCAGCGTAGCGGGGAAGGCGCGCATCCTGATAGGAGATAAGCTGGTGGATGTGGTAGGCAATGCGGACGGAGCGTACCCGGCGAGATGGTGGCTAAAGGACGCACCGCGCGGCATTATGACGGAGGATGGGTACCTCACATTCACTGCTAAGGCAGCTCCTCTAGTCGCTACTGGCACCAAACGTCAGGACGTGGAGCTCTGGACGGCAAACGTGCACCTGGACGGCATCAATACTCCGCAGCTGGTAGCGATCGATAACAGCGTCTGGGAGTTAATCGCAGAGAGCAAGGCAATGCATTTAGCGAAGGCAGTTGTACTGATGATAGGTAAGGAAGAAGTGTACGACATAGAGTGGTTTCCGAAGTGGCAACACAAGTGCTCGTTGAGGGGTATGCTCGTAGAGGAACATGCACCAGGCAAATTCCATAGGACATCCTACTTCTTCCTCGGCGACGCATACGGCGAGCTGATAGACGGTTGGGAAGAGCGGAGCTTCGCCGTTGGTGGTCCTCGCACGAACCAACAATGTAGTGAGAGCCGCGTAAGCTAGATGTGCAAGAAACTTAGTCGTTTTATAGATGCAAAGGATCGAATTCGCACCAGCAACCAGAGAGGAGCCCTCAAAACAGCGATTACATTTATGGACATTAACTTGTCCACCACAGCACAGTCCATTACACTACAATACAACATGGTCGATTTGCAGATTTCGGCTCTTTAAGGTATACATCAGTGCAATTAGTTCTACATACGCATCTCACTGCCTTCAAGTCCCAACAAGTTGACGTTCCGTTCCGACCTTAGTCTTCTTCGTCGACATCTCTTGCAGCGCATATAGCCTATCAGGCAGAGAGATCGGCTTTGTACTTGCTCCGTTTGTCTAATTCACGGTCTGCGCTGAAATCTCGCAGCTCATCAACGCTAAACTTGGGGTGCAGAAAGACACCTTGAATGAGCGCAATTAATGCGTCGTCATCATCTGGGTCGATAACAGGGTATTGGAAGCACCATTGCATGAGTTTCATGGTGCTGAAGTTAGAGAACGGGTACCAGGGTGACTGAGATGAGGACACATCACTGTCGTGAACTGAGTCAGGTCCAATCACCCGGATAGTCACGTTATCGGCGAGACTATTGAGGGCAGAGATGGGTGTGCCTAGGATGTCCTGTTTGGCTCACACGCAGTTACAGAGTGATACAAAGTCAAACCTGACGCCTCTTTCTCGCTTTCCGACCCGCAGTCGCCGAGTTCCGAGTCCTGACCCGTGCTGGGTGGAACCAGCATATAGTCACCGGTATTTGCTGAGTCTTGTTCCGTAGATGCAGGTGTCCGGTCGTCGTCATATGTAAACCCTTCCCACTCAGACCACTCTTACTAGACTTCAAAAAAGTTCCCTATCGCGCGTCATAGTGTTGGCGACGTACCGCGTCTGGAGCCGTGTCCCTTTCTTCTTGTCCCATGTGCCCATCTGATTTATTGGTACCAATTTTGGATTGCATAGGAGACATCTGCCCAGACTTCGTACGCGTAGCCAGCAGCGCGACTGAAAGGCGAGCCTTCTTTGCACAGCGTTTGCTGTGGTTTCGAAGTCCAGATTGGCTCTTGCAAATCTTTCCGCATCCAGCACACGCTCTGGGCTGCACATAGGGGGTCATGATGTAGACTGGGAGAATGGCGGATGTGATTCCTCGTGAAGGACGAAAGATGGGAAATGGAGAGTCTGAGACGCCATGGTCGCAGTCGAATGACGCGGTCAGGTGACCGACGCGTGGACTGTCGAGTTCTGCAGGCTCGTGTCGGTGCTAATGCATTAATGGACTTGCTTGCCCAAGCGTGTTCCCACGGCCAGTGACTTAGCTTAGCTTGCGCTACCAGCAAGTTGGCAGGCTGGCTTGCAAGCTCGCCTAGGATGCTTTATCAAACGCCAACTCGCGTTGGTCCAACGCGGTGACCAGTAACCACTCCTCCTGTACGACGTAGAGCAAATACCGGACAGCAACATGCCACGGCGCACATTGACAGTGCCTCAGAGCATCATCAACGCGTATCGCAGCTCGTCGACCGCCCTCCTTAAGGATGTGCAGGTGGAAACCTAGCTAATCATGAAAGAACCAGCTCTGATTGAGGCCCCAGAGTGCACTCGGACGGGTGCCATTCACAGTAGACGTCTGGCAGGGATATCATGGAAGGTTCCTAGCCGTCACCGTACACTACTATGCCCAAGATGGAGACCACCGACTTCAGCTTCAGTCTCGTCTGCTGATCTTCTGTCGCTTGGAAGTAGATAATACTGCCGAGCCTTGGGCAAGGTCGTTCCTCCAGATCATCAAGGAGGCCGGTCTAGACCAAAAGGTGAGCCATCGTCCATCACTCACACATTGACAGTTTTGACAAGCCGTATCCAGATAGGATCGATCACCATGAAAAGCGACACAACCAATGATGCTCAAATGGTCAGTTTGGAGAACATCTTTGCCGACGAGGGCATCCACCTCGCCCAAGATGCATCGCAAGATTGCCAAGCATGTGTCGCTGTACTCGAGCGGGATGTTGCGCAGCTTGTACGTGATCTAGCCTTTGCCTTCCGAGGCTCGGGTGAACGTCGAGCGGAATTACTCCGTATCATTGAGCGGGGAAACATTGGCAACATGTGGGGCCAAAGAGACGGTGAAGTCATCCAACTCCTCGTGGCTCAGCTGCTACGAGACTACGATGCTCGCTGGTCCTCAACCTATAATATGATTGGACGGCTGATTGATATATACCCCGTGAGTCGTAAGTAGTCCTCGATGGCAGGATCTTCTAACTTATCATTCTCAGGCTGTCTCCGTGCTTCTGAACTCAGGAGAACACGCTGAGTTGCATCGGAAGCATTCCTTGACAGCTACAGATGCGTGTTCTCATGGACATACATCGAATCTTCCAACTTCTGCATGTCGCCCAGGAGCTGCTGTCATTGAAGTAAACGCCAACCCTTGTAATAGCTGTACGATTGTACAAGGTTGTCGTCGTTTATTGGACGCGCATGAAGGCGGTATCCCCAGCACTGGCACGTTATATCGATGTTGGAATTGCAAGGCTCCACAAGGACGTTACGTTATTAAGGAAGTCTCGCATCTATGCTCTTGCCATGAGTAAGCATATTTCTCGAAAATCCGAATATACATAGATTGACTTAACCAATCCTCAATTCATGCATGAAGCTCGAGTGAATGCAGGTCCACTGGTTACCTGAAGACACATTACAAGCCAGGGAGTGGATTGTAGACGTTGTAAGTGCACAATCTTAGTTCTTGCTCTCGTATGCGCTAATTTCCATCAGATGACTGCGTTTGCCACCGCACGTCGACACCATCCACCACCCTTGCAGCAGTCCCCCCTTCCATTCCTACGAAGCCTAGTTTCTAGCAGTCGTTCTTCCACCCCATTTCCTCGTGTCGCGCCAATCTTACTTGCAAATGCTGCCGACGGGCTCGTGTCGTCGGCTGAGCGACCTGCACAACCAAATGAAGAATTTAAAGTCACTGAAGAGGAAGCGCTTCAACTCGACAAGATCAACGCTGCGCAGGAACTCGAGCGTTATCTCGATAAGAGACTCCTCCGTGACAACGAACTTAACCCTGTCATCTATTGGGAGGTAAATTGCCTCCGTTTACGTTCACTCAGAGACCATAAGACTGACTCATGACCTACCTGTTTGGTAACCTCAGAATCAAGAATCCAGATATCCGCTACTGTTCAAGGTCGCGCTGGATGTGTTGCCGGTGCAAGCATCTGTTGTTTCTTGCAAGCGACTCTTCTTCGATAAGAAAGAGAGAGGTGCTCAGCAACAGCTAGAAGACCGACTGGGCATGCGAAAGGCTCGCTACCTCCAACGGGAAAGCTTCGATCGATAAGGTGATCGAGTGTCCATGGCGCCTATGCAAAACGCTCTTCTCCAGCAGTCGCTTCGAGCCTTCGTGGTGACGTTCTCTGTGATTCCAATATCAGATATCCAGCCAGGGGTGGTAGGATTTGGTTCGCATAGGATAGATGGTACATGCTTATCGATGACTCACATTAGATCGCCCGGAGCTTCTTATGAGTGCAGATGATCACTTCCGGCTTCCCTTCTACTCCTTCGCAAATACTGCACATATCGATGAAGTGAGGGGATGGTCGTCCTATGTGGGTCTTGAGGCTATTCCACGTCGCACAATTTGACCGTTCAGTGCATGGTGTATGAACACTTGCACTTTACAACCACGCTCCTTGAGATACTGTACAGGCCTTCTTCTATCGGCAGCAATCATAACCGGACACTCGGTGTCAATAAATGCGTCAGGGGATCGTCCGAAGCATGGTCGCTTGTGAAAACCGACGCCCGCTCTAAATCAATGTGACATACCCTCTCGCATCGCTGCATATAAGCACCTCGCAATGCATGCTCTGCGCTTCACTAGTGTCCCACCGCACTAGGATGTCCCAGTACAGCCACCTCTCGGTTCCCGACCCGGAGGTCGCTGCCATCCTCGCTGGCGCGCCCCAGAAACCGGAAAAACCAGAGCTTGAGAAATACCGAAAGCTCTTTGGTCAGGATCTTGTCGATGGGGCTCATGCAATCTGGGGTCCTCGACTTCCCGCAGGTGCGATGTCATAGTTCCCTCATGCGAGTATTGGCTCCATCATTTACTGATGTTTCTCGATAGACTCGGAGTACCGGGTCAAGGACTTCGAGGTTCCCGTCGATGGAGAAAATATAACAGTCAGGTCAATTGTCCCTACACCTGGAGGCTCAGAAGGATCTATGTTTCCTCTTCTGTATTGGATGCACTTCGGAGGTGCGTACATCACGACAAATATCTCTCTTTTGATGAAAGAAATGATAATTCGATATGCAGGATTCAGCTCGGGAAACATCGATATCGACGATTACTTCCTCAGGATTATGTCCGCAGAGCTCCAGGTCTCAGTGCTGAGCGTCGAATACAGGTGCGCAGCGTTATGTCTGCATTCGGATGGTTTCTTCCACTCAAGAAGTATATGCTGAGCTCGTATATGCAGGCTCGCTCCGGAGTACAAGTATCCCGTCCCCGTGAACGATGCGTATGCCGTGCTGAAATGGGTCAGTATACTATCGCCCCATCGTATCGAATCTCGTTACTAATGATGCTATATAGGCAATGGAGAATGCTTCTGTACTCTCCGCGGACCCGACAAAGGGTCTCATTGTCGGCGGGGGATCGTCTGGCGCACAAATGGCCACGGTCATTGCGCATCGCGCACTGAACGACCCGTTCTTCGCTGGTGCCGGAAGGAAGATCACAGGGCAGATTCTGCAGTGTCCAACACTGTTGCATCCTAACGCTGTGCCCGAACAGTAATTCATATATCGATTTGATCCATTCTGACACTTGCTGACAATGCCTCGTAATTGAGGTACAAATCCGAGCTGCTGTCCCTGGAGCAGAATGCCATGGCTCCTGGGATTACGAAGGAGTTTGTGTACTACGTGTATGGCGAGTATCATACATCATAACTCTGGTCGATGATCGGCAGCAGTTGATCGACAACATCACTAGATCAATACGGAGCCCCACCAGAGGACCCGGAATGCTCGCCCCTGCTTTACCCTTCGCACAGGGACTTGGCTCCGGCATATTTCCAGATCTGCGGGTTGGATCCGATTCGGGATGAAGGTTTCTTGTACGAGCAACTGCTCAAAGAGTCAGGAGTGAAGACGAAGCTTGATGTGTGAGTAATAAGTCACGTCACAGCTATTTGATCCAGCGAACGCTTACGCCGAGCGGGGCAGGTATTCCGGCGCACCGCACTTGTTCTACTACTCGTTCCCGGGCATTGCACAAGCGAAGAAGCTAGAGGAGGACTTCAAGGAGGGTGTACGGTGGCTGCTCCAGAGCACCTCTTGACCGCATGCAGTCACAACGGTGTAGTAGGGCCAATCCATGTATGGTATCATCCGTCATTGAGTACAATATTATCCTGTGTCTATCCTACATCTGTAATCCAATCTAATTCCATTCCGTTGCATTCCATCCCATCTATCATCATGTTGCAATCTTCCTCCCTTGATCTCCCACCTATCAGTGACAACTTGGACACGTCGAGCCACAGTAGTGCCCCGCCAACCTGTCATGCACCACAATGATCGCGAACTTGGACCCGGTTCGGCCGCCAGAGACCGCGCGGCGGCCCGTACGCGGGGAGGATGGGGCGCGCAGGGCGCCGAGGCGTGGGGAGGACGGGACACGCGTGAGGCCCGTGCGCGTGTGGCGCGCGGGGTTCGAGGGGACACGCGGCGCGCTGACGTGCCGCCGCGTCGGGCGCGGGGTCTCATCTAGGGTGCTGCCGTCGTGTGGCTCCTCGGGCGCAGGGGTACCCTCGACTGCGACCGCAACCGCAACCGGAGGGTTGGGGGATGAGTCTGGGGTGGGACGGCAGGGTGTTGAGGGAGGGACGGCTGTCGCTGGTGTTGAGGGAGGTACAGCCGTCGACGGGGAGCAGGAACATGAGAGTACCGGGGTGGGGAGGCCAGCGGCTGCGAGCGCGGCCGAGGAGAGCGGCGAGGGCTTGCGTATCGTGATGTTCGTCTGGAGCGGAGCGGGCCGCTTGCGCTTCGGAATAGAGAGGGGATGGAGCGAGTTGTCTGCGTCCGTCTCGGACTCCGGCACAACGATGATCGGTTCAGAGGGCGAGTCTAGAAGCTTGGCGGAGAGAGAGGGGAGCATGAGCATGGGACAGTCGGGGAGGTCTTCGGGGGTAGGGGGAGAATCGACTGTAGCGCCCGAGCTGGTGGAAGACGCTTCCAGACCGGGGGGTGAAGGAAGATCGTCTGATGCGTCACTTGACTCGCTTGACTCTGGGTAAGATTCAGCTTGTTGTGCTCGTCTTTGCTGAAAGGGAGTTAGATGGGAACACGTGCATAAATGGCAGGAGTTACGTACCCATTTTTCCAGGAACCGACGCGCCTCGGGCGTGGACCACGAAAGACCGTCAAGGTCGAGGAACTCGCACTTGACTGACTGCAAGGACGCCACGAGAGTCATGTACTGCTCCTGTTGAGCTTATGAGCAACGATCATGGGAGGCAAAGTATGCGGCGTACCCTCGTCATCTTAGCATCCTCCTGGTCCGTCAACCGCTGCTCCTCCTCCCACATTCTGAGCTGTCGCAGACGGTTCTTCGACCTCTCGCTATGGTCCTTTACAGGCGCCTTTGAGCCACCGGGAGCGGCAGGGCCCTGAGCGACAGAGCGAGGTGCTGCCATCGGTGATGCAAGAACAACAAACTGCAGGACCAGCTGGCAGTCGAAGAGAGCGATAACACAAAGGAGTGCACACGGATGTTAGGAGAACTTTGAACGAAAGTGAGTCGCGTGGCTAGCCTGCGCACACGAGAAAGAATCCGGGGGCAAGAAGCTGATGGCGTGCGCCGCGGAAGCTTTGTTGGTGATTTGAGTGCAGACTGATCGTGGGGTTCCGAACATGTACACGTTTGACGATGTCAGATGGAATCAAGATCACAAGAACAGTCAAAGGGGACAGCGACGCAACGAGCACGAGGAGAACAGAGCAATGCCAGCAACGTGGATGTCGAGATGGCAACTTTCGGATGTCAAGATGCGACAGCCACCCGTCGCCCGTCGTCGTCAAAGAAACACGCCACGCGCCGGCCTACCAGCGCCAAAGCGCGACGCGTCCGTGGCTGATCCCGTGATCGCGAGGGGTGACACGAGATCGGTGACGAGTGTGACGAGACAATGTGACAAAATCGTGACACCACGCGTCAGAATTTCACGCTCCGCCTCAAAGGGGAACGCGTCGCGACCGGTCGCGTTCTCTTTCTTCTCTCGTTCCCTCGTACCGTCCATCAGGCTACCCCTCCTCCACATTTCACCTTGACGAGTTACGAACAATTATGCTTGAAGCACGCCTGAGCGAAGCTGCTATTCTGAAGCGTCTGATTGACGGTACGCTTGTGAACTTCACACATGACCACGGTCTGACGCGCTCTTGCAGCCATCAAAGAACTCGTCACTGACGCGAACTTTGAGTGCAATGAAGAGGGTCTTGTACGTACAATAGCACCAGTTTGCTGATTCTGAACTAAAGTGTAAGCGCAGAACCTGCAAGCAATGGACAACTCACATGTCGCACTGGTCACCGTCAACATGCAGGCGTCGGGCTTCAAGAAGTACCGCTGTGACCGGCCAATGCCCCTCGGCGTGAACATGAACTCCCTGACAAAGGTCCTGAAGTGTGCAAAGGACGACGACGTTTGCATCCTCAAAGCGGCGGACGACGCGGACGTCCTCAGCCTTACTTACGAAGCGCGAAGTGCGTACGCTGCATTCTCCCATAATGGCGTGAACCTGATCCTCCCTGTGTGCAGACACTGACCGCATCGCCGAGTACGAGATGAAGCTGATGGACATCGACTCGGATACGCTCGGTATTCCGGACACGGAGTACGACGCACGTGTGACAATGCCCTCAGGCGAGTTCGCGCGCATCGTGCGCGACCTCTCGCAGCTCGGCGAGTCCGTGCGCATTGAGGTCTCGAAGGAAGGTGTGCGCTTCATAAGCGACGGCGAGGCCGCGAATGGCAACATTCTCCTCAAGCAAACAGATGCGCCGCAGCGGAGCGGGTCGTCGTCTAAGAAGAAAGCGAAAGCGGAGAGCGACGATGAGGAGGAGGCGCAGGCGACCGATGAGGAAGAGCAGGAGGAAGAGGAAGATGAGGATGGCGAGAAGAAGGTCAAGGTCAAGAAGGAGAAAGCGAAGAAGGAGAAGGTCAAGAAGGAGGACGGAGATGTGGAGATGAACGGTGACGAGGACGAAGAGGATGCTGACTACCAGCAGAAGGAGGATGAAGATGAGGGCGAGGAGGAGCAGGATGAGGAGGAAGAGTCGTCAAGCAAGAAACGCAAGAAGCCAGCCAAGGTGTGTTCCGTTCTTTGCAGACCTATCTTGTGAGGGCTGACCACGTCTGCAGAATGGCAAGCCGGCAAAGAAGGCAAAGAAGGTCAAGGAGGAGAATGAGGACGACGATGGCCCTGTCGGCGTGTCGATCGAGATGAACCAACACGTTACTCTCACCTTCAGCTTGAAGTACCTCCTCAACTTCTCCAAGAGCACAACGCTCTCGAAGAAGGTCGTGCTCATGATGAGCAACGACGTCCCATTGCTGGTGCGCGCCCTGCGTCTGCCCTCGCTGATCCCGTTCTGACAGTCATACAGGTCTCATATGACTTTGGCAACGGCTTCATCCGGTACTACCTCGCGCCCAAGATCGGCGACGACTAGTTTTGGGGCCGTAGACTATTCCTCCTCTCTCGTAGCAAAAGGCGTATATCTTCCCGTCGTCGTTTTATCAATCTCTGCTATCTCCACTGTACTTACTGCCATTATCGTGTTGTGTATCGATTTGAGCTTTTGTCGAGGATGTATTGTTCTGCTCGAAATTTGACGGTGTGGCTCACGGCGAGTCGGAAGGCGCTGATGCTTCGCGTGGGCGCTTGCACTTGGCTCTGCGCCACCATGTCGACGTTGAACGCTATTTTCTAGAAGATCGTGACGCGCAGACTTTGGTCAGTTCGATGTTGTCTGACATCTTGACCTCGATGACGGCGAATTATTGTAAAGGCCGCTCCGCGCCATCACACACTATCGTCCGGTGACTTGCCGGCAGTAACTCTGTGGCTCAGAACAAAGTCGTGCGGAGCCGTTGCGACCTACGCATAGGCCCTGGCTGCTTCCCGCGCTTCTCTGATGAAGCGGCACTGGCGATTTGCAAGTTAAAGTCGGAAGTAATTAGGAGAACGGATCATTGATTGGCTGTGGCTGCGACCGGCCTGAGCTTGCGCAGCGCCTGCGGCAATTTGCCTTCAAGCTTCTTGTGGCTCGATTGATTCTTTGAAATTACACCCGCGCATGCGGAATGGCAACCTACGCTGAGACAACTTTTGTTCCTCTGGGCGTATATAACCCTCGGATGTTCCGACGAGATTCGCCTTACCGGCATATCTCCCGAATTTCCTAGCATCCTCCCGCTCGAGCACTCAGACCTAGCTCTCGTCATCTGTTCGTTTCTTGATTCCACGATGAGCCCCAAATCTCCCTCGCCGTCGCCGCCGCTTGCGCACATCGAGCAGAGCGTCATTGGAGAGGGCACCAAGATAGCAAATAACTACAGCGAATGCTGCACGATCCTCGACAAGGCGCTCGCAGATAATATCGCCCAAGGTCACGCAAAGGAGCAGTTCGATACGCTGTGGAAGGACCCAGGATTCACGGACCGTCTGTTCCTGACGTACGGCGCGACTGGGGAGCCCCAAGACAAAGCCTTAGCGCATGTCTGGCTAGTGAACCTGCTCAAGGATCAGATGGTCAAGCTTGACTGTACAACGACGGCGGTCTGGATGAACGACTTGGCACGACGTCTTCCAATGCTGAGAAGTGTGGCGAAGACCTGCACCATCAACGAGTGGCCCACACATGCGAGGAGAATACTTCAAGGTGCCCCCTACAGCTTGTACGTTTTGATTTTGCCACCACGTATAGACTTCTTGCTCATTATGTTCTTCGCGTTCATCGGGACGACAGCAATGACGCAAATATTGTGGCCCTATGGCATATGTGTAAGGATACACGTTGAACCTCGCGAGCTATGCTTGTATTCCGTGATCAGTGATGCGTGTCAAAACTTAAGTAGTACTAAGTAATCGTTAATCCGAATAATGTGTAGTCTTTAGTTCAGTCTTGAATTGTCGTCGACGTGTTAGTGGCTCGAGCGTATATGGAAGGAGAGATACCAAATCAGGCTTGTTCTGCCTGATCGGTTTGCTTCCGTCGGTGTTCGACGATCTGTCGCACTGCTGGTGTCATAAATTGCTGTTCGGTGTGCACTAAGAAAAGGGTCTATGAAGGAAGATCTGAAGTAGAACCATCCTTTTCGTGAGTGTTTCACCGCATTGTTACCTCCCTCAATTATGTATGAAATTATGAATCGGTCTGCAGGACTCCATCCGCCAGCAGTACTGAACGAGAGCTTGACACTACACGTGAGCTCATGAGTCATATATAAGACTTTTATCTCGTGGATATGAAATCTCTTGTCGCGAGTAACGTTCTGTGATTATATGACAGGGTTTTCGAGCGTTGGGCATTGAAATATTGGAATTCTCGCCAGAGGAGGCAACGATGCAATTCCTAATACGTGTCTCTGAAAGTCTATCATATTGTCTCATAACTGGTTCTCAACACAGCCCATCCACTGCACAGGCTCATTTGCGCTGTGCTTACGCTCTTGTGCTGGTCAGCACGCCTTTAGGTTCCTCAAGGCACGTGCTGCATAATTCGCGGGCGTCATCGATCAGCGCTTGTTTCTTCCATTCTAACCAACCTCAGTAGAACAAGACCGACTGGCGACGAACATCACGACGACGAATCACATCGAAAACTGCTCCACAATATACACGAAGATACCTTCCTCCCACTGCATGTATGACAACACTCGCCACGAGAATTCCAGGTCGGTCGTCCGAGTGGCTGACACGTACCCCATCTGACTCGCATGCAACAATGTCTGACACCTATGTAGATGCTGAGAACTGGGACGAAGACTTTGATTTCAATCGCCCACAAGCCAATGAGCAAACTAATGCCCCACGTACACCACCTCGCAGCGCCAAGAAGGCAGTACGCATGCACTGGGATGAACCTGGACCATCGACGCTATCTCGACGACCAGCACCGCCTGCCGAGAATTGGGACGAGGACTTCGTTGATAACTCTGGGTCACCATTACACGGACGCACACAGCCGTCCCGAAGTCAGGACACAGAGAATTGGGATGACGACTTTGAGGAGGAGCAAGATGGTCTCTCGCCACAGAAGAAGGGAGTGCCGCGCGAGACATCATGGAATTCATCTGATGAGGAGGATGACTATGGATTTGCGGGACAGGAAGAGGACCGTACGGTAACGTCTCGTGCTCGCACTCTTCCGCTCAAGATACCAGGTAGCACGCCACCGCCCCCGGTCCCCCCGTTGCCCTCACCATTTCCGCGATCACCCACCGCGTCCGTCTTCTCCATGCCCGTCTCTTCAGCAGGTGGACGAGACTCGACGTCATTGTCTTATGCGTCCACTGCCCACATACCCCTTCGTCCGACCCATTCTTCTGGCAGCTCCCAGGCGCGTCTCGCTCTCCTACCACCCAGCCCTCCTATACACCGCGAACGACGGAGGCTGAGGAAGAAATCGCGCCCTCCACGACCTCTCGAAGACAACATCTACGAACTCGAGGACCGCGCCGAGCCGACTGCCCCCTCTACCCCCGAGCGCAGCCCCGCCATAGCTCCCACGGCACTGCAGGATGACGCAGCGCAGGACCCACGTCCATCAACCTCCGCTCCCACAACCAAGTCGCCGCTCCTCTCGCGCATCGGCTCCGTGGGCAAGCGGTGGAGCGCAGGACGGCGCAAGCGTGCCAGTACAGGTCCGTCCGAGGTCGCGTTGCACGAGAGCCCGCGGGAGCAGCCTGCGAGCGGACGAAGCTCGATGGAGCAGCGCTCGCGGCCGGTGTCGCTCGTCGCAGCAGGCGCGCAATCGTCGTCGAAGTCGGGCGCAGGCGGCTGGTTTTTTCGCGGCGGTGGCGGCAGCGCTGGGCCGGGCGCGCCACCGGCCCAGCCCGCGGCCCTAGTGCATGAGCGCAGCATCGAGAAGCTCCTCGCGCTCATCCCCGGCGCGACCGAGCAGGAACTGGCTGAGTGGGCAGGTGTGGGTGCAGGCCAGCGCTTCGGCGCGAGCACAAGCCTCCCACAGGACGTGCCCGCGCTCACGGGCGAGCCGCAGGACGTGTTTGGAGCGCCGCGTAGGCCGATGTCAATGCAGGTGCCGGGCTCGCGCTCGAGCTCGACACGGAGCAAGAAACCGCCGCTGCCGCGTCTTGCGTCGTACGGCCAGCATGTTGGGAAGCGTCCTTCGACGGCGGGGAGCAGCCGCTCGAGTTCAAGGCATGGCGCACCTTCTGTGAGCGTGGAAGATGTGCGGTATACTCGCGGCGCGACAGACGAGGAGCCTGAGCAGGCACCCAGAACGCCGTCGAAGCACGCCAAGGCGCATAAGGATGACGAGCCGAGTGGCAAGCGGATTTTTGGTATACGGCGCATTAGCCTTGCTGGTTCAACACCGAAGCGCTCCAAACAACAGGAGCGTGGACAGCCTGCTACAGCGATATCTACGGAGAAATTAGCTGACACGCAGGATGAACAAACTCCACGTCCTCCCTCGCGCGTAATGCGTAGTTCATTTGATGCTCTCCTTCCCCCGATCGAACTGCAACCCCCGTCCCCGCCGAGAACCATCCCTACTTCGCCTTCTGCGCCACCAGCCATAGAGTCAATGCTGCGACCTAAACCATCTCTCGAGCCTTCCCGCTCTCACCCTGCACTCTCAGCTAAGAGCTCCCCTGTTAGTCTAGATAGGACGTCTTCTGATGCTGTACGTTCACCTCTGCCGTCCCCGGGCCGCCCTGGGGCGTCCACGTCTCCAGCACAGTCCGCCTCTCTCGGCAGAGCAACACAGCTGCCGAAGGAGCACGACGCTAATGGGTCGTCGCCGGTCCCGCGACGGAGCTCGCTTGGTGACTTAAAGATTCCTCCACGCATTAGCCAGGCACAGATGGGTCTGCGGCGTGACCTCTGGATGGTGCGAGAGTTTGCGGCGAGTGTGGAGCGTGAGTGGTTGCCTTGGCTCTTTGAGATGTTGGCTAATGCTCACACATGCTATAGAGCTGAAGCAGCTCCAAGCCCGGTACACTGATGTAGTGAGCGAAGTGCAAGCTGCAATCATTAACGCTCAGACTCCTTCGCCCCGCACCGTCTCGCCGACCATGTTCAGTCTCCCGAAGCCTATTTCTCGATCACGTTCAAATACCCATCCTCTGCAGGTTTCTACACTGGAACAACATCAACCGCTCAGCGCAAACTTTCAGAGCATCGACGCCAAGTATCGTATTGCATGGGAATGTGCTGAGTTGCTGATCGATTTAGGGGGCGGCACCACCGTCGCTACATCTACCCCTGGGTTCCCATCTAGTCAGTCGATGCCTGTGGCACCAGCGACACAGGCATCGGCGACCAGTCCCATTGATGGCCGCAAGAGCCGCGAGCGTGCGGTCACTCTCGGAGGGGACGATCCTAAACCAGTCTTGCCCCTCTCGCCGACCACGCATTTAGCCGAGAGTCCCACACAGTGGCGAGCTTCCACTGGGAGACATGAGCTGAGCCAGCGACAACTTCAGCTACTTCGCGAAATGTTGAACAACCCGGACACCTCCGCTACTATGGCGCTGGGGTCGCCCATTCCGGAGGAAGAGAAGGTTAACCGCGGGTGGCACTGGGGAGACCCGATGAGCAGCACCGTCACGCTCCCGACGGAGGACCTCGAGCACGGGTCAAGTGCATCCGACCAGCCGGGCAAGAAGCGCAGGAGCAGCCGGCTGGGTATGAGAGCCCTCAGAGATATGTTGAAGTCGCTGAAGAAAGCCTCCACTGAGCATTCACAGGCGGCCCCGCTTTCACCTCTTGTCCCGCAGTCCGCCGTGTCAATCTCGGCGAGCACAGACTCGTCCGCGGGCGTTGGCCAGGAGAAACAAGAGAAGCAACGCTCACTGGCGCAGCGCCGCCGTGCGAAGACGAGCACAGGCCCTGACTCCGTGAGATCCGCGAGGCAACGAGATGGATATCCCGATACTCCCTCAGGCCTGCCCTCCTCCCTTACGCACAGGTCATCTCCCAGGAGACCATCGCTAGCGTCAATCTTCCGGCTGGGCCAGAAGAGCAAGACTGTCTCGAGCGCGGGACCACAGGCATCGCGGGAGAACCTTGGGCATTCTTCCCCGGGAGAGCCACTGCGCAGCGCATCTGAGGCAAGCACCGGCGAGGACGACTGGGATCGGGTCGAGTCGTCGTCCGATCTGACGCACGCAGCGCAGAATTGGGGGTCCTCTGATGGCTCCGCGACGGTCCGCGGCCGAAGCTGGAAGAACGGTCGTTCGCCGTACATGCTACAGCAGGCGCGCACGCCAGACGCACGCCGGATGGCCAGTGCGTCTCGGTCGTCGATTTGGAGCTCGGGTCCGGGCAACGGGTCCACTGCGCAGATTGACGAGCTCCCATCGACTACGCAAGTCTACCAGCGCACGACCAAATTGTCTGATGTGCAGGAGAGGCCCGACAAGGCCAGCTCGCGGCCTGCGAAGAACGGCAGCGCACGGGAGGTGGACCCGAAGCTGGCCATGACGCCTGAGAATATTGGGCCCCTGCTAGAGCATGCGCGCGAGGTGCACACGCGGTGTGCTGCATGTATTGCTGAGCTCAGGGCGCTCCTCTCGGAGACGTCACTTTGAGCCGTGGACATTACTCTCTGTACGGATGCTTGGGCTGTAAGTCGTCGTGTTATTGCTGTCGCGTTGTGCCGTCCTATCTAGCTCTCCTATACCTACGCTTTCGCGATCTCGTTGAGCAGTACTAGCAAAATGTACATTGTTGATCCGGGGGACCTAGAACTTAGCATTGTCTGGATGTCTGGAATTATCAGACTTAACACCCGGCGGATCCTCTGTTGAGACAAGAGATATTATATATCACTGGTCCATGGGGCGTGCCGATATCTGGACACTTCGAGTATGAATGTGCTGGCGGCGGGAGATAGTTCCACATCTTGGCCGAAGGGCGGTGGCAAGCCGATTGGTGCATGAATTCATGACGAAAGGCATGTAGCCTACTTCACTCTACGTGGATACCACACAGAATCGTCGTGTTTATCAAACTCGCATGGGCGAGACCTCCCAGTACACACATCTAAGTATTAGAGATTTATGAACCAGGTCCACCCTGAAGTAGCCAACGAATACCGTCGTTCAGATCTTTCTCGAGTTTCACTGCCTGCTTTATGTCGGGTGTGAAGAGATAGAAAGTGTGAGGCACCCCCGGATATCTGCAAATGTCCTTCGTCACGTGGCGGCCTTCAAAGGATAAATCTCGGCAACGTACATATCGAGCCTCGTCCTGACGCCTGCTTCCTTTAATATCTTCTCATATAGTAATCCCTCGTCGCGCAACGGGTCTAGGCCGCACACTTGAAAATATGCCGGAGGCAGATCCTTGTGTGAAGGATATAGCAGCGGAGAAATATTCGGGTCTCTCGGGTTCGGCGCCCCGATCCATCCTAGTAAATTGGCTCATTACCTCCGCATCCGACCACACATTCGACAGCTTCCATACCAAACAGCATCCTTACGTCCGCCCTTGAGAGCAGTGGCGCATCCCAATTCTGATCGAACGATAACAGTTCCGACTTGTACCTATGTCTCATTCAGGCGACGAAGAATCAAGACTGTGAACGAAGCGCGTACTCGTCTGGATAACCGTCTGGATGAAGCACAGTCGGCATCATCAGAATTTGTCCCGTGATCTTCTTGTCTGAAAAGAAGGGGTCATCACGCGCACGGTGGGTCATCACCGCGGACAGATTCCCGCCCGCAGAGGTGCCTCCGACGATGAACCCTTGTGACAAGGAAGCAGACAACAGTGACGTGTGTGATGCGGCCTCCTCTGAATGAGCTGTATACGGGGAGACGATGCAACTGGGAGTGCTCACCCACTTCAGACCCGCATATGCGTCGTCCAGGCCAGTTGGGAATTTGTATTCTGGTGCAAGTCTGCGAAGTGTAAGGTCGCTTTTGATGACATTCAGGAGAGTTGTCTCCACGAACCTATAATCAACGTTTACAATGGATATTTGGTGTTCGACGCATAGGATGCGAAGGAGGTAGTCGTCGCTTTCGATGGTACCAAGACAGCAACCTGTGGGGCATTAGCTGCGAGCATCGGTTGTCAACATCTCGACACGCGCTCGCCTCCTCCGTGCATCCAATAAAGTAGTGGATATTCTTGACTCTCTGTCCCTTGCGGAGTCGGCACTAAGCAGCGGAGAGTAATTTTGCCATCATTTACACAGATTTGATGATCGTCTACTCGATACTCGGAGTCTAGGGGATTCATTAGATCTGGGCTTCATAGTTGGAAATAGTCAATACCTGGAGGAAGGCGCTGTCCCCAAGATTTCTTCGCGCAGGATACCGTCGCAGAATCGTACATTGACCTCAGAACCTTGGCATCGATAACGTCCGGTATTGGCGGGAACTGTGACCGTAGTGGCGCAAATTCGGGGTCTACCTCCGCAAGGTGGCTGTACTGAGACATCGCGAACGCAGAAAGCGGGACTAGTTGCTAGTAGTGCAGGGGATTGCAGTTCTTATCCCATTATCGGATGAGATCTCTAGCAGGGGAAGTCGGGGGCGGTTCCCCACGACTTAATTAGAAGCTCGTATCCATCAGGATCAAGATCTGGGGCACAGGCACCAGAGATTGCACAGTCGCGCTCACGAATATACTGCGTCGAGCTAGCCATCCTTGGTATATCCGACGATGGGGATGGCTGTGATAACCATCATCAGACACGGACACTTGGCAACTGGCAGGGAGATCACCTGTCAACGGGCTGCTGCCGCCGTCGGAGTGCTCACGGTGCCAATAAACGGAACAAGTCGTAGCCTAAAAAGGACAAGTACATGGCAGACATTATTGGCTACATGACCTCCTCATGTCTTTCGGAAGCTTGATGCGATATCCCCCTTTGTGTTGGGACACATTATCGATAGGACCGTACTGCCGACGTGGTGGAAAAGATCTCAACAGGTCATGGCGACTCCGTCTCCCGCGCGGTGATGGCCCGCATTGGGAAAGATACAGAACGGTAGGCAAAATGGGTACCAGTATGAGAATCGCATTGATCATGGATATTCGCATGCGCGAGTTTGAACACAGAGTTGAGATGATGGGCTCGAAAGATTCGACAACCCCTGCAAGCTTCAAGTTGAGGACGGTCGAGATGATCGAGGTCCGATTTCCGGGTAATAAGGCGCTTAGATAGCAGGAGAGATAAACATGTTCGAAAACCTCTTGGTTTCCAGTTGGTGAAGAAACGATAGACCGCTTTGTGTCTTGCGAAGAAAGCTCTGGGTTTGGATCGGAGAGTTTCTGGTTGGTGGGGCAGCTCGCGAATGTGATCGCACCAACGGAGCGGACGGCAGGCAGGATCCGCCATTGTTTATTCAACTAATAGAAGAAATGCAGAGCGGTCTATCGTTTCTTTTTCAGCTGTCAACCATTCGACGTTCGCCCCCACGCTACCCCACGCGCCCGCCATCAAGATGGGTTTGCCGAGTTCCTGAGCAATGCTTGAGTTTGGCATATATGCCCTCCACATGGGTGTATTAATACGCCCCTTCTCGGAGAACAAAACATATAAGAGATCACTAGGATGATTGAAGCCCCAGGTGGAGCATGCAAGTCGATGCAGTGCGACGTCTCTTATACCTCAAATGTGCTCGGGGACCCCGCTCGCTCAAAGTGGTGAGTACCTCGATACTTTAGAAACCACGGATAGTGCAATTCGTTCGACTATCATACACGCAAAAACCGATGCAAAGATGTTGTGCAGAATGACCCATTAGGCCGCGCTCGAGCCTTCCGACCAAACGGCACAACGAGAAAAACAATGACATTCTCTTCAGGCCTCAACCTGGCTCAGCAGCCAACGCAGGCCGTACTTGGACTCTTCCACAAACTTCATCGATAACTTGATCTGTGGGAAGAAGTAATGGAAGTGGTGCGGCACTCCCGGATAACTGGTTGATTAGGTGACAGGATCAGGCAAGGAGAAAAGGCGCTGACAAAAAGGGACGCACACCGTGATCCTAGTCTTGATTCCTGTCTCCTTCAAGACCTTCTCGTAGAGAATCGCTTCGTCACGCAGGGGGTCTCTGCCACAGACTTGCAGGTGTGTAGGAGGCAAACCCTTGTGAGAATGGTTCAACAGCGGGGAGAGATCAGGGTCCTTCGGATTGGGTGCCCCGAGGAATTCTGCATGGAATTAGAATCGGGCTCACTTGTTTCGCTGCTCCTGCTCATCATAGCTCACCATAACAAGCCCACAGGTCAGCCGTATTGAATGCAGGAGCGTCTTTGTTTTCCTCCGTTGAAGTGAGTTCTGATTTGTACCTGACCAGTCGGTTAGCGAGAACTCGTCATCGCCGAAGAAGACCACACACTGCTCAGGATAAGCGCCAGGGTGACAGATCACGGGAATCATCAAGAGGTTACCCGTGATCTTCTTGTCTGCAAAGAATGGATCATCTCGGGCACGGTGAGTTGCGACCACGGCAAGATTTCCTCCTGCGGATAATCCGGCCACAATGAACCCCTTCGAGATCGAAGCCGACAGCAGCGCAGCATTCTCCGCCACCTAATACCCAAACTCAATCGCATTTTCGTATGCACGTGCACTTCGCATACCCATTTTAGCCCTGCATAAGCATCGTTAAGGCCAGTGGGGTACTTGTACTCAGGTGCAAGCCTGTATCCCCCGGGATACCGCTCTTAGCACTGGTATGCATCATACAAAACACATAGCGCACCTGTAGTCGACATTCACGATTGAAACCTGGAACTCAACACACCAGGTACGTAAAATATAGTCATCCATGTCGATGCTGCCCTGGAACCACCCTAGCGAATTTCGAAATGGTGAAGCGCCAATTTAAGACAAGCGGCCCAAGAAGCACACCTCCGCCATGGATCCAGTACACGAGCGGGAATGTTTTCCCCTCAGCATTCTCGGGGGTAGGCGTCAAGCAGCGAAGAGTAATTTCGCCTCCATCCACAGAAATCTTGCGATCCTCGACCTTATAATCGGATGCTGATGGCCCAATTAGTACATATTCAGAAGGGTTCAGATAGTTGAGTACACACCCGGCGGGAGGCGATACTCGTAGGTGCGCTGGATAAGAGGGATAACGACCTCAGCAAATCCGTTGCGGATAGTAGCTGCGTCGGCACCCGCAGGCGGAGGCGGGGGAAGCTGAGGCACGAGCGCAGTGAATTCGGGGTCGGGGATGGAGAAGTGACTGTTAGCCATGGTGTTCTAGTTCTTAGCTGCAGAACTGCCGCTCTGTAAAACGTTCGAGGTCATATTTATAGGAGATTCTCAACTCAAACTCAAGCCTGCTTTCCTGCGCTGGCTCGGATATCCCCTGAGGCGTCTCTCCGCACCGCTGACCCGGGGGATGAAAAGCGCTTTGAGTAGTCCCGTGAGGTACGGACTTGTGATCGCGAACCGCTCATCTGAACCTAGTGCAGCAGATCGGTGGTACCATGACAGCAACCGTTGAATCCTTCGACACATACGAGAGGCAGATAAGGTGAGGATATTGCGAAAAGAGCACACCGGCCGGGCTTCTAATACCGAATTGCTTCCACAGTCACCACACCTTCCCCGAGTGTGCTCCAACAACGTGAGGCCAATACAACGCGTGCTATCCTAACACAAAGGCACGGATCAGCTCTGCCCGTGCCACGCCGGATCGTTGTTCAGGCATCAGCTTGGTCTCCCTTTATGCCCAATAGCAACCACGCTAATCCCTTCCTGATGTCCCCGTCGTACTTCGTTGCCTGTGCGATAGGGAAGAACAAGTGAAACCCATGCGGTACGCCGGGGTATCTGTATCTGGTAGTAAGTTCTCCGCTGAGACGGCGACGCGTGGCATAATAATGTAAGGAAAAACGTACACATCTAATTTAGTTGGTACACCAGCCTCTCGGAGCAGCTCCTCGTATAGGAGTCCGTCGTCGCGTAACGGGTCAAGTCCGCAGACTTGGAAGTATGCCGGAGGGAGGCCAGCATGCGAAGGATACAGCAGGGGAGAGCACTCGGGATTGAGCGGGTCGCTGCCCATATCATCTGAGAATGTGTTTGTGTTTATGCAGAACAAGGTTGACGATGCATAGTGCACGTACTGTAGCATCTGTATATCTCTTCTTTCCCCAATATCGGCGAGTTTTTCATTTCTTCTACGGACAGGAGTTTAGACTTGTACCTGTATCGTGTCATATGGGATAAGTGTTCGTCTGGTTATTGACACATGCTTTCACTTACTTCTCCGGATACGCATCTGGATGCACCACAGGAGGAATCCCAAGAATTTGCCCAGTGATAGGCCTGCTAGTGAAGAACAGATCGTCGCGTGCGCGATGCGTGATTACGGCGACAAGGTATGCACCCGCAGATACTCCGCCGACTATGAACCCCTTTGTAAGAGATGCCGACAATAAGGGTGCATTTTCGACGGCCTGTAAATAGCGTCATCAAGGTAATTCATGGCTAACCCTGTTGCAGCTCTTTACCCATTTGAGTCCGATATACGCATCGTCCACCATTACAGGGAATTTGTACTCCGGCGCAAGCCTGTATCAGCACCTTGATTTAGGTTTGAATTACTCGATATATCGAGATATCGTACCTGTACTCGATGTTCACGATACAGATCTGGAATTCGACGCAAAGCGTGCGCAAGAAGAGATCATCGTCGTGGATGGTGCCAAGGCGCCCGCCTGGCACGATGATTAGTGGCAAGCTCATGACGAAGGAATACGATCAGACCTCCTCCGTGGATCCAATACAGCATCGGGAACGACTTCCCTTTGGACGCTCCCTTTGGTATGAGACATCTCACGGGCATTTCAGCACCTTCAACGGGGACGCGATGGTCTTCGACTCGGTATTCCGACTCTGCAAACGATGTTGGCCATAAAATGTACGCCTTACAACGACCTGAGACGACATCGTGAAACCCACCTGCAGGAAGACGAGCACCGTAGATCTCACGGGTACGAATTGCCATGTGCTCATTGAAGGATTTCCTATAGGCCTGAATATCACGACCCGGCGGCGGAGGTAGAGGTGCCTTCGCAAACAATGCTACGAACTCAGGGTCGGGTTGGGACAGTTGTTTGCGATCGTAAGCCATGATTGTGTAGAACGTGCCGCAGAAAAGACTGAGGCCGCCAGAGGGCTGCTCCATGTTCGGGAACTGGACGCTTTTTATATTCCATCTGTGAGACTCCGCGCACGGGAAGACGTAACAGTCGTGCTCCCACGTTTGACTATGCATATCGTGCTTGGGGAATCACGCTGACGGGCTGCGCGTAACAAGTAGTACGGATCTCAGCAATCAATATCAATGTCGAGCGATAGATACTCCAAAATGTCATTGAATTACACCTTTATCACATTACCCCCACATCCCGAAACGGTTTTTGCTTACATATATTCCTTTGATGCATCCGAAACCATAGAGGGAGAGGACATTTGGGTATGTGGTCACCACACGAACTGCAGCCTGCCGGACGACCACGTCATATCGAGCGATACGGCACCAGTTAGCACATCAGCTGACACTGGGGAATTGAACCCAAATTACCTGTTTCCCGAGACTTTGGCATACCGTGAATTCTAGTACAGACCGACTCTGAGTCAAAGGAGACCGACGCATATACGGCCGCGGGCTGAGCCGCCTGGACCAGCATAGCCCCCAGCGGACAATCTGACGCCCACGGGCCGCTTTCGAATTATGAAGGGTAAATGACACTCCAGGAATGTACCGTACAACATGACGATTTCGATGAGATTTGTCAGGAGAATATATGCGGTATCAAATGGTATCCTGCTCACCAGTGTGGCCAGAATGGCACACTCTACGAGACGATCACGTTCTGAAACCGCACTTCATTCGTCTCTACTCAGAAGGCACGTAATGCCCTTCTGCATATCCTCTTCGAACTTCTTTGCTTGCCTGAGGCTCGGTAATAGTGCGTGAAAACCGTGTGAGACATCCGGGTATCTGCATCCCGGATCTACATCAACACCTTGATGCATTGCAATACTTGTGCCTGTCAACCTGGCGCACATGTCCACTTTGGTCCTAGTTCCCGCCTCGCGGAGTACCTTGGCGTACAATAGCCGTGGCGCACGCGCTCACACCAGCTTAAACCAGTTTGCCTTCCGTAAGGTAACGTAGGGCCGTAGGCAAGCTGTCACCTGATGCGACGAAAGCCACCGAATAGACACGGAGTCTGGTGGTTGTCAGCGCATTGCCCAGCCAATAACACTCAAATGATGCCTACCTATTTGCCTGAGTTTACATGCCTTCAATATTCGTTAATATATGTAATGACGCGGTTGTTGTTGAGGGAGCAAGTTCAGGATTTTGAGAGCTAACATAGCTACACCAGCCAAGGACAGAACGTCGGACTGTCGCGGCGATGTACAACAGAAGCACTCCCGCCACAACCTGTGTATGACATATAAGCCTTGTTCTCAACACGTTCATTTGCCTGTGCCGCGACTTTTCGGTGTTGGAGTGTAAAATCGCTCTAGATAGGCCTGTCATACCTCTGTTACTGACCTATTCCAAGGCACTAATATCCAGAGACCTGGAACAAGGGTGCACTTTGTGCGAAACTGACGCTTGCTTCAGCGGGTCGGGCAAGTCGCGTATGCCTAGAGCACGCGTCCAATTATCTGCTTGCGGCCGCACTACATTGGTTGTATCTATACGTTACACAGTGTGCAAATGCATTCGGATTTTGACTACTGTGCGGCTCGAAGAAGTCGTTCTTGTCATAACAGCACAGCGACCTATGATACAGTCGTATTGCAGCCTGCATGCGTAGCTATAAGCAGCTATGATGAGGAGTCATTGATGATAGGCGTACCTGGTAGCCCAAGCTCGCTCACAACATTCACGCATGTATATACAGGAGATTCTCCGTTAGGTGGCTCTATATTAACATTTTCGAATAGCATTCCCGGACAAGGTGCTGCCGAACTGCACTCAAGATCAACAACTGAGAAGAGAGCCGACGAATCAACATCAAGGAATCGCAGCAAACTAAAAGCGAAGCGTACTCGTGTTCTGCTGTGCCGTGCCTGTCCAGCCGATAAAAGAGAGGTTGCTGAACTGCAAAGTAGACGGGAGATCACCACTGAAAGGTTGCGTTAGGCGAATGCACAGTAAGACTACTTCTCGAACTCACGACTGCGCGCCGTTTGTCTGGTATAGGTGTATCGGTTCGGTGACCTGATCCAGACTGAAGTTGCGACTAATAACGTTCGATACGAAGCCTGTGGATGTGCAGAATGGGGTTGTAAATGTCTCACATAATTCGAGACGTGTCCATACCGCTTCCACCGCCACCTCCTGCCGGCGGAGTTCCGTGAACAGAACCATCCCATGACTTGAAGTAGACCTCATTACAATTGCCGATCAGCAGGACGTTTTCCTCCTTCCCGAAAGAACACATACGCCGGAGCCCATATTCGGCTGTACTTCAGGGTCAAGTCGTATCATCTGCCAGCATGTTCACGACAAGAATCATCTATTGAGCCGTCGGACTCACTCTAACATCTTCCAGCTCAACGTGGTCAACAATGTCGCTCTGCAATATCTGAGAATGTGATGTCACCGAACATTCGTCGAATTACCTACCAACTGCTGGTACTGTCCCAATGAGCCAAACGCAATTCCGTTACCACCTCTGCATGTCACATTGCGAGCGAGGACATTCGTCGAGTTCTGAGCCCAATCAATGATGCATTGTTAAAGTTGTAAGACTTGCATTACCCCTTTGATTGCAAGACAATCATCGCCGCATGTGATCTTCGGAAAGTCAGGCTCGCTGAGGCCGGTGCAACAGAGGAGACAATCACATACATCCCAGTTCAGCATAGTCACCCGGTTCGAGCGATATGTATCAATTCCTACAGGCATATCAGATGAGTTGGTACGAATAGTATCCTTGAACTCACCATCCGTGTTGGGCACGATACTGTACCGTACCATGCTCAATGCTCCCATTGCAAAAGAGGGAGAACATCACTGACTTTTGACCCGCATACGTAGGATCGGTGTTTGTTGCATTGCAGAGCATCCCATCATACAGGACATCAATCGACTCGGCGACTGCATTGCACCAGAATGGTTGGGCCTCGATCCTGAAGTTTCGAATAGTACCGCGCGTCACGTTAAACAACGTCAGTGAAACCGGTCTTCCGTCTCCATCCTCACGGGGGATATCATTGTCGGAGTAGTACGACCACCACGTCTGACCATGACCGTCTATGCCTCCTGTGTTATGGGCATCGACGACGAAGTCCCGGCCGGTTATAACGAACCAGGAAGCTTGGTCCTACACGATACATCGAGCAACAATGCATACCACGAAGCGAATCTAGAGCATACCTGGATGAAGATGACACGGTATGTGTTGTTTGCGTTCAGCCAGTATTGCACGTCTGGTATGAACTAGAGTGAGAAGTGTCAGGTTAATGACTCATTGACGCATGTAGCACTGAGACACGCGCGCTGAGATACCCATGCAGATCCACGTGTGATTCGACGAGATCCCATGTCATTTTTCTAGCCGAAAGGTTGTCGAATCACATGTATTCCGAATAACCTGAGGCGTACCTGGTAATGTTATACTCTCCGGGAGCGAATATAACAGTTCCAAAGTGTCCGCATTTCGAGATGGCCTCCTCGACCTGTACGCAGGTTTCTGTACTGAGATCATCCCAGAGTATCATCAATCCAACCTGATCTGTGTCATCACGACCATGCCCCAGAGGCTTCAGGGAACATGTCTGTGATGTCGTCGCGGCAAGCAGACAAGTAGCATAACTCAGAACCAATATCAACGCTGGCAGCATGACTGGCATCGTAGTAGGGGGCCCAACTGAACACTTCTGTACCGCGACGTTCTTATGCATACCGGACATCGTCATGAGTGCGACCAGTAGATCACGAGCATGTGGAGGAGATGTACTTCCACTCAAGTGCGCCGGGGTGTACGGGCCGGCCTGACTGTATGGAGAAGAGTCATGACCTCAAAGCTGCAAGTCACGAATGCCCTCTCATTTCAAATGTGTATGGGCCGAGCCGCATCTATGGAGTGAGCAGAATGCGATGCGAATAAAATTAGACAAGATGAAAGAAGTACAATCACGGGGTGCTTTTTGACAGGTACAGTACATTCCCAGCGGTATGATCTGAATTTGAGACAGTCAAATCATTGTGTGATGCACGAGTTCAGAATCTCGTACAGAGTGCATGCATCTCTAAGGCGATTACTGAGAGACGATCCTGAATGGATCTGATCCTCCACCCTCAAGGCCTGCAAGGATCGCCTGCCGGACCGCTCCCAGGTAATCTCCCAACCTCCGGCTGTCTTGGTTGAGGAAGTCCTCGTAGAGCTTGTATCGCGAATCTGCCACGATGTTCGCCAGCTGCAGAGCATGCTTGAGGTTCCTGCCGCATCCAACCCGTTAGCGCATTCGTCCGGAAGAAGTGTCAACCTACGTACTCTGGCACTTTACTACGGGACGCTGCGAGTAATGCGTGGAGGCGAATGACAAGCTCAGGAATGTAGATCTGGCGAATGCGTATTAGCTCAAGCCGCCGCTGGTCACCCCCAGCCTCTTCCACGTCTGACACCAGCCATTCGGTTGTCAGCAACTTCACAATCTGCTCGCGCGCTTGCTCGAGCAAGGTCTGCACGACCATGTCAGTTGGCTGAAGTCGGGTATAACGGAGATCCACACGGACCTTGTACTCCTCGAGCCACTCCGCATGTGCCTCCTTGCCTATCTGTTGCTCTCCCGCAGAAGCACTCTCCACGACGCGCGCAAGGACCGCCCACACGCTGAAGAACTGGCGGTAGTGCATGTACTCCGTCGCACGCTCCTCGGGGTCACGTCGCGTGCCGAGAGCCGGCGGGAGCATCTCGAGCACAGTTTGGGCAACCTGCACTCGGCCGCGCGCTAAGCAAACGTTGGTTAGCACGTCAGCCGGGGGGCAAAAAGGGGACATACCTAGGAAGTATCGCAGGATGACGTTCGCCTGCTCCAGAGCAGTCCCGTATGTTGCTTCGGAGAAGGTAGTCCATTCGAGCGATCGCATGAGCAGCCACTCATCGTCAGTGGGTGGCGGCTGCATGCCGATGACGGATGGCAATTGACCCGAAGGTGGTGGCAACACCTATGGAGGTTCCGCGGGGTCAACAACTACTCACTAAGGGGCAGCAGATCACGAGAAACTGACCTGGAACGCACGCTCCATTGTGCGCTCAGCGGTGGCGATGGCGACACGCTCGACGTCCAGCCCATGTTCTCGCGCGCGGGCTAATGCAAGTCGCCTCTCTGTTGCATCCGCAGATAGCGCCAGAGAGGCGAGGAATGTTGCGTAGCGCTCGACAGCGTTCTCGCCTAGGGCACCCGCGTACAGAGCAATGAGCTCACGTTGGCCTGCGCCCTACGGGCACGAGCAACTGGTGAGTACGATCGACTACTCATTACAGTCGGGCGAATCACATGCTCACCTCCAGAACCTGCAGATACGCTTCCAGGATAGTGAGCATTGCTTCTGGTGGGACTTCCTCGCCGAGTAGACGCAGGTAAAGCCCGAGATGTGCAAAGAACCGTGTAAGTACGGGGTACTCAGGCGATCCGACATCGTAAGAGCCTGAACTGAGTCCTCCTGCAAAACCACTCAACAGGGCTGGCAGGCGATTCAATATGATATGCAGTTGTGTGGAGTGGAAGGGATGTGATGCTGCAGGACTACAGCCGTGGATGAGCGATGACCACCTAGGGGAATAAACAACATACCCCTCTGCAACGCTCACTCCAGCAAGACTCTCCAGCGCACTAATCACCTCGCGCTCCCATTCCTCTTCTCCCTCTTCGGTGTCCATTTGTGCATCTTCAGGGTCGGGCCCGATGTCCTCAGTACCCTCCCAGTCGTCCGCCCAATACCACCCATGCGCGCCGGCTTCACGAGCGCCGCGCTCTAACCGTTCCTCGCAAGCCACGCAGACGCGCGCCCATAATTCGTCAGCCCATGTCCTACATGCGAGGCGCAGCGCAGAAGCGGTTTGTGGGGAAGGCGCGAGAACCGCATTCAGTGCACGCTCGAGAGGGGGCAATGTGGTCTAGAAAGATCTCAGACCTAGGCTACTCCGAGCAAACGAAGCAGTAGACTCACATCAAGCGCAGCTTTTGTGCACACCGACTTCCACAATCTTCTCCGTACGTTCCCGCGCCACGAATCATCGTCATCATCGCTCGCATCGCTCTCGAGCGCGGCCACGGCGCCCCACTGCGCGACGGTGGCACCACGCAGCGCCGCTGCTCGCCATGGCTGGTGCGCGCGCCGACACAGCGCGACTGCTGCGTCGCTGCGTCCCGCGCGTATGCAGCCAAACAGTGCGAGGAGTAGACGGTGCTCCGCCGTAGCGTCGTCCACCGCGAGCGCCTTGTCCTCGCGCGCGGGCGCGTCGGGGTCAAGCGACTGCACGAGGCCGCTGTCCCGCCCTGCAAGCCCGCCCTTGCTCACGCGCGTAAAGCGCCAATATCCGCCGGTGTCGGTGCCTGCGCCATGCGGGACGTCGCACACTTCGGATGCCCAGTCGCGCACGACGATGAGCTCTGCGAGGAAGGGCGAGGCGCGTTGCAGAGCGCTGGCCAGTTCTGCGGGTGGCGTGTAGGGATTTTGGGATATGAGGGCGCGGATGTTGAGTGTTTGGTTTGATTTCAGCAATCTTTGACTTTCATAGAGAACCTTGGCTGCTCAGGAATATGGAATGAGAGTAATAATGCACGACTTACGGCAATAAGAGCTGTAGGAGACCCCAGGTGTCTGCTTCCAGACGCAGAGCTTCACGTTCTCGTTCCCGCTCTTCTCCTTCCTCGCCATTCTCTTCTTCAGAAAGAATATCTTGACACAGATGTCGAAGACGCGGTGCAAGACCAGATGACGAATCAAGCAGAGTAGGAAGGTCGAACCGGTGTGGTTGGAAATGCGAAAGAAGTTCAGCATACGACGCGTAGAGAGTTGGTTCGGCCTCGGATGTCGACATTATTGTTTGTCAAAACGACATCAAATGATCCCAAGAGAGTATGAACGTGACTTGTAGAGGGGCAAGAGAAGAAGGAGGAAGAGGAGACGCGAAGGCCGGAGCAGGGGGTGCAGCCACACCTCGCGGGCGCCTTTTGAGGCGCGCACGACGACTCATCTAATACTAATTTAGCCGCCAGAACCTTTCAAGTGCCGAGTGCAATCCTTTGCTTCGCATTGCTACGGCAGATAACACTAGAAGAGGGGCATGGTGTCAAGTAGAGCAGTGGCCAAGGCTGCTGTTAAACAATGAAATAACATTTATAAGACAGCGAATTCGCGAACAATAGCATACACAATAGCACAACAGCAAAGCGATCTAATACAACGATGGGGATGATACAACAGGGAGGTGAGAATACAATCACACTGCCAAGCGGTACGCGATTACGACGTCTCCCTGGAATTAGTGGAGCCTTTGGCTTCGCTGCCAGTGCATGTGCCCGAACTGCGGTGCCGCTTGATGGAATCGACTCTGTGGCTATCGAAGATCTTGCCGCAGATGTCACACGCGCCTGGACCAGCCTGCATGTGGATCGTGTCGACATGGCGCTGTCTACTGCACCACTCCATCGAGCTGTGGCAGCCTTCCACAGGGCAACGGAAGTCCTGGCGCTCCGCGGGCTGATAGAGCTCCCAGAAATGGTCAGAAATCTTGTGTTTACGCCTTCCATTGACCTTGGCCCCGCAGGAGCAAGGCTCACGGGAGAGCTGGGCGCGGGCATCTGGCAGCTTCACCTTGCGGAAATCGTGCGTGGTGTTCCCGGCGGGAGGGATGGCCCTGGAGAGATCAAAGTGAACACGGTATTAGTATGCTGCGCATAAATTGCGCACCTCCGTCGTCGTGGCTTCGCGAGCACGGACTGCCGTGTGGTGGAGGGTTGACGTCTCCCCTTCACATTGTACGGCCGTCTGAGGAATACAGATCAGCACCGAAGGCTGTATTAAGGTAATTCACGACCGATACGTACGATCGATTTTCCACGGCACTGCGGGGCGCACGATGTGGCCCCGTTGACGACGATGGCAGACTGCGGGATGGGTTCTGAATACCAGATCAAGTATGAAAGCCGCAAACAAATTGCTTACGGGTCGTCAACCTCCACATTGCTTTACGATGACGATCGAAAGAGATGTGGTAAGTTGTGAGTCCATATCCCAATATAGATGCAAGGCGCACCCGGATGCGCTGGTGTCGTTCGCATTTGATGGCCCAGCCAATGAGGGCGAAGACCTTCGAGGGCCCGCTGAGAATGCGCGTACATCGTTATTACGTGTGACGACGTACCGGGTTGATGAGATCGTGCTTGCATCCGTCAGCGCCGGTGTTGATTGGGGCGTCGGTGACGCCGACGAGGGTCCTGCGACGGCGGGATGAGGATACCATGAGGATCCCGACATGTTGGATGAATCCGGCACAGGGAGATCCTGCGCCATCGCCTCGCCCCCCACACTGTGATCGATAATGAGTACGTGATCAGAGGTGTCTACATCGAGAAGTTCTACGTACGCATATGGCTGCCGCTGTATCCAAGTCAGCCGTGGGTCGATCGACATTAGGGTCCTTGAGATTCAATCAGTATCAGTATGGTGTACAATAGAGTAATGTAGCCCCGACACTTGATGCCTTCAAGAGCTTGAAGTGGGTAGATGCGAGATCGTGATCGCAGAACATAAGGAACAAAGTTAAACTCACTCCGCAGGACGATATAACAGACCGGCAGCTTGGGCTTCGATCACCGACTGAGGGGTCAGCTTGTCAGCCGGGGGGAAAGATGCGATAGTAGCACCGGCGGGGTAGAAACCGGTATGGGTAGTCATGTCCACCGGGAAGTACATTCCGGACATATAAGCTGGTTTGTGGGAATGGGGGACAGGAGGGGAGGGGAAATGATGGGAGTTCAACGAGAGGAGAGAGAATTACTTCGAGACCGTTTATAAGGGGCGCTCCCATCTGGGAAATTCGCCGCGAACAAACCCGTACAAAGAACGCGGTTGAAGTCGACGCGGACGCGTCCCCCCGCTCGACGCATGTGCGCAGAGTCATGCTAAGCATGTTCCGAGCCCCCGGACGGGATAGAGGGGAGCGGGACACGATCATGTCCTGGACACAGCGTACGTTAGCCGTCGGTTACAGCTAAGTGTGGCATAACCGAAATTGACTGACCTCCGCCCGAGTGGCACTAGCCACAGAGTGTGGCAGGGCCACGCGACAAGTTTCCTCTGCTTTCTATTCTCTGGGTTTACCCCTTTATGTCTCGCCAGAGGAAGACAACCTCATTTCGACAACTTCAGGAATCCCAGAACGTCTATCATGAACTGTATCTTCTGTGGACACCCGACGCGGCTGCCGACACCATCGTAGACCAGATACAGACGGAAGAACATCCTGCATGATTCAGCTGCCGGAACAGGTGCCCAAGCTGACGAAGACACAGTATGGTACACATGAGCCTTCGTGAGCTATCTCCGTCGCGAGGTGTCCACAGGACGAGGTGTCCACAGAACCATTGGACCCTGCTGATTCAACTCGAGAGCATCGTCGAACTGCATAACTCACCGGAGACTTCCTTGAAGGCATGCAGGGACAGTTCGCTTGCCGGCGAAGGAGGATTGCATACAAAGCTCGTGAGCACGAAGAAGAGGGTACGTTCTCGGAGCGCAACTTTCCCAGTCTTTATTGGTTATCATGTACAGGGGATGTCAGGATTCATTTCATCAATTAACTGCATCTTGCATTGGCGATGATAGGCCAGACATCCGCGAAACTACGCGAGCACGCAGTAGAAAGTTATTCGGTGCGGTGCTCGTGGTCTCTGCGCAAGTGCTTAACCTCCATTGCAGACCACGGAGCTTCGTTCTTCTCAGGGGATACTGGATCAGCTTAGATGACAAGATCTTGGTATCGTTCGTGCCGGTCGTTCTTGCCAGGAGATGGGATGTCCTTAGAGTGGAAGAGTCAAGTGCGATCGCAGCAGGGAAAGAGGTATGTAGACTCTAAGCATCTCTACGGACCGCCAGTACCAGCACATTCCACAGATCTTCTGCATTGGAAAGAAGAGAGCGGTTTCGAGGAAAGCCCGAAGAATACATATCATCGCCGAGAGTCTGTCCAGGAGGCTGAGACCATCCTGATGCGATGATACACATGGGGCATCATGCTCGCATACACCGTCTGTGATCAAGGAGGAGATTGTGTTCTTGATTTCTTCCGATTAATTGGTGTTCAGTGTCGAAGCACCGTGCGTGCTGAGGTTTATGCGAACTCGGAGTGGAGCGACCAGGAGGACTCGGAGGACAAAGGCAGCCGCAGACTGGTGAGCATTGAAATCGCCAAGAATATCCCCTGAGTATCGAAGGGGAAGCTCATGTGTATACTTGCTCGCGCGCAAGGTTGCAATGTGCTTTTTGGTCTGGTCTGTCAAGCCAGGTCGTCGTCGTTCGGGTCAGGGTCGGTTGGCCTAGCGAGCGCCGCCTTGGCAAGACACAACCTTGCCACCGTCCCATGCCATTACTTTCCTCCTCATAAGTACTGTCACCCTCGAATCTTCAAGATAGTCGTTTTCATTCCACCTTCTGCTTGCAGTGAATGTTCAACGACTAGCTTCTCTCCCCGGTAGAGCTGCAATGTCGTAGCCAGACAAGCCGCGATGGCTCAGATCTCAAAGATGGTAGTTGCAAGACTAGAACAAGCAGAATCGCACACCATCCTTCGTCGGTTCTCACCATTGCTGCCGTGAACCAGTGTTTTGTCTCAGAGATCCCCCACAAGCTTTCTGCTGGTTTCGAGATTGGGTGCCGACTTCGCTGAAGAGTCGGGCTTTCAGGAGTATGACCCTTGTGGCAAGGTGAGAGGTTAAACTAACTGGTAAACACACGTCTTGCATTCGATCTCGCCGATGCACAAGGAATGAAGCTTGAAGATCTACAACCCAGTCGTCTGCATTGGAATACGATAATACTGCATTCTACAGAACCCGACGAGCACATATCTGAGAACAACGACCGTCAGAAAGTTACCACCCGATCCGCTCCTGACATTGTCACCCCCGGAGAATGACGAGGAATTGCTGAACGGTGACTCCACCAGCACCAGTGAGTGGTCTTGATGTGTTCCAGCGACACAATGAGTGTGACTACAGTCAGTTCCCTTCTACCGCGATTCGTCGAGGTTTCAATCGCCCTCAGTATCTTCGCCCTTTGTCATGTCATATTCTCAACGAATGTAATATACAGTATACAGGCGAAGATATATAGAATTGCGGTTGAATTGTTCTACAATGTGATCGTGCGTTGAGAGCAGTTGAGTGCCGAGTGCTGTGTATCGCCTGACAATTCGTGACTCTGGATGAGTTCTTGTTACTCTGCATGATTCGCTCTGCATCGCGGTCCCGCCTACGGTTCCCGGGACATCCCCAGAAATACATATATACACCACCACAAACTAGACCAGGACATCAGACTATCCTTCTCCGATACAAGAACACATCAATGGGCAAGAACAACAAGGGCAAGAAAGGCGGCTCCGCTGCAAGCGAGGAGCACCTCTTCCTTCCTGCGCATGCCGCCACCACGTCCATTGTCGACACCCACACTCATCTCGTCTCTACTTACTCTGCATATCGGAGCAAATACCCAGACGGGAAGTATGCGACCATACCAGACTTTGTGCGAGAGCTGTACAAGGGCAAGAATGTCGAGGCGATCGTAGACGTCTGGTGTGAGGCACCAGTTCAACAGGTGTGGACAGAGCTGGCGGACGCGACGCTGAATGATCAAACAAGGATGGAGAGTTGGGGAGGACTGCAGTACTACTTTGTCATGGGTGCGCACGATTCTGTTGACTTTGAATGTCTCGCAGTGGTTGATCAAGAGGCGCGGTAACAGGTGTTCATCCGTTAGTATTATCCTTTGCGATCAACAGCCATCGCTCCGTCTCAGCGGGTTGTTCCTGATATGGCTCTGATTCAGACACGATGCCAAGCAGTATACAGACTCTGTGGAGCAAAACATGTAGGCACTATCATTCGAGATCCCGAGATAAACTAGCTGACTGGACGCCACCAACCAGCTTAGAGGCTATGACCCATCCCCGCTGTGTCGGCTGGGGTGAGATGGGACTAGACTACCACTACGACAACTCTCCGCGTGAGGCACAGAGACAAGTGTTCGCGCGCCAGCTTAGATGTGCCGTACGCCTCGGGAAACCATTGACGATACACACTCGCGAGGCAGAGGAGGATACAGAACGGATATTGAAGGCGGAGGTGCCGAAGGATCACAAAGTGCGTTCAGCGTTGTCCTCATCGAGAACCCTCATTCAGAAGCCAATGCACAGATACACGTACATTGCTATACGGACTCGCCCGAATGGGCTGCACGCATGTTGGACTATTTCCCTAACCTCTTCATCGGGATAACAGGCGAGTACAATGCATATCTCGATTTCCATGTCCAAACTCACGTAGGCGCTGCTGCAGGTGTCATCACCTACTCTTCCAATCTCAACACTGCGAATGTCATCCGTCAACTCGCCGCACGCGGCCGCGACCAGCCGCTCCGCATCGTGCTCGAGACCGATGCGCCGTTCATGACGCCCTCCAACATTTACGGCTCGTTAAAGGACGTCAAAGGCAAGCTCCCGCTCTCGCACTCCGCGATGATCCCGTGGACTGCAGACTTCGTCGCGGGGGTAGCGAACGAGGTTGCAGGCGCGGATGCGTGGGACGCAGACAGGGTGCTGCGGGAGTCCAGGGCGAACGCACGCACGATGTATGGTATATAATGCTCTTTATGCACTCGCACACCATGCATCGCCACCACTATCGATCGCCTGTCGCTCACGAGAACGTTCTCTGCGCGTCTGGGGGCTTGCGATGCAGCGGATTTGGTGAGTACCATGCTACGACGGCACGCCATGTAAGCTTTCCGCGTTATGCCCCTGTTGGCGTCAACGTGCACAGCTCGAGCGCCCGGCCTCGCAGCTGCTATATGAAGGGCGCACTGCCCCGTGTGAGGTGCGTGTCTACACAGGTTGCCTTCATGCCGTCCACTACCACAGACCGTACACCTCTGCTCAGTGGAAGTACTGCTGGCCCTGTTCGCAGGACCCTCTGTGTTCGTTTCTCTGGTTTGTTCAGACGGAGCACTGAACGCTCGTGGCTGGAGCTGTATAGACGTCTGTTCCGAAGGTCCTGGCTCAACATCTTGCTCGTCTTCGTTCCTCTCAGCATACTCGCCAGCCAGTTGGAATGGAGGCCTGAGCTTCAGTTCGCGTTTAGTACCTTGGCAATTGTTCCGCTTTCTGCAGTGAGTTATTATGGAACAGGCGTGTACGAGGTCCTGATGAACCTTACCATCTCAGCTGCTGGGTAACACGACGGACCAATTGTCCTCATGTCTGGGGGACGCCCTAGCTGGCCTTGTAGGCGCTACTTTTGGGAATATCGTCGAGATTGTCGTAGGCATATCTGCACTGTTGCGAGGTTGCCATACTCCTGGGTGAACTTCGTAATATCAGCACTGAATATCATTTGCTTCGTCACATAGAGGAATATCGCATAGTACAAACTGCTGTCAGTATTTATGCACGCACTAATATTAACCACACTTACGCATGGTGCAGCTCTTGGGCTCGATCCTGAACAACCTCGTATTTGTCCTCGGGTGTTCTTTTTTCGCAGGTCAGTATGCACTGCAGTTCGAGACCGATAAGAGGCTGAGCCCAACGTACGTTAGCTGGCTTCAGATATTGCGAAAGCAACTTTCAGACGACGGCCGCACAGACGTATGAACTTGTATTCATTTGTGTTGCTTACTTCTGACGCATACTGCAGATCGGGCTCGGTGAGTGAGACGTACGCACGCGCACCAATGGCTCATCCCCCTCTGTCTTAGTTGATGACTCTGGCGTGCATCAGTACGCTTCACGTTGACGTGATGAATTGCACTCTTCCTGATGTCTTTCTTGTAGTGTTGGTGATACCCGCAGCTTATCATACTGCCTTGCTAGCCGAATGCCCTCACCTTGACTGTGACGACCAAATCCTCCCCGGACTGCGAATCATCTCGCGTGGGACGTCTATCATCATCCTACTTGTCTACGCTGCGCAATTGGTTTTTCAGGTTTGTCGCGCTCAAATTGTGTCGCAATTGAAGATAATGCCGAAGGACTGTTAGCTCAAGACGCATGCCTACATGTATGAGTCGAACCGTGGTGATTCTGGAGCGCCGATGAAACAGACACCTGCGGCCGCTTTAGCGTACTGATCAGTCATGCTCGACCTTGTTGTCTTATTGCTGATTACTCCAATACTCCAGATTGGTCGTGTTGTCCCTGATCGTTTCTATCTGTGCGGATAACCGTGGGTCGGAATATACCTGAACGCATAGCGCCAGTTGAGTCGCTTTTGTAGTTGTTGCATCAATCAATGGCACCGTGGCGCGTTATAACCTCTCCAAGACATTTATGGGAGCGATCTTGTTACCCATCGTGGTGTGTTTACGACGGTCCACTATGTGCTCTGTTTATCTGATTCAGGTCTCAGGGAAATGCAGCGCAATGGCTGACAGCTGTTCGAATGGCTATAAATAACAAAATGGAAGGTTGCATCGCGATCAGCGTTGGCAGTGCAATTGTAAGTATCATATTACTGCAGGGTACGGTATCGATCTGACGAGGGTGCAGCAAGTTGCCGCCTTCGTGATACCTTTACTTGTAACCATCGGCTGGTGGTAAGTCCAGCCGTATCCCAGAGGTTCAGATCGCTGCCTGACATGATTATCTATCAAGCACGAATCATGACTTAACTCTATTCTTCGCAAATTTTGAAGTACAGAGAATCTACCCTATAGGATGACGCGGCACTGACGAAGCAACATGCAGACCATCGTACTCTTTGTCTCAGTGCTGCTGGTCAGCCTCCTCATCCAGTGCGTCACGGGCCGCCCTTCTCGATCTGGGTCATACTCATGCTTTCCGGACAGGGACGGAAAATCCAATTTTATGGAGGGATTGATGTGAGTCCGGTTGTCTGTCCAGTCGCTTCGCTGCTTCACATCTCGTGTCTTAGGCTCATTGCTCTGTATTTGGTCATTGCTCTTGCATGTACGTGTCAGTCGGTGCGAATATGGCATGAACGCTCACTGATTGACTCTGTAGTCTGGGTATCTTGAACGACACTTACTGGCTACAGTCTGACTACTACACCGCCTCTCTGGCCCGCTCCTCTGTGATGAACTTCTGCTGACTGCTTAGTGCTTCGTTGACCTTGATTTGATGTCTCTGACTACACCACAAGTCTCGTATGAACTCGACTGCTCAATGACTGCTGACCTGATGCATTATATCCGGATATGGCTCAGCTCTGGTCCCTAATATACTGTAATAATCACATGCACGAACCTCCAACGATGATCTGTATTTATCCTGGCTGCGGGCTGTCCTCGCCAGCTAGCTTCGCCGTGGTATGCACAGCGGCATAAGTACATTTCGAAACTATTGAGACACAAATAAATAGCAGTTCTAGAATCTACTTCAGCTGAAGATACAAGAGAATTGCATGAAGTATACATATGCTCAACACGACGCTGCAACAAGAAGTGTACATTTCCCAACGCACTAGCTTTCGTTCCCGCCTTCATCCTCGCTATCCCATTGCGAGAGCTGCATACCGAGATCTCGCACGCTGGACACCGCCATGAGTAACGGGTGGCTAGGATCAAACACTGCGAGGAGCTTCGCCATGTCCTCCAACGCAAAGTCCTCCATCTCCTCCAATAGCATGAGGTCCTCCCTGTCGTCGGTGAGGTCCGTGGATGGCCGCGAGGCACGCGCCTTGCGCTTGTCTGCGAGCATCTGCAGTTGGCGCTTCGTCGCCTCGATGACACCGTCGTGGAACTCCGGGCTGAGCGCCGAGGGTCCGCCGAGCACACGGATCGAGTCCGCGAAGCACTTGTACAGAGAAGCGAGGAATGAGCAGTCGGTTTCCGTGCCAATGCAGTTGACTAGCTGCGAGAATGTGGCCGTGACCATCTGCACTGTCAGCGTACCGCTGTTCTTCCCGCACGATAGCAGCATAGGGATCAAGCTGGGAAGTCACTTGAGCTTTAGCACACCGAGAATATGTGAATTCGACATACAGTGCACACGCCTCCCGGACGCCCTCGTGGAAGTAGAACTTGAGCGATTGCAACACCAATTCCAGGCTTTGCGTGAGATATGGCGCGAACCGCGCGTTCAAGGTCGAGCAATAGATCACGAGCGTCTCGAACGCCTGGCATTTCTCCTCGATGGCGGATGTCTTGATTCCAACTTGCTGGCCGTCCATAGAGATTGTCTCCCACCCGTCTTTCTCCTCAACCTGCTCATCTTCATCTATCGCAGGCAAGACAATAAGCAATCAGCCTATGTGCTGGGATTAGTACGCACCGAAAATGGACACATCTGCTTTTGCGTTCGCAGCAAGCAGTAGAGGGGGCATGACAACGGGAAGGTATGGCTCGAACTCGGGCCCCATCGCTTGGCATACCTTCGCCCACGTCGCGATCAGATAGTGAGTGAGCATGGTATCGCCGGGATCCAAGGGGGAATCTGTAAATTGATAGATAGCAACATAAGCAAGCGCCAATTGACCAGTGGATTCAATCGCACTTTGAATCCGCATCAAGAGTTGAATGAAGGTTTCAGCATCTGCTCTGAAGATGTCTCGACCAACAGCGATTGCTGAAATGGGGGAACCCAGTTCAGTGGTGAAGTACTCCCATACGACAGTCGGCGAAGCTCACCAATGAGACCTGCGCACTCCATCGCCTTGACTCTCAACTTGCGGTACTCGGGGCTGTTCGCATTTTGCAAAACATTCAGTAGCAGCGGCATGATCGCCGCGTAATGCTGTAGAGAATGACGGGGTCACTCGAGCGTCACGCGGGTCGGCGCAGCAGCGCCACATACCTTTGCAAACGTGGCCTCGCTGGCGTCCGCCACCATCGCCAGCGTAGTGATCACCTGTTCCTGGACGTAGCGCTTGGGCTGTTTTGATGTGTCCGTCGATCCGGGGTTGAGCAATTTGAGTAGTCGCTCGACGATCGGGTCGAGGTACGGTAGCAATGTCTCGCGCTCGACGCCCTCGCAGAAGTTGATCAAGGCGGCAGCGGCGTGCGCATGTACTCTGTATACAGTCCGTACAAGGCACAGGTGCGATTTATTGGCGACTCGTTAGGATACCTGGAAGTCAAGCGAGAGCGCAATGACGCACCGAGGCTCTGGCGCTTCGAGAGTGGGGATGAGCGCGTTGAAGAGCTGCTGATGATATTGCTCTTGTATGACCTCCTGCACGAAGACAGATCATGTTCATTGCTGTAGTTTTGCATAGGGTACTCTGTTTTTTTACCTCGAGATCCGTGCATAGCTGTCCGCTGTAGCATATCTCAATTTGAAGGGTAGCAAGATCACGGATATTATCATACTCACATGCATTGACATGCTGCAAAGCGGACGCGTGGGTGGGGATCTACAAACATGGGAGTCACAAGACTGCAAGAACATCAGACTCAACCGCTCGACTTGATAGCGGAGAGTACTCACTCGACGACCTTGCCGAGCTCATGTTGCATAACCTTGTTCGTTCCCTCCGCAATCGCAGCAATAGCCATCAAGCCGGCATGTCGCAGCCGCCAATCATGACTAGCGAGCATGCCAGGAATATACTGGAATGCTGGTGGAAGGACCGCCTTTCCACCAAGTGCACATGCAAGGCGGTCAAGCGACTGCTCGTAAACATGAGGATAGTCGTCGTCTGTAGGGTCCTCACTCGGCTGGTAATGATACGTGTTCAGCGATCGATGACGCGTGGACAAGAACGATCAACACGTACGTCTGCCTCAAGCCAGATGTCAGTGTCATCCTCAGGAAGCTCGCCCATCCCCTCCAAGCAGCCGCGCACGACGACGGCCGTCCAGTCGTTCGCACGCTTGACCATGCTAGGTTTCGCCTCGCTGAGACTGATCATGAACTCCAGCGCCGCTTTGCGCACCTCCTCTTCCTCTTCGTCTGCTTCCGTCTCAGGAGCCTTCCCCTTGCCATTACCGCTTGTCAGTGCCGGTGGGAACGTGAAGCTGCTCCCTCCGGCGCCTGGGTTCGGTCGCGCCACAGTCGGCGTTGGGCCCGCGTCCACGGTCGGCACGATGAGCGCAGGTAAGAACCTGAGAAGGGCAGGAAGGTGCGGCTGGAAGAGCACTGGGTGGCTCGAGGCTAGCGGCGTGAGCGTCGAGAGGAACGTGGGCAGGTGCGAGTGGGGAACGGACGGCAGCGTGTTGAGCATCGGGTACATCAGCGAGAGGACCTGCGCTTGCTGGGGTATGTCAAACGCGGAGAGGTATGCGACGGATGCATTGAGCGCTGCAAGGCGCACGTCGACGCTCTGCGGGTCCTGCAGGCCTTTCTGCAGCACCGTGATAACGGACTCGGCTTGCAAATCGATGATTAGGTTAGGGCTGCCCGAGAAGACGCCATAGGCCGACTCCCGTGCGCCCGCGTCCGGGCTCGCTGCCATGCTGAACGACTGCGCCTGCAGCGCGTGCCATGGCCGGCCGCGCGCCATGGAGTTGTTGGCAAGGTCGCATATCGTATCGACGGCTTTCCGGCGGACCACGGCGACTTGCTCGTGTAACAGCGAGTGGAGCAACAGCCTCTCGAGCGTGGAGAGGCTTTGGGAGGAGAGGTGGTCGTAGAGCGAGACACGGTACGTTGGCGATGATCGGAACAGCAGACGGCGTAACAGAACGAGGGAGAACGACCGCATCTGGTGGCGTGTTGGTATCCTCCCTTGCTAAGATGAACCTCACTTACGACTTCCGTATCGGCAGATGTAGAGAACTGCGCAAGAGCAAGTAGATAGAGCTCCGGGCTCTGCGCCAACCGTTCATTCACCGCTTTTTCAGCACTGCTGGGTGTTAAGAGCTGAAAGACGGTACTATTGCTAGGTACTTACTTTGTGCGAATGTCATTGTCTCCGAGAACTAGATTGGATAGAATCTGCGTGAGCTCAGTTGTAACCTCTGCAGGAACGACGGGATCCATGGTGGTAGTCGATAAGATGATGAGGAGGACGAGGAGGTCGGTGCCGACGTCCTTGAGCGCCTTCACCACCAAAGATGGCACAGCCACGAGCGCATATCATCGATCGCGTTTTCTTCGCGAGTCGACGCGTTCATTTTACAAATATCCTAGCCTTCGGTAGTGCCACTTCAGAAAATACCAACCGAATAGAAAGGGACACGTTCAGGTACGATCGGCATGGTCCAAAGACGAGCAGGACGCGAGGCAATAGCCTAGGCCGTGATAAGTACTAGCGGTCGATCAAGCCACTTGCATGATACCAGGATTCCACCTAAGTTTTAATGCGGGACTAACTACGCCTACGCGCTATAACTCTGTACATGCGAGACATAGGAATGATTGTCGTTGCGAGTGACATCGTGAGTATCGATCAGCAAACAGACTAATATCTCGCCTCGTGGTAACCAGCTTTCAGAATGTCACCCAACGATGCCACATCACCAATTGCGTACCGACGAGACGAGACTCATCTACTTCGAACAAAGCCGAATTTGTCCTATGCATGCATGGCGCTGATGGCCCCCATGATTGATAGAAAATTGGCGGTGAAATGGCACCGCTTCAGGTAACACCGGTGTGATTGCATTTACTGTGTAGTATCCTCGTCAATATAGTCGTGGCAGAACCACAGTTCGACATAATTCAAGCGAGTCTCAATGAGGGATGATGGACTCTAAACGATGGGGCGATTTGATATCCAGTAAAGTCCGCATTCGATGTCTGCGAAGTCATCTGCCAGACGACGCGACAGTGGTTCAGTAGATATCCCCAGCAACTAGCGAGATTTATTGATGATCAGATGATGCTCATAGTAGCGAAACCACCGATCCGTAGTCCTGGTGGGGGGGGGGGGGGGGGT
>KB445799.1:1415679-1458107 GCA_000320605.2 Gelatoporia subvermispora B
CGACGACGCGGNGNGNGGGGGGGGGGGTGAACTGAGGAGGTGCATGCGGTCGTGTATCCATCGCTAGCCTATAGCACCGCGTGTCCCCGAGCGGTGATATGACGCCGACAGCAAAGAAAGTAGACCAGCGACTGTCGTAAAGGTCGTCATCTTCTTCTGCTATTCCGTCTTTTCGAGAATCGGGCGTGCCCGTGAGGGTGTAAACGATGGATCTCCTTTTCATTTGTAGATCGGACTAGATGTCTTGAGAAGCCCAGTGACATCCCTGTGTACTACAGTCGTAGCACGGCATTGAAAGGATCTCCTGAGCAGGATAGGAGCCCGTGGTAGCAGCAGCGGTTCTGATAGCTTCTTCAGCATCCACAAGCAGGTGAGGTTGCATCGGCGGTCTTGAGGCTCGCTATTTCGCCTCATGAGAGGAGAATCACGGAGATTCGGACGTCAGGCCTTCAAACCTTCAGCTCAGGCCTCAGGCTTCCATCTATGCGCATTGATTGCGGTACTTGACATTTAATTTGCAGTGACCTTGATCAAGAGAAAAGAAAGAGCACTTGAGGTGACTAGCAAAGTTCAACGAGTGAAAGGACCTGGTAGACGCCGGACTGCGCCGGTGTGCTCGAATTTGACTTGGTTCCGGGCAGGTCGCAACGTCGCACAATAGCCTCGTACAATAACAGATTAAACCTTCAAGCTTCATCTGTTGCCTCCTACAACACCAACCATCTTGTGTGCAGGCAGCAGAGTACCCTTGGATTCTCCATCGGCAAGTTCGACCTCAAATCAACCACAACCATGACATCTTCCGGACTGCGTCCGACGCCCGTTGATGGCTACCCATCGCCCACATCTCGTCTCCAAATAGCTACTGAGGACATTCTACGAGCGCATGTGCCAACTTCCGGCACACCACCTGTCTTGAATCGCAACCTTCATCTCCAGTTCCTGTTGAGGAATCTCCAACAGGGATTCCCGGAGCGTTACACCTCGCAGGACGCCAGCCAGCCATGGCTGATCTTCTGGACGTTGCAGGGGTTCAGCACGCTTGGTATTGGTCTGGATGATAGGACGAAACGGAGGTGAGTGGGATAAACGCGTTCATAGAGTCTCCTGTCTGACGCCCGGATCGCGATTGTCAGGGCTATAGATACAATACTCGCTATGCAGCACCCTGAGGGCGGGTTCGGTGGAGGTCCAGGACAAGTGGCACATTTGCTCCCAACGTATGCAGCTGTGTGTTCACTCGCCATTGCTGGAAAGCCGGGTCCAGGGGGCGGCTGGGATGAAATAGACAGGTGCGTACGTATTATTGGCAGAGTTCGGTCCTGCAGCAGGGTTCGCAGCTTGCAGGACAGGACTTCCCTTCCTACGGTTTTACGAAGTTGCGAGTTATGCTAACAACTGTCCATGTCTCTGTTCTGTTCCAATGTTCTATGACATCACCCTGACCTGGATTTGCAATATCCAGGGCAAAGATGCATGCATGGTTCCTCTCACTTAAGCAACCTGACGGCTCCTTCAAGGTCTCAAGCGATGGAGAAGTCGACGTACGCGGACTGTATTGTCTGCTTGTATGCGCCACCATTCTCAATATCATGACTGCTACACTCCTTGCGGGCATTCCGGAAGTCATCGCGAGTTGTCAGACGTACGAGGGCGGGTTCGGCAGTGCGTCGTTCGGGGAGTGGGCGTTCGGTGAAGGTGCGTCACTAAAAATTTGTACTGTCCGCAAGGCTGCAATGTGGACGAGCTTTGCATTGTCTTATCTGAAGACTTGCAAGTGGTGTCCGGGTCTCCGGTCGAGATGTCATCTCCACCGATTTGGTAATAAAACGTGTCATGAACACCACCGAATTACACGGTAGCATGTGCTACGAAGGGTGCAGAGCTATGGTCCCTGAACAGTCCTTGCACAAGTCCATCCATCTTGCCGATGGGCTTCCGTCATTCCTCGTGCCCATCCTGACTCTTACATGCGCTGACCTCATCTCCCCCAGACGGCCAATCACCCGACTACGCCGCGCCCCGGCCGACGCTCGGCGAGGCGCACGGCGGGTACACCTTCTGCGCGACCGCCGCCTGGGCGCTCATCCAACCGTATGTCCGACTCTACGCGTCTTCGCCTTCCCCCAACCTGTCCCTGGCCCCGCCGGCGGTGAACATGCGCTCACTTGCGCGGTGGTACGCGGCGATGCAGGGCGGGCGGGCGGAGCTTGGTGGCCTGCGCGGGCGTACGAACAAGCTCGTGGACGGGTGCTATGCGTGGTGGGTCGGCGGGGGCGCGGCGGTTGTTGCGGGGATGTTGAAGGAGATGGACGAGGCGCGGTCGATTGTGGGCGAGTGTGTGGCGGGGGATGTGGACGCGAAGGAGGGGGAGGGAGAGGAGGCGAAGGAAGAGGGTTGGGAGGACGATGATGTTGATGGTGGGTCATTTGGAGCTTATGTGTGTGGATCTGAGCTTATTAGTATCGAATTTGGACATCTAGATTCATTGTTTGACCGCGCCGCGCTGCAGGAATACGTGCTCTGTGCTGGACAGCATGCTGCAGGAGGCCTGAGGGATAAACCGCCGAAGTACGATGGTCCCCACGTGAACTATGTTCGCTGCTAATTGATGCGCGCGTTTCTAGGCATTCAGACGCCTATCACACACTCTATTGTCTCTCAGGACTGTCTGTAGCCCAACACCAGGTTATTCCCAACACGTCTCGGAGAATAGCGTTGCGCTCTAGTTGGGACTCTGCCAAGGCACGGGGTCGGGAAGGTCAGTGTCGCTTAGTGCATTGCATGATATCTGAAAAAGATGGAAGCTGATATCTCGAGGAAGGTTCGGGGATGTCACTGTCGGATGATCAGCTGTCATTCTCCGACGGACTGCGCCGCGAGTCATTCGTCAATGCGCTGTCGTGGCTCGAAGAGGAGGGCACGGAAATTTACGTCGGCGGAGCCGTGAATAGAGTTGTACGTCATTCCCACCATGCTTGCCTCTCAGCTTCCGATTTCAGTTCCGCGTTGACAGAACGCGACACATCCGCTCTTCAACCTCACGGTGACCCACACGGAGGCCGTCATGGCCCACTTCTACGGCCAATCGCTCCCTATTCGCCGGCCAACGTCCAGGCCGCGCAGGAAGCCGCCCACCGCGTGAAGGTGCCATGTTTAACCTCTGGCCCTTCTGATAACGACCCGTCTTCCATCCCATCTCCTTTGTCGCCGGATCTAGGACGCATGATAGCCCTGACGAGAACATTGGTTGTACTGATACATACTCGGCTCGTGCGGGACGCAGCGCCGGTGCTGAGAAGTAACGCTGACTACTTTGGACACAAGTCTGCTTCGTGCCTTTCTGATCCCACAGCTGACACTATTATTGGAGAAAGAACTTGGGATGAAGCACACAGCTGAAGAACGCTGAGAAGCCGGCGTGAACTCGTGCGGCATCGTAAGGGCCATGAGATGTGCACGGGTGTTCACGTGGAGAATTGCCGGGGTAGCCGGAATCCGGTGACTAAGGATATAAGATTAGATGCCGAGCCGGACGCAGATGAATGCCGTGCGCTCGCCAAGCTCTGCCGGCTTTGTAGGCGAGAGCAGGGCGTTACGCACTCGACTTTGATCCCCACCTCAGCGCCAACAATCGTCCGGGTCTCAGAGACAGAGGCAACGGATTGTTTAGGGTGGTGGGATTGTATTGTCGAAATTGACAGCGCAGTATGTAGGGTGATTTTTACGACATTGCGAATATTGCGAATTTGAAGTGGGGATTCCAGGACAATGTTCCAAATTAACGGCATTTGCATAGAGATCGCCTTGTTGGCTCGCCCGCCCTGAAATCTCGTCACATTTGTCCGCGACCCCGAAAGAACCGCTCGCAGTCGCTGCGTTTCAGGACCTCCTGCCGACCCGATTACGCCAGCCGTGCACCTCCTGCTCCAGCTCTTCCGACCTCTGTCTCTCCCTGTCCCTCGACAGCGTCATGGCCTCCAGGTCACGCTGCAGCGTCTCCATGCGGGCGCGCTCCTGCTGCCGGGCCTTCGTCGCGAGCGGCAGCACTTTCGCCACGTCGTTCCATCTGACCCAGTAATCCGTAAGCCGCAGCCGGCGGTCGTCCATGATCCCCGCGTGATCGAGCGCGATGCCGAACGCGTCGGGCCAGCGTAGGCCGCTGCTGAGTTCGCATCCGAGCGGGAGCAATTGGCTGAGGAAGAGCGCAGCGGACTCGACGGCGACGATGGGCGACACGCCGAGCATAAGCGTCTCGAGGCACTGAAAAGGGACCGCGGGACGGCCTGACACGTTCGGTGTGGGCACGGTGGTTGCGTCGATGTGCAGCCCCAGCTTGCGCAGGCGGGGACAATGCCGCGCGAGCGGGAGGAATGCGTTGAGCGTGAGCGCGGGGCGTACGACCTCCATGATGGGCTCCGGGTTCAGGACGAGCACCTCGAGCGCGGGCCACTCGAGCGCGAGCAGTGCGATGTCTGGGTCGCCCAGGTTGAGCGGGTAGTCCCACCGGAACTCAAATTTTGTCAGGCGCTTCGCGCCGAAAAGTGGCGAAAGAGTCCGGAGGCCAGGCCGTTCGTCCAGCGGAGGTCCTGGGACCCTGAGCGGCGAGCCCGGCCCAATGATGAAATCTACGCTGAGCTCGACCAGCGAGTGACACCGCGTGCGCACCACGTCGAAGAGGTGCTCTACCTCGTGCGTCTCGCAGACCACCACTGACTGCAGGTAGAGGTAAACCAGGTTTGCTGGGACAAATGCGCCGCAGAGAAAATGCGATGCATGGGGTATTTGAGCGCTGAACGAGATGCGGCGCAGTGCTGGTAAGGAGGCCGAGGAGAGGGACGGTGCGAATGTCATCACATCGTTGCGTTCGCCGTTCCCAGACTCGGTCGGAGGGTTGAGGGAGATGGTCCTGAGGTGTCTCATCCTGGAGAGCGCCGTCAGAACGCCTGAGGTCAGGCCGTGCATCGGAAAGCTTATGCTCTGCAAATTCCGAAAATTTGGCAGGGCGGGGGCTAGGTAACCTTCGACGTCTTGCATGGCGCCTATTAATCGAAATTCGACATGCTCCGCGCTCGAAGCTCGGGCTGCCGCCTGTCCGATGTAGGAGGTGACTTCAGGGGACGCATGCAATTGTAGACTGAGACGCTTGATTTTTGAGTGCATGAAAAATATAGATTTTTCTTGCCTGTCATACGACCCGCCGTACCAAGCAAGACTGTGGAGGCTCGGGAGGATTTCCGCCCTAGGACACGTTCGTGCCATCTCATCGAAAACGCTGGGGTTCAGGTACCGACTCTTGGACCTCCCCGAGAATTGGTCATGAGTGAGTCGTCTAACCCGCCTGGCATAGCGTTGAAATTGCTCCCAGTCGTTTGGCACCAGGCTCCTCCGAAATTTCTGCAAATCCTACAGTGAGCTTCGGGGCCCACTAACATAAATCTGATACGGAGAAATTACCGACATATATTTTGACTGTATTTCGTTGCACGGTCACTTGTTCTGGTTTCCTGAAAGGCGCAAGCAGACTGATGAGTCTGTGTAGGTCGTCCACCTCGCGCCATAGAATATCTAGCGCAATGTCTGACCAAAGACGACAGACACATGCAACCCGCGCGAGAGACCTGTCGTCGAGTTGCGAGAATACGAGCTCAAGGAGTTCATGGATGCTCCAGAGGTCACTGGGAAGAGGAGCCATGCCGTACGTGCGACTTGGAAGGGAGAGTTCCCGTGTTCCACAGAACCCAAGTTTATTAGAGACCGGAGACCCTGGGTATATATGCCGGAGAACGATTGGCGCACATGGGGACCCAAGTTTCGGTTCATGTTGGATATTCTGCGCCGGCAGGGTGTGAGTAAGATGACAGCGAGAACTTCGGCCAGGCCCAGGCGCTGTCCGAATGTCGGGTTGCCATATCCGGCTCCTCGCGGATTGGGTACTTCCCTCGGCAGGTACAATCCAGATCCTCTAGAATGCCGACTTTGCGGCCGGCAACCCAACATTCGATGCGGAGGAAGGCTCAGGAAGGCTCCTCATCTGCGCCCGCAGCTCGGTTGCCTCGCAACTTGTTTGCAACGCCGTCTTCGCCGAAGACACGAGTACTCATACCCGTAGTGGAACGTACTGATTTCTATCATTTAGGACCAGATGGCAGGCAGTCTAGTCGGCAGCTGCTATCAAGTAAACTAGTCCCCGCGTCGCAAATAGTACGTATTAATGATTGTATCATACGTCTGACAGCGGGCGTGAGCTGTTGGCTTGCACCGCCGGCGATCTCAGCAAACGTGGTTTATAGCATGCAGCCAGAGACACGGTCAATTGAAGGCGGGCGGTTCCGGTGGTGCATGTCACCTGTAAGAAAGTGAGAAAGTTCAACGTAGCAACTTGGCGGTGATCGTTGCCTACGGCCCCGATTTTTCTTGACCTCAACACGGGATGTTCCAGTGGACAGGCGTACTGGTCTGTTCGCGCTGATGTCACTCTCCTCTGTGACACCGCTGGGTCTGGATCATCATCAGACTGCGTCCGAGAACCCTGGCGGCAATCATCGACAGCTGCGCGGTCTGAAAAAAAAACTTGTGGTTCCAGTTCATCGAGCGGCCGTGATGAGTGGATGTAGGCTGTTCGGCGAGTTACAGGTAGAGGGACTGAGGAAATGTACGACGAACGTTACCTTCGACGCTCCTAGATCCTACCCTACACTCGTAGTCTACCACTAGTCGCTGTCATCGTATTCAAGTTATGAATTTCGGGCGGTAGTCGGGCGGCACCCTGACACCACGAGGTGCTAATTCGCTTCTACTGGACCAATTTCCTCCGAGTTCTGAGCTCTTCTATCAGGGTCAAGGTACTCGAGTCATTGGAAGTTATCAATTCGAGGCGGTATAGATCTATGGTCGCATGTCGGTGACGGTATGGGAAGGAACCTCTGAAGGTCCCGAGTTGTGAGTGCCTGTTGAACTCACTGGCTGGGAACCAAGTAATTCGAATAGCCTGAAGTAGAGTGGACGTGGACTCGAAATGATCTTAGATAGTTCTGTGTAAGCTGAACGCAGAACACTTCGAGATGGAGCGTCGACCGATATTTGCATAGGACGATAGGATGAAAACGAGGCAATATAGTCGCATGAGTAGGAAAAGGTCGTAATCTCAGTCTGAGCAGGGGTGGCGCTTGCGGAACCGATAAGGTTTATCTTATCTAGACAAGTGTAATGACATCCCAAACCTAATCTAATCTTATCTCTTCGCTATCCTGATAAAATCTTCGAGTCACCTTGAGCAGGATTCAGGTTCGTTCCTCAGCTCATCATCTTAAAACTCAAACATGGCCCCGCTCAAGCATCGTTGCATCAGAGGTGAGTGCATTGCTATGCACAGGATTGTGTAGCAAGCATATCATCTGAATGCCAACTTACAGACGGATGGTTCCGCGAGATCTCTTCGCAATGGCCCGGCCAGGCCATGACTCTCAAGGTCAACAAAATTCTCCACGTCGAGAAGTCCCTCTACCAGGATGTCCTGGTTTTCGAGTCTGAGACGTACGGAAATGTGCTCGTGCTCGATGGTGTCATTCAGTGCACTGAGCGTGATGAGTTCTCGTATGCTAATTGTTCCACTCATTGCGATCGATCTCTGATTATGACTGGAATAGGTACCAAGAAATGATCACCCATCTCCCGCTTGCAAGCCACCCGAACCCTAAGAAGGTGCTCGTTATCGGCGGTGGTGACGGTGGTGTCGTCCGTGAGGTCCTCAAGCACGACACTGTCGAGCAGGTCGTTCTGTGCGACATCGATGAGGTGCGTCTACTTCTCATGACTCGAATTTCACTCATTGACGCCCTATTACGGAACAGGCGGTCATCCGGGTGTCCAAGCAGTTCCTCCCGCACATGTCCGGGCTCCTGAACGACCCGCGTGTCGTTGTGTACGTCGGCGATGGCTTCAAGTTCCTCGCGGACAACACCTCGACCTACGACGCGATCATCACCGACTCCTCTGACCCGGTCGGCCCCGCCGCGTCGCTCTTCCAGAAGCCGTACTTCGAGCTGCTCCGTGACGCACTCGCGCCCGGCGGCCACATTTCGACGCAGGCAGAGTGCCTCTGGCTGCACCTGCCGCTCATCCGCGAGCTCCGCCGCACGACGCGCGAGCTGTTCCCCGTCGCGGAGTACGCGTTCACGACTATCCCGACGTACCCGTCTGGCCAGATTGGTTTCGTTGTGTGCTCGAAGGAGGCGGGTCGCGACCTCAAGACGCCCGTCCGCGCCGTCACCGGCACCAAGTACTACAACGCGGAGGTGCACAAGGCGGCGTACGTCCTGCCCGAGTTTGGCCGTGCGCTAGTCGAGGAGGGCAAGGAGATCCAGCCCAAGATCGGCCGTGCTGCGATCGCGACGGACAAGCCCGCGAAGAAGGTGCTCCTCCTCGGCAGCGGTCTCGTCGCACGCCCTGCTGTTGAGTACGTTGTTCGCAACCCGAACAACCACGTCACCATCGGTGAGTAGCTGTTCGTTCGGAAGATCAGATCCGATATTGATGTAATTGCGCAGCTTGCCGCACCCTTGCGAGCGCGGAGGCTCTGGCTGAGGGTCTGCCGAACACGACCGCTATCGCCCTCGACGCGTCCAGCCAGGAGGCGCTCGAGGCGGCGGTTGCGGCGCACAACCTTGTCATCTCCCTGATCCCGTACACCCACCACCCGGCGGTCATCAAGGCGGCAATCAAGGGCAAGACGCATGTCGTGACGACGTCGTACGTCAGCCCTGCGATCCAGGAGCTCGACGCGGAGGCGAAGGCGGCGGGCATCGTTGTGATGAACGAGATCGGTCTTGACCCCGGTGTGGACCACCTGTACGCCATCAAGACCATCGACGAGGTGCACGAGAAGGGCGGCAAGGTTTGTCTGGACCTTCCTTCATTTGTGCTGGATGTTGACGCGATCGTGTCCAGATCAAGGAGTTCCTCTCGTACTGTGGTGGTCTGCCTGCCCCCGAGTTCGCGGACAACCCGCTCGGGTACAAGTTCTCGTGGTCGCCGCGCGGCGGACTTCTCGCGCTGCTCAACAACGCGGCATACCTCGCACAGGGCCAGCAGGTTGAGGTGCCCGGCACGGAGCTTATGTCGGTCGCGCGGCCGTACTACATCAAGCCCGGCTACGCGTTCGTCGCGTACCCGAACCGCAACTCGGCGCCGTTCCGCGAGTTCTACCGCATCCCCGAGGCGGAGACGGTCGTCCGCGGCACACTCCGCTACCAGGGCTTCCCTGAGTTCATCCGTGCGCTTGTCGCACTCGGATGGCTCAACATCGAGCCGAAGGCGTGGCTCCAGGAGGGCATGACCTGGGCAGAGATCATGCAGAAGGCCACCGGTGCGGCCGATGCGTCCGAGAGGTTAGTTGTCACGACGCACAGCGCCTTTGTGATAAATAACTGATTTCATCTTTCATCAGCACGCTCGTTTCCCGCGTCCGTGAGCTCTGCGCATTCCCCGACGAGGCCGAGGCGTACCGCATCCTCTCTGGTCTCAAGTGGATCGGCCTCTTCTCCCAGGAGAAGGCCACCGTGCGCGACGGCACCCTGCTCGACACCCTTTGCGCGCGCCTCGAGAAGCTCATGGCATTTGAGGATGGCGAGCGTGACTTCGTCATGCTCCAGCACAAGTTCATTGTCGAGTGGCAGGACGGTCGCAAGGTATGTTGCTATGTCCAACCGATCGCGTGACGCCTCTGACGTGGTCTCCGCTCATGTAGGAGACGATCACCTCGACGCTCGAGGCGTTCGGCGACCCCTACGGCGACCCGTCTGGCTACTCCGCCATGGCCCGCTACGTCGGTGTGCCGTGCGGTATCGCTGTGCAGCTCGTCCTTGACGGCGTCCTCAACAAGACTGGTGTCCAGGCGCCGTACACGAAGGACATCTGCGACCCCATCCGGGCGGTCCTCGAGCAGGAGGGCCTCGGTCTGGTCGAGAAAGTCCTCTAAAGCTCACATTAGATCTCTGTTGTCTGGGGTAGCGTAGCAGTAGTGGGATGTAAGGCATCATTGCCGAATGTATGAACAGATCAAGGATTGTGAAGTTCTTCGCCTCACACCAAGGACCGCAGGTATCATTAGCTACGCATTGTCCGATCTCTGGTAGGTAAAGCTGATTTACTCCACGTTCTCCGAGATATCTATGAGAAAGTTAGGGTTTTGCCTTCGTATCGGCACCAGTGTACTCACCGTTGCGTGCGAAGCCCATCTGCTGGTTTCCGATGTCCCAAACACTGTAGTAGTGCTTGAGAATACTGCCGCCTACCAGCCCGAAGCCCTCGAACTCGTCGGAGACGTTGATGAACGTTTGACACATAGATGAGTTACTCTTGAACGGGCCGACGTTGAGTTCGCTACTGGGGATCGTCAGGTTGAAAGGTAGCCCATCGGTGCCATTGAAGGCGATGTCGATTTTTGCGGGGAGCTTGTGGATCTCTGAGCAGGGGATGCCATATGCGCCAGGCTCGGCGGCGAATGGCTTGATGTTAGGTGAGATGAGCGAGTAGATTGCCTAGGGTCCACTTGGTCAGCGATAAATCGAGCGTTCCGAGAGAATGGAAGAACCTCAGCAGTGTCCTTGTCAAAATAAGCATTACTGGTTCCGCTGTCGAAAATGATGCCATCACGCTCCACCGCGAGGGTGAGTGTTGTCTTGCCATTGGCATAGATCGCAGGTGAATTTATTGCCCACTGACCGCCCGCCCCGCCGAAAAGTGCAGAGTACTTGAACGGGCCTGTATCCAGGAATTAGTACTATGTTGCAGAAAGTCGTACAGGATGATTCACCCCTGACTTTGGACTCGTCAATGGCGCCAAGGCTTAATTCAGCATGTCCGATGGCGTAGGGCGTAAGGTACATGCCGAAGAGCGCTGTGACAGAGCTATTACTCTCGACTGCGACTCACTCACGAAGGTTAAGACATACGAGGTAGGCCTTGATCGAGCAGTCCTCCAAGAAAGAATCTGCTGTCAGCCGACATACCCAGGATGCCACTGAAAGGATCGATCTGAAAGGGAGCGGTCTGATTGATGACAGTGAAGAGCGACATGTTCGCCACTGTGTACGGTCCGATGCCCACATTGTCCGACCCAGTGCGAACAGTGAGTACGTAGTCATTTCCGATCACAGGATCTACACCGACACCGGTGTCGAAGGGAAATTCGGAAACTTCATCGCCGTGAATGTACGTCGAACTTTTCGACGGGTCGAACGCCAGCTGGTTTGCACAGGGCGCGCCACATTCAGTACCTGCACAGTTAGGGTAGCATCCAGCATCAAAAATATGGTGAAGCGAGATGCTTACTGATAATTTCGAATGTGAAGCTCCCGGTATCGAACACGACGGGCAGTGTTTGAGGAGGGGTACCGACTACATTCGGGATGTCAATCCACGAATCGATGCCACATGTTCAAGAAGGTACCTGTAATATTTCCGAACCATTGCAAGTCGGTTTGGATGAAAAAATCGTCCAAGGGAACTTTCAATGGCTTGAGTCCACGTTTACGGAGAGCAGATGCCTGTCCTCGAGGCACCGTACGTGAGTTGAGAGAGATTGGTTGCACATTGGCATACACTTCTGTAGCGAGAGCTTGGGAGCATAGAATGAATGCAAGCAAAGAGGCACCTCCTAGTGGCATGTTTTCGGTGACCAAATGGTGGAAGGCGTGCTAATGGCAATCTCTCACTAGAGTACTCAGATATAAAGACTAGCAACGACCGTGCAGTTGTTGGATCTCTGTTGGGTACGGTTGGCCGTGGGTTGGGTGTGTCGCGGAAGTCGGATGCGGCACAAAGACACCGCGTCCAGTGCAAGGTGCTGCGCATCCGATCACTAGATGTGGAGACACTAGTATGAGCATCAACGGTTACCGGTTACCATTAGGCTTCGTCCGGGTCGGACGGACGCGTGAGACAGGCTGCGACCAAAGGCTTGACAAATGGCAAACATCTAGAAATTGTTTGGATTCTGACCACGAAGAGTATGTCGCACAGAACATGAAGATATGGGTCAAATCGGCGAATAGGCATTAAGTATTTTATTGTCGTACTGAAGAAAGCAACGAAGACGGCAGTAATAAGGGCGGCAATGTCGCCTGAATGAGGCGCGTTCAGATCCGGCGTTTGCCGACTGCTTTCACTGCCCCCGGTCGCGGCAAGCAAGCTGCGAAGCCATATTGTTCGCTCTCGTGTTTATGGATGAATATCCCTGGAACTCCTCTCAGATCGTCTCTCTGCAGGACGTGGCATGCTCCATGATAGAGGAACGTGCAATAGTACGTTGTGCAATTGCAACCGAAACATGTCACGCAGTGGAATGACACGACTCCGATGCTTCGAATTCTCGAAGGAAGCAATGGCTTCAATGCGGTTATCTCACAGATACGCAACCAGAGTACTCTTTCTTTACCATCGGAAGGATGCAAATACCGAGCCTCCCTTGGTAGTAGATCCCATCTCTCAGCGTCAGTCACATTACTTCATGGCGACGCATCACTCCGATTTGGGACACACGAAAGGCCCAGATGAATCGGGAGAATGAATGTGTTCGATATACATTAGACTGCTCTGATCAAGTCGTAGATTCCCAAGAAGTTAGTGGGATCTCTTGCAGCAACCCCCGCACGTATGTTAGGGCTTACATCAATTTGTGGCTCACCTTGTAATCCGTACTTCAGACGTCGCCTACGGATGATGTCAATCATACGATAAAAGTCTCAGCCAGAGACAAACGTAACGAAGTGAATGCTGCTGTAGACATCAAAGCAGCTTGGAAGACCATTTACGACCGCTTGAAAGACCATAAGAAGGGCGAAATTGATGCCGTACTCGTTCCATTGGGATCGGGTTTTCCTCGACTCAAGGTTCATTAACGTGCGTAGACGGGGTTTTCACCGTCGAGCTCTATACGTCGCTTATTTTGATCACTTCTTTTGCGTTGTTTCTCATAGGCCTTCTCATCTTTACTATGGAGCTTGAACCCCATAGTGGCAGATAGCACCACGACACTTACCGGATCACTACTGTTCTTCTTCTTTGTTACTGCAGCGCCGTCATTTCCGGATAGCCGTTTGTATCAGTCTCCACAGGCGATAGTCCTAGCTAAAATATCTCGAGCCATTCGGTATAGTGTCACAGGGAAGCTGGTTCGGTGCAAAGGTACTTCTTGAAGCCACTTAGAGCAGAGTAGGCATGTAATTGATTTGTGAGGTCCTGCAAAATACGATATTCGCATTTTGTATTGTCCCTCTTTGGGTTACATTTGTAGTACAGTAGATCTTATTGAAATTCACAACACTGACTTAACATTGGGAACAGACTGGTTCAGGAGCCATCGTAAGCCATATTTCGTGTCCTGATCGTACTTCAGAGCTAGTGGAATATGCCCGAAGTGCCAGTGGAAGGCATGGGGCACGCCAGGATACCTGCGCGAATGTTGATGGGTTAAGGTATTGCGGGCAGAATCTGCGTTACTCACACATCCATCCGTGTCTTGACGCCCGCTTCGCGGAGAACCCGTTCGTAGAGAATCCCCTCATCCCGCAGAGGGTCGCGACCGCATATCTGGAGGTAGGCAGGGGGAAGGTTCGCGTGTGACGGGTACAGTAGCGGAGAGCACTCAGGGTCTTTCGGGTTGGCGCCTAAGGTATCTGCAAACAGATGTGTGCACTCGTCAGCTGAGACCGTTGAGCAGGGCGAATACACTCACTGTAGCACCTGTACAAATCGACCTTGTCGAACGTCGGAGCGTCTTTGTTTTCCTCGACAGAGGTAAGCTCGGATTTGTACCTATGCGAGTTTAAGCCGAAAGATCCTGCCCAAGAGCAGCTCAACGCACTCATCTGGGTGTGCATCGGGGTGCACGATTCCAGGAACCATCATCAGCTGGCCGGTGATCGGTTTGTCGGCGAAGAAAGGGTCGTCGCGAGCACGGTGAGCCACGACTGCAGTAAGATTTCCACCAGCGGAGAGTCCACCGACGATGAAACCTTTGGAGAGATTCGCCGAAAGGAGTAATGCGTTCTCTGCTGCCTGCAGGGATTGAGAATGTGCTAGAGACTTCACGAATATCTTTGCGGTACTCACCCATTTGAGCCCCTCGTATGCGTCGTTGAGTCCCGTAGGAAAAGGATGCTCAGGCGCAAGCCTTGATGACATACGATAAGACAGAAAATAGGCGCAACCCCTTAAGTCACGCACCTATACTCTACATTCACTATAGAGATTTGGAATTCGACACACAAAATACGCATGATATAATCGTCCATATGAATGTTTCCATGATACCAGCCTTGAATATTTGAATGCCGGATCATGTTATTGCTCGACATGATAATCATGTCACAATGTGCATACCTCCGCCGTGCATCCAGTACATTAGTGGATACGTCCAGCCGTCGGCGTTTGCAGGAGTTGGAGTCAAACATCGCAATACAATCTCTCCGCCTTCAACTGGGATAGTATGGTCCTCGAGTTTGTAATCGGTGTCTAACCAACAAGTGTAATGTCATGATAGTGCCCGAGTCGAGAATGTACCAGCTCACCCGGAGGAAGTCGATTAATATATATACTTTGAATATGCGGGACCGAGTACTTCGCGAAGAAGTCTCGGATAACCAATGGATCAATGTCTGGCGGGTGAGGGGGAGGAAGCCTGGGCGCCAGCGCAGCCCACTCAGAATTCGGCGGCATGGAGAGATGACTGCGAGACATCGTGGTCGAGATTGCACTATCTCGAGAATGACCTGAGCCCACTGATTTATATGAGAAAATACGAGTGTGGGAAGACGAGAGTATCACATGTTCCTGACCGAAGTCAGGGCCATCTGATGGATCGCTCGCGTTTACCGCGGCTGCAAGAAGTCGGCTGTGAGAACGTAGATTGCTGGGTCCGTCGAGCAGCTCGACTCAATCCATATTTTATGTCGCTGCTGGACCGGATGGTGACTATCAGTGTTAAGGAAGTGAGGGAGACAGTCGTATCCGTGGAGCAGGTTGTGTCAGGTAACATTGCCACTGCCACCAAACCTCACCTGAGGCACGTGAACAAGGTGATTGGGTTGCCGGGGCCGGTTTGTGTCTCTCGGTAAATGAAGCTCCTTGACCGGCCGGAAGCAAGAAGTTGAATATATGACGGGCAGAGCTGAGCACCCAATGTCCGGGGTGATTCTCTGCGAATACTCAGTTGCTCAGCTATTCCGAAGCCTTCTGCAGTAGTACCTTCTATGGCAAGATATCTGTATCGCTTTCATGCGTAATATAAGAGCCTTGGGTTGTGGGGTTGATTCATACAACGCTCGATTCTGACTCCTAAGCGCTGTGGTGCGCAGGGGGGCAATACCAAGCGATACTTTGCTGGATAAGCCGTATGTTACCTATCAAGAGCTGTCGCGTTGGATAGGCACGCCATACTCGAGAGTTACATTGCCGCATCGTTGGTATCGTGTCGTGGACATCATCATCGCGAATGGCATGACCGTCTAACTAATGAAGCATCTTGGTAGTATCCAATCATTCACTTGAGATCTGCTCGTTCATTCTGTTCTTGCTAAATTCCTCTTATATGTAGATCGGCAGCGTCGGGTTCAATCCCATCCAGTCAATACCCTCCACAAAGTCCTTCTGGTCAATGAGGAAATCCTACGGCACAGTCAGCGCACGCAGCCACAGACTACAAATGCAGCGAAACTCACAATCGGACACTCGACTAGCGCGCCGCGCACACCTGAAAGCCGGTCCTTCACCCGTGCGAGCGGGACCTCCGGCACGACATGGCCTGTCATCACCTTCGGAACATAGTTCTGCATCCGCCCCAGTAAATTAGACCGAATTCGTTGTGACGCAGTATACAGTGAAACTCACGTCGTACTGCTCCCACGTGCGCACCAAGTTCGTCGGGACAGGCCTGAAGATCTCCGTGAAAATGTCTCGGTTGCGCTTCGCGGTGCTGTTCCACAGGTCGAGCGTTGCGTCTGCAAGTGGGTCTGCAACCCATGCGTCCTCCTGCTCGCCAGTCTCATCCTCGTTGGGGTACGGTGCCGGGCGCATGAAAGATGTAGGCTCTGAATTCGGCTCGCACAACTGCGGCGGAATCAGACCGAGGTGCTCTGCGCGATGCAGAAGTTCAGTCAACGGAGCCTATTGGAGATCTGAGCGAACGAACCTCGGTAGAGCTTGCGACGGAGTGTCGCAGCGAAGCGGGACGCAAGCCATGGTTTTCCATCCATCTGAGAGTCGATCATATCATCGTCCTCGATGACCAAGGCGATCTCGGAGTCACCGTCGCCCTAGTAAACCCGTCAAAACCTTGACACCTGTGACAGTAACGATAATGATCTACGCACCTTCTGACTGCGGTCATTGATGTTCGCAGAACCCATCTAGTGAAGCTTGAGTGAGAGCAACAAACAGGGGATTTTCAATCTGACGCACGATGACCCTCTGATCGTCCACGATCATAACCTTCGAGTGGATATAGAGCAACTCCGACACATACGCGGCCCTCTCTTCCTCCTCCGTCCCGAGCCACTTCTCATCCAGCAAGTTCGTCTTGTCATGGAGCATATGCTGGACGACGTTGTCCGATACTGCTTCGTCATCGCGAAGTGACTCTGAGCCACGCTCGAACTGCTGAATCAGATCGCGGGCCTCCTCTAACGTACGCGGGAGCTTGTACGTCTCCGTCTTGAGTTCGGTATTCGCACCTGCAGGCGTGCGCTGGGCGAGAAATTTGCCGGTGGGTATAGCGACGGCTACGTCGGTCGGGTCTTCGGGCCCTTCGGAGCGGCCAATCCAGAGACGAGCGAGTGCGGTCATGGCCTCGTGGAACTTCACTCCGCTCTTCTCTTCTATCTTAGAAATGAAAGATGCTGGACAGGCAGGGCATCAATGCAATGCAACTTGGGGCTGGAAAAGAACGTACGGAATGGCGCGTTGATGCGGTCGTACGCGCGCAAATGGTAGAAACGGATATAGTCCAACCTATATGACGTCATTATATGTCTACGAGAAACAAGTGCCGACCTACGGCTCGTAGCCCTGCTTGCGAACTTCTTCGTAGATACTGTGACCTCCGCGGTTCATAGTTCGGTACTGGGCAGCCATAATGGTCTTGACTGCAGAGTCGTCTTTCACTAATGATGACTCGACATATTAATCACTAGCATATGTCAACATGCTGTGAACGTACCCGGTCCAGCGAATCCAGGAACCTCAGGTATCACGATCACAACCTACCGAATCGAACGTGAGAGAAATGCTCGCAACAACCTAGAGGAAGCGCAATACCTGGAACTTCCTGCCTTCCTGTGCAGCACGAATGATACGTTCGGTCAACGCTTTAGCAATCTGGTTCTTCACCACGTCATCCGAGCGCGTCGAGGAAATGCTGCAGACCCATCAGCTAATCAGCTAATATCCAGACGTCACGTCAGTGCACATACAAGAACTGGTTTTCTGCAAACATTTGGAGGATCAACGAATAATATTCGGTTCAAGGTGCGATCACACCCACCGATGTAGATGTAGTGCTGTGCCTCTTGAATGAGCTGAATGTCTGCAGTCCACGACCTCAGGTACCGGTAACGGTAATGCGCAGCCAGTACTCACATGCATTCTGGATGCTGTGCTCAGTGAGGACACCATGGCTCCAGTCGCTCACACTGCGGATAGCCTGTACACGGCACGTGCCATGTGGAGGACCAGGGTACCCTTCCTCGTTGTAGTCGGGGTTCTCATAGTCGACTACGTGACCGAAGTGCCTGTGGAAGCGCTGCTTGAAGTGGCGTCCAATTTTGTGCCATTGTTCGCGGTACGGATGGCCTGCGGGTCGCACGGGAGGATGTAAGAGAAGGCGCGGGACGAGAGCAATATTGACGTACGCGCGACAGCCTCATCTGGGCTCGATTGAATGTCATGTGGGAGGGCAAGCCAATCGTAGCGCCTGCAGGGCTTATCAGCGTAAAAAAGGTAACAAATGCAAAGTACCACTTACGTCTCATGGCGATACTAGTAAATTGGAATCATTCAGCATCTCCGCAAGCTCCTCTTGAAGCACACTGCGTACCTTCCTCCGCTTGATCTCGTTCCACCTCTCCACGAAATGCTGCACCAAGTCGAGCACAACCGGCCCAGTTAGCGTCATGTGCATGTCATGCCACGGCATTCTCGGGCTCTCCACAACACTCAGACCACTGCTGACGTAGTTCCAGACGTCCTTGAAGTCCATGATACGCGCGTTGTTGTAGTCTTGTCCAGGGAAGAGCGTGCGGTCGAGTTGCGTCGGGTGTGCATCCGCAAGTGGGTGCGTGTGTGTATCCCACCGACCAAAGCTAAGATCGAGCCCGCCGACGCACGCAAAGTGGTTGTCGACGACGACGAGCTAGGCGGTTGTACTGAGAACCCGAGAAGGATACAACCAAGGGGGACGAGGAGAAGCGTACCTTTTCGTGGTGTGACCAGAACTCGACATCGTCTACGCGGTTGTCAGAAGGTCTGTGCGATCCTATGAGAATGCACGTACCTTTGCTGCCAATGTGGTCTGGATGGCGCATGCACGCAATATTCGAGTGCAGCGCCTCGAGCGCATGCTAGGCAAGCCGCTGCAGTGTCAACAGTCCATCATAGATACCAGTTAGTCTGGATGCACCTTGGTATGGCTCGAGCTCATCGACATCGTCTGCGTTACCTATCGTGCATTGTCCCAGTCAGCGACATGTTATCTACACCCGCTTTCGCCGAGTCCCGGCGGCAGGGCCATGGCAGAGGCGGGCGGAGTAGGCATCGTAATCGACGCACCTCCTTGTATACAACAACGTACACGCGGACGCCCTGTTCCGCCTTGCGCTTGAGGATTTTATCGAGACGCCACTCCTGGTTGAGGGACGGAGGACGACGGAGATACAGCTCAGGCGTGAGCCACCAGTCCTACGTACAGTCACGTATGCTGGTTAGTACGGATTTCCGAGGCCAAGGTGTACGTCCGAAGCAGGTACCGGCAGTGGGACACGACAACGGTCCACAGATCCGCGCCGGAGACTGATTGATGCTGCGTATTAAGACTCACCAGAATGAAGATGGCTTCGCGCGCGTTCTCGAGAAGCTCAGATACTGCGTACATGTAGTCATGTCCGTCGACGTGCCTATGTCGCCGTTGTGAAGTTCCAAGTCAGTCGCGAAAGGACGGGCGTCAGTAGGAGCGTCACACGGATGGATCGCAAAGCAAGGTTGAAGCAAGGTCGGAGTTGACAAGCATTTCGTGAGAAGACGACACATATATTGAGGCACCAAGTCAACACATTGCCGAGGCAGCAGAACCATGGTGACCGTTCGATAGGCATGATAGAAGCAAGATTTCCCAGATAGACGACATTCATAGTGGACGATTGACGGTGGATACCGGAGATCCATGTAGATAGAGCATCAGAGAGAACAGGAACAGGCGAGTATCATAGCACGAGAATGTCCAGAGCATTGTTGATTATGATCATGTAAATAATTTTCGGTCAAATGACACCAAAAAGAGCGCATGTAGTCAGTCGACATTCATGAAAAAGCGATGACATAACAAAACAAAAAGAAGCGTTTGGCATGGTAAATGTCAGAGCTTCGGTGTGTATTTCTTTCCACTTTTTACAGGCACCCGCAGGTAACCGAATCACTCAGCATGCAATCAAAGGCCGTGGATGCTAGTCGTAATCTTTATGGATTGCGCTGTGGGGATGAGGCGAAAAGCAGAGTCAAGGAGCGAGGCTGGCCTCAGTCCGCTGGTCCCTCTCTAGACGCTGCTAGCCATTTGCAGACGTGACAGAATCCTGTCTTGTCGGAGAAACCTCGGTCTGCGCGCTCACAGGTGGTGCACGTCCCAAAAGAGGAATTCCAAACGCGGACTATGACGAGCAGGACCTGCGACTCACCATTTGACAGCGCACTGGCCGCGCTCGGCGGCGAACGAGTTGAAACGGTGGCTCGCGTTGATCTCTGCGCGAATTTCATCCGCAAGCTTTTCGTCCGGATCGTCGTGTCGGCCTGCAGACGAAAAACAGGGTCGCCGGGTTTGTGTGAATGAGGTACGAGTTGGTCACACGAGGATGCGATGAGCGGTGAGCGGGATGCTCGCGGTGCTCGTTGGTGGGGACGTACGATTCGGTTCAAGGATTCCTATACGAATGCACGAGAGATGGTGAACACGATGGGAGGTTACGAGAACGAACTGGCGTACCAATCACCATATCGCGCGCATGCCCAAGACCATCTGGGATCTTTTCCGCCATCTGCTCGACCTTATGAAAGAAACTAGCCATCTTGGATTGTTGTTATTCTTCTGCGTGAACCGGGCGAGTCGTTCGCGAGCCTCTTGCTCAAGTAGTCAGCCAGCCAGAGAGGGGTTTCGAGCAGCAAGCAACCCTGATGATCTGGGCGACGCGACGAGACTTAAAAGTGATGTCGGACGCTGCGATGGACTATTGATAGCAGAATGCCGAGCCCTGCGCCCTTGCCGACAGAGAAGATCACGACGTATGGAAATCAGACTGTCTTTCGCGATGACGACGGGCCCCGAATTCGAATCACGGGCCCAGCATCGCCGGGAACAACGTCGAGCCCATCGCAGCAAGCCTCGCGCGCGCTTGGCGCCTCCCGAGAGCGCCCGCGGTGGCTGCCAATTTCGCTCTCCGTCGACGCACGGTGAGCTGGCTATATGCGTCGTCGCCCAACGTCGGCGGCGTCGATATGAGAGGGACATAACGAGAATGATAGTGAGCAAAGTGGTGCGGCCATCGACGAAAACAGCGAGCGGCTGGCGGGCGACTGAGAGTCTCGAGCACGCGCGAGGTCGTCGGTCGGGTGATCTTTCGCTCAGAGTTTGATTCCGACGTCGACCCTTTCACTCTCTCCCTCACCGTCGCTGGACCACACTTGCCACGCTGCCGTCCCCGTACCTCAAGTTCGCCTCGATGACCATCCACCGCAAGGCCCAGCTCCTCGACAAGGTCGCCGCCGCTCTTCCCGTCAACGGCCCCACGCTCGCAGCAGGAGAAAAGCCCCGCTCTGTGGCTTTTTCGCCCTCCGCCGCCACCTCGCAACAGCGCCCCGCCGCCACCGAGCGACGCCCCGCTGGCTCAGGAGAGGGTGAAGACGAGAGCAGCGATGAGGCAGAGGTCCGCGCGGAGATGTTGGGAGGTCCTAATGCCCCTGCCCCGCCGACTGCTGTCGTCGCAGGAACGGGCGCTGCGACCACCACGGAAAAGCCCATTTCCACAGCGAGTCATGCATCGCAGACATCGAGAAAGCGTAAGGCTCCAGAGGAAGAAGTTATAGAGGGTGGCGAGCCGCCGAAAGGAAAGGTACGTGGCCTATCTTGCGCCTCGACATTCGCCCCCAACATCGAGCCACACCTCTTTGTCTCCATCGCTTTCTCGATTTCGGACTACTTCCTACCTATTATACATTCCGTTGCCTTTCATACTATGGAGTGTATGTAGCCGCTGTCGTAGTATCGAGGCCGATACGGCGAACTCGACAGCTCGATGGCGTGGCACAACTCCTTGAGCGCTGCCTCTAGCTAAAAACACATCCTTCAACCGCAAATTTTCTTTTCAATCCTCGATTCCATGATTGCCTACGATGTGTTTTACTTTTTCGCCCGACCTCGTCTCCTTTGTTGTTTTTCGAGGCTTTTTTCGAGATTAGCCCCTTTCTGACTCATCACTCGCAGTGCGACCGATGCAGGACTTTCAAGCGTGGCGCTCGATGCACTGTGCCCCCCGGCGAGCAAAAGTGCACCAAATGTCTCGCGGAGCGACATGCGTGCTACTGGAACGGCGTCAAGTACTATGGCGACGCTCGTGTCAAGCGTGCTCGCAAGGGAGGACCTCGCAGTACGTGCTCGTCCTTTTTTGCTAACTTACTACCCCGCTATCCCCTCTTTGTTTGCCATCTTCCATTCCTTTTTTCACTTTGTTTTGCGAGCAATATCTCACCAGTTGGCATAGTCCACATTCCCGCGATGACGTCTACCTCATCCACGACTCCCGGCCCCTCCGCAGTGTCCGCCGGACCCGGAGCTCCCGCCACATCCGCCAGTGCTGCCGCTGCCACCGAGCCCACCGCGCTCACTGCGCCCCCTGCCATCGGTGCCAGCGGCCGCCCCGCACGCCGCAGCGCCATGCGCATTCCAGCTCCTCCGCGTGCCCCGCTCTCGCCCTCCGCGCCCCGTCGCCGTGGCCGTCCGCCCAAGAACCCCGCCTCCGTCTCCGCTCCCCCGGGTGCGGCGGCCCCTGCGCGCCGCGGGCCCGGACGCCCGCCGAAGAACGCCGGGTCGGTGACAGTGACGCTGCCTGCCCGCGCGGGGCGCCCGCGCGGCCGGCCGCGCCGTGTCGAGGTCTCGCCGAGCTCGAGCTCAGGGGTGAGCGCTGAGCCGCCTGCACCGCGCCCTGTGGTGGTTGTCCCGCCTGTTGCTAGTGTGAGCGCGGTCGGTGCGGGTGTGGCCCCGCTTGTGGGTGGTGGCGTGCCTGCGACGGTTGGCGTTGGGCGTGGGCCGGGGGGTGAGAAGCTCGCACAGATCGAGGCGCTGCGCACGGAGCGTGCGGCGCTTGCTGCGCGGATGCAGCTGCTCCGCGACATGGATGGGGAGTTGGAGCGGAAGGAGCGTGCGCTCGTCAATGGGAAGTAGGTGGGAGGATAATGGTTGCTGCGACCATGGTGAGGAGGGCGAGGTGGTGAAGATGAGCTATGGTGTAGGGGATCGTTGAAGCAGGGAGTTGTGAAGTCGGGTAGATGGGTGTATGTGGGGATGGCCGAGGGTGCGAAATGATGATGAATTATGCGATAATTATGCCCGAAATTCTTTCTTCGTTCTTTCTCTGTCGATTTATATTGAAGGTAGCCCTCGGGCCCTCAGTATGGACACCTACTACGCATGGGTTTTACCGTACACGATCCAGTCCATGTCGTCGCTCTGTTTTCATCTGTAGAAGAAAATGATGTCGATTTGTACATCACATATCTAGAGGTGCAGATGCGGTGACAAAACACGAGGCGATGGTCTCGATGTAGTCTAGTTCTAGGTCTAGGTCCAATCTTGTGACAACAGATAATGTCTAAAGGGAATTTCGCAAGAGATCGCCTGCAATCGTCGACCACAAGTTTTGCTTCAATCGCATTCTCACTGACCAGAAATTAGAATGAGATCTTACATTACCTTCAAGAAGAATTGCATTACATAATGTACCAGTGTCCGTCTACCTTCGCCTTCATATTCTCGTGATGCCGCGAGTACGAAAGCAACGCCCCGCTTCTCGCTAATGCATTTGTGCATAACAATAAGGGAACCTGGAAGACACTGTCATATTCTGCTTCCGTGCATGCAGAAACACTGAGCGCGATCTTCGCCTCCACCTGGGATTCTCGTGATGTAATCATGGAATTATACTGAAGCTAAGAGCGCACTCGGGCAGCAGGAAGACCTAGCCCTGCTTGAGCGTCCAGATATGCCCGTCATCATGTGCACCTCAAAAATCTACCCACGTAAGGATACGCGACAGACTCACTCGAGGATTCTCGACGTAGTGATTTTGCGGAATATACATCGGTCGGTCTCTCATGACATGCTGGCACTAGCCATATGCTCACGACAACACGGTGTACCACGTACTCCTACGAATTTTTACAGGACTATGGAGGCATCTCCCGCGGTTTGTACTTATCGCTAAGACACTTCCGAGCACATGAGAGCTACCCTGCTCCAAGTCCTCGACACTCCTTCGTGAGGTATTCCCAAGCCATTTGACCGTCTTAACGCTTTATGCTTGATGTAAAGCTACAAAGCCCACTTCTCGCGCGAAGAAGTTGTGATCGTATCCCATCGATACCCAAGCGGATGCACAAAATAGTCTTGCTAGACGATATGCAATGGCCTCTAATCGGAGAATCGCCATGTATATATGGAACTAGTACTCACGCTTTAGAGTTGCTCTCTTCGATGCGTCCAGCAAAGCGACCGTGATGATTCTGTGGAGGCCCGCCGTTAACGAAACTTCTTTGCTTCACTGCGTGTTTCGCGCATTAGGTGTCTCGGCGAGCCCTTCCCTAGATCCGGCTCAATTCAATACTGATGGATCTCGTCCAGCTCCCAGAATAGCTTTGCGTAACATGTACCATTAGAGAGGTCACCCTATCATGCTTCGCGATGTCCTGTCCTCTGATGAGGCGGGATGGGTAACAGCGGTGCCAGAGCGGAAAATTCAGCGAAGCCGATAAGCCGTCGATAATCACTTTAACTCTCTCAAGGGAAGCATTCGAGCAAGGCGCTCGGCTGAGTTCGCCTGAGCGTCTGCTTTGCGCTCAATTCCTGCGCCCTTTCGCAAAGCGCCTGCGAACCGAACTTGTCGCGTCTCTCTCCCAAATTGTGCGCATTGCGGCGTTAACGCGGTCACTCTGCATAAGTTACCAGGGTCGTGCCATACACGCCATCCAATATGTTAATGGCCCACGACTATGGCATCCCCTTTGAGATCCGACACTGCTCCTGACGATCCAGCCGCACTACTTGTCCCGCACCTCATAATCGATTTGTCGGGCCCTGACGGCGGTCCTGTTATCGTTTCGAGAACGACTCCGCAATCCAGTGCCGGTATGCATGCACGGCCTTCAGGGCCCGAGACAAACAGTTTGTATCGATCCAGTACACATTTCGTGGTTGCATCTCGACGCAGTGCGTATCGTGTTGAATTTCAAGAGATCGGTCCTTGACGTCCGATAGGCAGCTCACAAAGTTCAGGTGGAGGCACCATAATCTGTCCCGATGTTTCGCCCATGCCTGTTCCAAGATTTCCTACGGAGCCATTCATGGCAAGCTCTGTGACCGACTCCAGATACCACAGAGAGCCACGAAGGTATTAATCGTTGTCACGTCCAGAAAATCTCCTTGGAGGCTCAACTATGTAATCAGGGACATCGAACCGGCCGAGATTTACATCCCACCATTGACAATGCAAATCGTCGAGTATGTCACCTTCCGCCGCTTTGATTCTCGCTGACCAGATCCGCAGGGAGCCTTTGCCGGAAGGTTGGACGTCCTGCACTCATCCAGAAGGCGTGATGTATCTGCTATACAAGGACGAAAGTATGGTCAGTGAATGACTCTCGTGCACTGCATGATGCCGTTTCTCAGTGTACTGCAGCATATGTTCACCCACGGTGATATCCGTGGTTCGCGATACCTCAATGATCTTGTCCAGCGCGGGCTGGAACTGTACGATATCTTGCGTAAGAAGAGCGTTCCAGGGGCTCCAGATACCGAACTATTCCTGGAGTGTCGTACCACTGGGGCGTACAGATACTACTTCATCAATCACAAAACTCGATCAATATTTTGGCTTGAACAAGTCAAGGGCTGTAGGGTATATGGAGACGTACCTGGAGTCCAACGGTTGACAGACATCAGTATGTGTTCATGAATCTTCGAAGTCACATGCTGATGGAACGCAGAGTTTGCCTTGGAGACGCAATACTGGTATGCCACCAAGGGCCTTCGGTTGATTCATATACTTGATACTCCCTAGGGCTCATTGCGAATCGTTTCCTCATGAGAGAGTCGTACCTGCAAAACTTCTGCGAGAATTAAAGGGAACGATCTTGCATTCGGCAGTTGGTATGCTCACATAGGACTATTACCGATCAATTGTCATGCAACGTCATCGTCGTAGATTGCTTGACCACAGGGAGCTCTACTTCGCCTTTCACCAATCGAGAGCTCACGAAGATGCTGAAATTAATTGATGCTGTACAACGTATGTGTGGCCTATTGCAATGTTCTCGCGGTAGACAACTCTGATGGCTCTGATGTAGTGAACTCTGGCAAGAGCGACACGGATTCCGCGTTCATGTTAGGTGTGCTGGGATAATATTCTCACATGCTCCATCACTGATAAGCTTGATAGCGCGATTCATGAAATACTTCGGTGCGTCATTTTTGATTTTTTGCTCAAGTTCTAGTTTACCCGAGGCTGTAGTTGATGCGAAGTTCTTCAACTTTCACGGTCAAGCGGACGCGCGACTCAAATCCCATCAAGCAATATTTCGCACAGAGGCCCCTAGACGCTCGCGTGCCATGCGACTGTTATCTTGGTTGCTCTTCCGTGCCCCAGAGACACATGCACGCGAGTTTCAAAAGGTGTGGGTGGACTGCGTTATCAACGACGCAACGTGGAAGAAGTTCATGAAGAAGCTCGTCTCGGAATGGCAAGAGCTCACAATATACGTATGTCTGAGCCAAGAACAGTACTGTATGCTTTGTACTCACGCATGTGCTATGCATTACAGGCAACCGTGTTGTTGAATGCCAATGTCGCCTTTCTTGCCGTCCCTGGCGTTATCAATAACGCCGGCATGACTATGGCATCCACTGGTAGTTCAGGCTACGCTCAGACAGCAGCCCAGATTGCTAGCTATGTATCCATCGTGCTGAGTATCGGCGCGATTATTCTTGGTCTGCTTTTGGTCAGACAGAACAGAACCCAAGAACATGAAGACGTTGATTCAGCGGTACGCTGGATTTGCGAATCGTCATACCTCATTCATCTCATCGATAACCTATAGGTGTCATTCCTGTCACGAGTAACACATCTAATGTTTGGACTAGAATCTTTGGCCTATATTTTCGGCCTACCATACGCTCTTTTGATGTGGAGGTACGCCTGTGGCTGCTGTTCTCCCCCTATCGGGCCTAACCTCCCTCAGCGTCGTATACTTTGTCCTTGCCGTTGCATGTCTCGTGTTCCAACAGACGACAACGGTCACACGCATCCTCGTGGGGATCGCCTTCGGCATCATCACAGTCATGATTGCATGGTCTCTAGTGACTACTCTGGACTCCCGCGAGGTTCGGTAACGGTGCGTGCCACGATTCCTAGAGCGCTGTTGGTCGCCTATTGAATTGATCGCCCTAGAGAAAGGACGCTTGGACATGAGATATCTTGGAACAACTGCATTGTGCATTATATGACATTGTGACGGCCTGTAACGTACAATAGTCAAGACCATGGCACTCCAGCTTTCCGGACGCTACACACCTCATAGCTACGTGGACGTTGTACAATATGTAGATTACACGTCGCGCACCATCGAATACAGGAGGTCTTGAGATAATCCTGCTAACCTTCACTCCCCGCTGTAATTGTGAGCTGCACATACATATGTGTAACCATTCAGCACTTCAGCGACGTTGTCAATGCGTCGCGTCGAGTCATCGAATGCTCCAGCAAGGTCATGTGACAAAGCGGCGTCCATCTATGGCACCTGGACCCCTGCTGGACCCTCGGGTCAAACCTGGTCGGACCCCTGGACCTCCAGACTCCGCCAAGGGCCATCGAAGTCGTCCTACGCCGCCTGATCTATGTGTATGACCTTGAATTCAGCAAGTGCGTGCAACCTGTGATCACGGCTGGTTCGAGGATTTCGAACACCTGGAGCCTATGCTGTATCAAGGTAAGTCAAATACCTCTGGGCTGCGCCAAAGCGCGACACATCCCAGCCTGGTGGCTACGGTCAGAATGAAGGTTTGGTGGGCAGTTGGAAGATGGTCACCGTGAACCAGAGCATCACTATCTCCTTTTCCCCATCAGCAGGAATCTTAGCATGGCCAGAAAATACCAAGAATCATCGATATCATCGATCATTTTCAGATTTCAATGCGTTAAAATAAACTAAGACTAGAGCGGTACCAGCGCCGCCAGGCAGATTCTCTCGATCCTCTACACTCAGGGTCTTTCTGCGATACCCGTCTCTTGCCACTTTTTACAGTGACATCTTCGCGTAAGATTCCAAAATACCTACGGAATTATCCCACATCACGAAGCTACCTATACAGTACTCAGTAGCCACTTGGTGAGCAATGCCTGAAAGTGCACGTGAGGCTACGATGTGCGGCAGCTCGGAAGCGTCGAGACTCGACCAACTGCAGCCAATGGAAGAGAAGCCAGAGAAGGAAGAGCTCAAAGCGCATGTCCAGTAAACCTGGGTCGAAACAAGCGATATGAGATCCAATGCTTGGTGCGCGCAACCGTAGTACAGCAATCTACACGTCATTGTCCGTTGTCGTATCATAGCTGTTGCATGTAAACTTCGTATGGTCTGATGTAGAAACATGGTGCAGTTTGTATTCATTTCGAGCTAGAACTCGAAAATAAAAGCACTCATTACTACACAATTGTATTCATCGAAATATCACAGTGTCACACAGCATCACAGCTATAATCGTCTCGGCTTCATCATGTCATTCACATTCAACTTGTTCTATATATCGACGCATGTCATTCATGCGGCCTCAAAGCCATCTCTTTGTAGCTCTACACCACTCCTGACCCTCTAATCATACAGAAAGACATATACCGAGCCAGTCACCCAATGAACAAGCGATCTATGAGATACCAGGGAGGGCCTAGAACACCCCGCACAGCGGGACTTCTACCTGTTTGTTTGCATTCGAATTCTCATCTAGTGCCCCAGCACCCGACGCTCACTGTGCCCTAGCGCGGCGGCCGATCGTCGTCCCGATGCGCGGGCGCGCCCCGTTGGGAAAGAGGATCGTGCGCTTTGCCGCTCCTTTCACAGCGCGCTTCTTCAACCCGAGCCCGAGCCCGTCGTCGTCGTCGCCGCTGTCCCAACCATCATCGCCGTCGTCGCCGCTGTCCCAACCATCATCGCCGTCATCGCCACTGTCCCAGCCATCGTCGCCGCCATCGCTGTCCCACGGGTCAGACTCGCCGCCCCACGGGTCGGAGGACGGGTCGAACGGATCGGAGCTGGAGGGGTCAAACGGATCAGAGCCGGAAGGGTCGAACGGGTCAGAGCCGGATGGATCAAATGGATCAGAGCTGGAGGGGTCGAATGGGTCGGGCCCGCCGTCGCCGCCTTCACCTTCACCTTCACCGCCGATGGGCTCGAGGGGGTCGAACGGGTCGTCGCCATCCTCGCTGCCGTCATCACCATCTCCGCCATCTCCGCTGACCACAACAGGTTCGTCGCCCAGCTGCCTCTTCGCCTTTGCGTCCTCGTCGGGTTGCGGGTGGGCGACCCCGCCGTTCGACCCGACGCCGACGGGCTCAAAGGGAGGGAATGTGGCAGGAGTGGCAGACGTGGCCGAAGCGGACGCACTAGTAGTGGACGCGGAGACGGAGGCGGTCGGGGGGCTCCAGCTCCAGGTGTGGTTATGGCTGTGGCTATGGTTGCCGTGCCCGTGCGGCCAGTGGCGCGCGCGCGCCGAGCCGGTCGGGAACGGCGCGCCAGAGCTCCAGGTGTGGTTGCGGTCGTGGTGCCCGTGCGGCCAGGGGTGCGCGCCGGTCGGGAGCACGGCGCCGGAGCTCCAAGAGTGGCTGTGGTGCGAGAAGTGGCGCGTGTGCTCCCCGGAGGCGGAGGTGGAGGGCGCAGGGGCGCCGAGCGCGGGGGCGAGCAGGAGGAGGAGGGCGAGGAGGGTGGAGAAGCGATTCATGGTTGGTGGCGCTTGCTCTGGGGACGCGAGAGCTTGTTCGTGTGCTTGTTCTAGTTCTGGATGTGGTTCTTGTGCGAGTGGGTGAGCAGTAGTGCTGTTGGTGAGCGGAGTCGAGTAGGTGTGTGCTGCTGGAGAAAGTAGGAGCAGAACGTGGAGTTTATATATGGATGAGAACACATACTTTGGAGTGTGGACTCAAGTTCAAGTTCAAGCGCAAGTCCGAATCCAATTGCACCGCAGAGGCAGAGATGAGCTGAGACGCCACGAACAACGAACAGAGGAACTGCGAGAAAGCGGACGTTGGGCGCGGGGCAGAGTACTCGCCCACCAGCGCAAGGGCGAAGACGAACGAACTGAGGGCGCGGAGATCACCAAATTCGTGCGAGCCCATGATATGCCTGATGCATGCCGCCGGCCTGCTCATGGATGGGCTTAGCGGCGCGAGCTGAGGCGACTGCACTTTGATTCGAACAACGCAATCAGCGACGGTACAGTTGTCCTCCTTTGGCTGGGCCTGGCGAGCGCGAGCTGCGGCACTTTGGATAACGACGCAACGAACAGCGATACTTATCAGGCCCTTTCGTCGCAGTTGCAGTACTGCACTGTTGCTAGACGCCTAGGAGAGACGCTGCGGCATTGTTCGGCGTGCAGATCCTCGGATGCATGCGGGATGCGCCGCGGAGGCGGGGTGGCGCGAGACGAGACGAGAGAGGAACTGCGCACGATGGCTTTTATCGCTGATCGTCCATAGAGGCCAGCATCGGCCTGAAAACCCGCAGTAGGAGGAGGAAATGGACGGGCGAGCGGGTACTCCGCGAAGCACGATAGTGATGTCGTGCCGTCCTCTTGAAATGGAGACGCACACGTCTGGGTTGAACATGAAGTCTGGACGTCTATGATCTGTTTGCTAGTCGTAAGTTCGTTACCAAGAAAAATGCGTGCGTGCGCACTCGGACTGCTCACAATTGCGCATCACCTCCAGGGAACCACAACACGAATTCGAAGCCGTGGAAGCGAAAGATGTTTGATTGCAATGGTGATTCACGGCGGTGGCGAGGACAAGATGCGCTCGAGGGTGAGGGCGGGATACCGCAGGCCATTGGTCGCACACAACGCAGAGGATCAGGTACACATCGCGCTCCTGATCACTGCTGACAATTGCGGAAGACTAGGCGCCCCTCAGGCTGTGCTATCACGCTCCCTTGATGATACTCCACGCGTGCAATCACAATTGCATTCCCGGCTGAGCCCGTCATACAAACTCGCAGCCCTTGGACATGTCTCGCGGCAGCGACGACTTAGGAGATCTGCGGGAGATCTGCGCGCAGGCGGGAATGTGGACACGCCGCAATCGCATCGCATGGGCTTCGGAACCTGGGAGGTCGAGCGAGCGAGCGGCGCGTTGTTCCTGCCCTCTGACTCGTATTCTGGAGACATACGGTATCGTGTATGTGCCCGAGCACACCGACGCGCTCGAGCGTAACCGCGCCTCAGGTGGCGAAAGTAGAAACCATCTATCAGCGGACGGCTGGGGGAGATATTCAGAGCCTCATGAGCGGGAGGCATCGTCGCGGTCGCAGTTGCGGCAATGCATGGCTGCTAGGCGCCATACGCGCCAGTCCAGATTGTGGTATCGCTGGTCGTGCGGGTATTTGAAACTGGGGTTGGAGTACGGAGATGGGTATATGCTATAGAGTGTGGCGCGAGGCGGGGCGTGGAGCGACGCGGGATGAAGCGAGACGAGGCCTAAAACTTGAAAGGATCGCCTGCTGTTCATCGTCCTGGAATCAGCAAGCCCTGGGAAGCAGACGGCTCGTGTGATGCCTGATGCCCGAGGATTTTTCTTGTTACATCGATAAGTATCGTACAAACAGAACTAGACGAATACGAGTACCACTGCCTGAAGTGATTCGTTTAGGACTTACAGTCAGGATTGCATACACCTTGCAGCGGGAGCGGAAACTCACCGGAGCGAAACATCAAAGGTCGCACTCGACTACGCATACTCGGTCTTACCCTCACACGGCGAGGAACACAGAGTGAATTCGGACCTGCGTTAGCACAACAAAGACTTGATCTCCGTTGACTCACTCTCGAGTATCCGACTCGAGGCAGCAGTGCACATCGCGCGAACGCACATTTAGGCACCCGGTGCAGGCCCATATATGAGTGGTATCTTTGGCAGATAGTACCGTGCTGCACCGCGTCTCACGAGGGTGATCTGCATAGGAGGGGATGGACGAGCAGGAGAGCTATACCGTAGGGACGGTTGGCATGACGGCCTTCAGACGCTGGGCGAGTTCAAGCATGAGCGGGTCCGCGAGAGGCAACGGTCGCTCTCAGAGAGCAGATGCACGTTGTGCGCACAGACAACGCGCAGGAGACGCAGACCGACGACGGCCATCGCAGACGGGCATGAACGAACGGCAACCGATGACAACAGCCCGCCAAGTGCTCGGGTTAGGGTTGCACGCTCAGCCCGTGCGAACCCCCGTGACTGGTGGGCGCCTCTGGCATTGCTCCCATACAAGACCTCACAGCACCGCACCAGACCTGCACCAGGCTTGCACCGGGATTTTTGGCTCATAAGCCTGTTCCGTCGCCCGTGGTCTCCTCGTGCATATAATCTTGGACCGGTTTCTTTCTCTCTCACTGCTGCCGTCCTGCAACAACCTCTCTCGACCACTGGAAATTCGGACACGATTGCGCTCTTGGTTGGCGCCGCTTTCGGTTGACGCAAGACCTACCTGTATCCGTCGCGCCTTCTTTGCCAGATTTTAAACTCTTGAGCTATGTGCCCGTGCAGGGAAACAACGTGAGGAGCACGCGCCTTGTTCAACCAGATCCGCCCGCCTGGGCCCTGCACGCACTCGGCATTTGCAAGTGTTCACCAGATGTGATAAGGATCTTCCCGTGGATACCAGGTGCGAGGCCTTTCTTGGTGCTCTATACTACGCTTTTACATGTTCTCGTAGGCCGCACGCGTGAGACGCAGCTGCTTCCATAATAGATGTGCGCGCGTGTCCGCGAGGACCCACGATCGCGCGCGCACCTCGAGATGGAACGACTAGCAAGTTCTGCGCCCATGTTCATGATTATTTACTGCGCGTCGCGTGCAAAACCTTCTACGAGGCGGCGCACATCTCGTTCTGCAAACCTGCAATGTTCTCATGTTGTATGTCCCGCTGGATGAAACGCAGAACCTTGTCTCCGGTTCATTGGCGGATCGCCGTTGCTCCGACGCCGATTGGAGGATGCATGCCGTTTTCCTCAAGGATGGCTCGTATCAATAAGTGCACTTGAGTCGAGGAAATACAGGGGAGGAGGACTCGTCAGTCATACAGAGCCTTCTGAGCCGCCCAGGAAAGATGCTTAGACGAGGTCAGCACGTTGCACTATCCCTCTCCTGGCGCCTCTACGCTGCCCAAGTCGAGTGCTAAGAGGACTCTCACGAAGGGGCGTTGCTGAGTTGATCCTCGCGTTTTGAGCTGTCGCAGTAACGGCAGATTGTTCTGCAAGTGTTTCTGCGGCAGGATAGGTTGCTCAGTTCACGATCGCTTGTGGTAACCCGCTTAGACGAGGGGAGGTCTTGTCAAGCCTAAGCCTATGCGGAAGAACTGCAGCGAGAGCTTGTGCGGGGCGGTCCTGTTCGGATCCGATGTGGCAATCCTTACCTTGCCTGTTCAGAATCTATGAGCCGGAAACTCGCGAGCTGGAGCAATGGTGCCCGCAACAATTGAGATTGAGATATATGTTATGCCTCGATCTAGGGTGATGGGCCCAGACGGCATTGCATTTGACCCACGAAGATAGACTGCGCCTCAGTAAGCCTCTCATTCAGTAGCCTCTGGCCGTATGATACTTGTCTGGGGCCAGTAGGGTTCTGCCTCAAGAAATCGCCAGTCGGCTTAACCGTGGGAGCTAGAAGGTTAGCTCCCTAGGTAAGCAGCCATCCTTGATTCAGATCGTTCACAGCTTGCTAGAATATACGTGAATACACGTCATTCGTGTTTGCAATTCGAATAAGATCTGAAGAGCGCAAATACAAAATGATTCCTCCATCTCAGAAACTATCGCGTGCGTCTGATCCGCTACCGGTCATCATTTCTCGAGGAAAGACACGATAATATCACACGAGCATAGGAGACATATAACACAATCTCAGCTCTGTGACACGAAGTAAGGTCTGATAGCTAAGGCGCACTACGTGCTTCCCGAAATAGTGTGTTAGTGCAGACATTCAATTTGTGAGTACTAGGACCAGAAAGATTTACCGTTAGCGCGTCCAATGAAATCGCGGAGCAGAACACAGAATCCGCCAGGTGATGTCTATGAGCCTTATAATGCAGCTAGAATAAACGCGACCAGGGCAAACGCGACGAGGAGAGAGACGAACGAAAACGGCACGCAGGGGACTCACGGTAGCAGATTAGACGCCGACACGCGTCATCAGCGAGCAACGACGACCTGCACCGACCCACTCTACTCGCAGCGACCTCATCCATCCCGCCCTGCTGTTCATCTTCACCCGCCCCCTCCTCATTCACGGCACGGACAATACAAAACGCTTCATCTGACCCGCAATGACCGACTCTGCCACCGCGCAGCACGAGCAACTCGACCCGTCCGCCTCCGCGTACAACACCTGGGTCCTCCGCCTCTACGACTTCTGGGTCCTCACCGTCTCCAACCTCTTCGCCTGGCGATGCCCAACCAAAAGTTCCCTTCTCCCCTTCTTCACCAAGCACCTCGGTGGCGACGCGCACCTCGACATCGGCGTTGGCACCGGCTTCTACCCCGCCACGGCCGCGCCCAAACTCGCCAAGACCAAGACGCTCGCGCTCATGGACCTCAACCCGGGCACGCTCGCATACGCCGAGGCCCGTGTCCGCGCGGCGGGGTACCAGGGCACGATCGAGCGTGTGCACCGGAGCGTGTTTGACCCGCTCCCCGAGAGCATGCGCGGGCGGTTCGACTCGGTCTCGCTCTTCTACCTTTTCCACTGCCTCCCCGGCTCGTTCCCCACCAAGGCCTCGCACGTACTCGCGAGTGTCACCCCTGCGCTTGCGCCGGGTGGCGTGGTGTACGGCGCGACGATCCTCGGGCGCGCGGCCCCGCACAACTGGTTCGGGCGCAAGCTCATCGAGGTGTACAACCGCAAGGGCATCTTTGGCAACGAGAGCGACACGAAGGAGAACCTGGAGAAGGCACTGCGAGCCGCATTCGAGGAGGTCACGATCGAGCAGATCGGCGTCGTTGTGCTCTTCTCGGCGCAGAAGCCGATCTCAGCCAGACCGTGAGTCGGCCCTGCCAAGAGCTCAGAGCATGGAGAAGTCTGAAGGCGAAAAGTGAGTGCACGCGTTCCTTCGAGGTGTCAAATCGCTACTCATGTGTTGTGAGGCCCTGCTAGACTGCAGCACGCTGCCTCTTAACTTCTGGTTTGCGCGACACATTGCTTGTATACTACGGCATCGGACAGTTCACGCGTTTCACCTGCTCCCAAAGAATTGCTTATCTTGATATACATTCGATACGGGTTACATGTGTCTATTGCTCGCTCACTGGCTACCGCGACCGTTGCTGTGCCGTGAACATCTCAAAGTGTCCTTGACAGATGGTACTATCTCGGCCATCTGTGGAACCTCATATGAGTATCAGAGCCCGCAGCATACTGGTGGCGCTACACTTCGGGGTTCCCGAGAGCTGGCTGCAGTCTTTCCTATGCATTGAGTCGCAATCCGTCATCCTGAACTGGTAGGACTTTCAGCACAATGAGCCCGCGCCCGTCGATAATTGGCGTGCTGTCTGGCTGCTGACGTCATCCCAGGCGGGCGTTGCTTCTGCCTCGTACCAGCGGCCAGGTGCTATAGCAACTAAGGTTTGTGGAAACACGTTTGTGGTTCGATTGACTCTAGCATTATGGGACTAAGTGCGCGCTTGCTAGCCACCTACCAACACTAAAGAAAGCCGTCCCTCCCAGACCCCTCTCGAAATATCAAGTCTCCTCTCTCCCGGTGTCATCCGGATCCGCGAGAGTCAATGTAGTCGACGCGGCGTGCAGGGAAGTACAGTTGCCATGTCTCACAATTGCGCTGATCCGTACTATCTATTCTGATGCTACCCCACAAGGCCTGGTTGACGAGATCAATTTATGGAGGTGGCGCAAGGCTGAACACATGAGCGAGGATGTCGTTATCCTGCGGGTGTGCTCGTTATACGTTGATTTTCAAGGTCTCCGTGTCTGTTTTGCTTTACTTGGCGGGCGCTTGGAGCTTTAAATTTCTCCTTGATCTCACGTCCGCTTTCCGGCGGCATGACGAGTTTTGTGCGTATTCTGAAGCACTTCGACTGCGCGTGCACTTAAGCTGAGAGCGTTTTGCTAGTTCCGTGCTCGAGGGAACTGCTAGGTCGGGTTCGTCAAATATGCGACTTCGACCACGCTCAAGAGCTCTGATACATCCTAGCCAGTATTCTGCGTCGGACAGCTATGGTATACAGATCTACTGCCTCGGATCCCTTGCCTCAGCCGCACATAACAGGTGCGCATGAGTAGATTGGATCCGATGAACGCCAGCTTACAAGGTAGTCGATTATGCCAAGCTCCTGTCGACGCTTCGCCTCCATAACCCCGCGACCTCGAGGCTCTGAGTCTTCCGAAGCTTACAGTGCGATGGGCCAGATATACCAAATTCGTCGCCGCCACGAACGTGATACAGGACGTCGCATTGCAATTGCGCCGTGCATGGAGCCTGTCGCTCGCTGTCCACTCTGCGAGCGCTGTCGTATTCTGAGAAGCACTCAGGGTATATCACATGGACGTGGGCGCGCCTGGCACAACGGGGAGGCACGACGGGCAGCATTTCGACTCCCGTTTCTGCCCCTGCGAGCTGCGAGCGATTGTGTCGCGTCCCGTGGCTCGTCTTTCGATACCAAAAAAGACGCGCAGACGATATGTCGGCCGATTCACCAGCGCAATGCTAGGATCTAGGCGCTGAATAAGTTGCATGCCCCACCTAGCCGTCAGTTATTGGCTGACCACGATGAGATATTTGAAGGACGATGCCATCCGTGGATGACACACGCGGTATAGCGATGTGCGCGAAGGGTCGCAATTGTATTTGAAAATTGACAGGCATATACCACTTCGGCCATCTGCGATTCGCGGTCCAGATATAAGGACCTGTTGCTTCCCATTAGGTGATCGAGCGTCACGTAGATTACAGATCTTCCAAGTTACGTTCTGTGTCGCTATTAACCACAATCTTGCGCCGACGTGAGCTGACCAATGACTATCTGACAGCTGTCCCCGCACGCACACTAGTGCGCTAATGTCGCCCCGCAATGGCACTGCGAATAACGTTCCACCCACTATCCCGATACCGAGTGGTACACCAGGTCAGGTAGGCAGCGGCCGCAGTGATGAATTTAGTGATTCTCGACATAATATCGAGCGTGTTCTCGTGGTCTCACTAGCTGACTGGCAACCCGGGATCCAGCAAACCGCCTCCCAAGCCCGGCAATTAGTGTCGAGGATGACGAGGTAAGCATGTTCGCAAGGTTCAGGATATGGTACGTTGCGGTGCTATATCTTGCAACACTTTGAGTTACTTGGCGAGGACACAGATAGCGTTAACGTTCAGCGAAGGGCAGGGATTGAAGGTGATACTCGAGATTGAACAAGCTTAAAGTTGATTAGACGCTGTTGGTGACATCTACGTTTGTCAATTTCGAAATTGTACGCCTGCAGGCTGTCAAAATAACGACCTTCCTTCCTCGCTTTTTCTTCCCGACACGTTTCTCTCGCTGCGAGTACTAACGGATACCCCGATGAATTCAGGATGTACATTCTGTCTCGATTCGTCACGGTCGCTACGCCGCACGCATGTTCCCCCCGGGTCCTCTGTATGCTCTGCTTCTGAGGCTTAGGCTCATCCCTCTCTTGGATCCCTCAACTTTGAACTAGGCTCGTCGAATCTGGCAGCATTCAAGGCGCCGGACATCTGACTTTCCCATGATAGATCGTGCGAGCATGTGCGTGTATGTGTCCGCGAGTTCGATGCTCTGCCGCACAGGAGTCTCTGCCGCACAGACAACGGTAACCTGAGATGTTCTGGGCTTCTCGCAGCAAGCCTCGCGCGAGAAGCGGGCACGAAATCCGCCTCAGGCGACCGAGACACGGGTGTAGCACTGCCCTATAGGCTATCGCACAGCGATGCGCCTTGGTCGCACGTATCTCGCAGAGGATCGTCTCAGCTGGACGAGACTTCGTCCTCAGGCCTCAGGCCCCACGGACCGCTAGAGCAAGATACATCGCGCTGCGGCACTCTACAGCCAAGCGAGCTTCTGCGCGCCACGAGGACCGCAAGCCTGCAGTGTGCATCGCGCGTGCCGCGCTACGTGGCGAACGCACGAAAGCACCCAGCCCTCGTGCCCACCTCGTCCGACGACCGCAACAATCACCTCTGGTCGCACCCCTCCGTCGACCCTCGCCTGAGTCTATCCGGCCGACATGCTGAAAGCCGGGAGACCAAAGACGGTGTGTCTCGGCTCTCGATATCTGCCGTGCGAGGGAGGGGCTGACGAGGATGCAGCTCACGTATAATTCTGCGGGCAAGCCGCCTCCTGCGCGCCCGCATGGTGGCTCCCAGAACAAGCAGGGATCTGGTGCGGTTCATCGACCTGCGCCGCTGCCTGCGCCGAAGGCGGAGCCTCGAGGGAAGTCCGCGAAGAGAAGTTGAGGGGACAAGTGGCTTTCCGGAGGTGGTAGCGGCCATGGCGCGTTCAGCGCGTTCGGATCCTGCGGTAGCGTAGACAATATACCTGATCTCCGCCACCCCGCTAGCAACAACCGGAGCGTCGTCACGCAAACTCACCTTTGAACTCTGAACTGTCGTGCCCGTGGCCTGGGTCCACGTCCTGTCGCCCCGTACGTCCGGCCAGATGTTCCGAGCCGGAGCCGGCGGGCGAGGTGCGAGCAGGCGCAGACGGCTGCAGCCCGGATGTGCGACGCGCCCAGCAAGGCTCAAGCGACGGCGCGGCAAAACGGAATACAGCCCCTCCGCACATGGCGGCAGGCCAGCGCGCAGCACCCGCGCAGATCGAGGGCCCGCGTCTGCGCAGATCGACCGCAATCGACCGTAATCAATCGCACCGCCGCATCCTCGCGGGGCGGCGCCCTCCCCGCCCGCCCCCAGGCTCTGCGAGATGCGCGGCGGCTGCACGCCCGCACGCCCGCACGCCCGCACGCCCGCACGAGCCGCAGCGCGGGCATGTCTCCCCGGGCCTCGGGCTGCGCGCAGCACCCGCGCCGCGCCGCTCCGTGCTGCGCCTCTGGCCTACGGCGGGTGCGGTGCGAGCGGATGGAGGTGCGTGGGGTGGGATTGGAACTGCTCGCTGCTCACTGCGGAGGCAGTGCTGCCTTGGCCGACTGCGAGATGCGAGATGCGAGATGCGAGACGCGCCGCTGGGCGCAGCGAGAGGATGCGAGTTCCGCGGCCTGGTGAGCGAGAATGGGGCGGACGAGCGGTGCGGCAGATTCAGCAGTCATTGGCGCTGGGATCTGGGGAAAGGATGGGTTAGATGGGTCCCAGGGGCGAGGAGGAGAGTGGGAGTGGAGGAACGCGTCGGCGAGGCGGGTGTATGCGCGCTCGGGGGCGGCTGGAGTGGGTTCGATGGAGTTGAGGCGGCGAGCCGAGGCTGGGATGCACGCGCGTTGTGCTGAATGTCGAGCCGTCGAGCTTGAGTTGGCGGGCGTCGCAACGAGTCAAGACGGCGGTGTGCTCCGTCAACTCACGGCCCATGAAGCTCCCCGCCGGTCCCTGCGAGCCGTCAGCTCGATGCAGGATGCCAATACAGGATTTCCGGACACACCCCGCACGGCGTAGCCGCACCGCACGCGCGCGCGCACCCGCCCGCTCCTCCACGCTCCGCGACACTCGCCGCCGCTACACGCGCGCCCGGCACCGCCCCACCTCGCAACGCACAAGGCCGGCGGGCGCGCCCCGACGTCCAGCCATCCAACGACCCGCGCCCCCACCAGGTGCGCCCGCCTCGGCGCCGCGAGCGCGGGCCACATGGCCCGTGAGTCGTCGCGGAGGCTCCTGCAGTGGGGCCGGCTCGCGTCCCGGCGATCGGCGCGTGCCGTTCTGTGCGTCATATACGCGATAGCCTCCGTCCCTCGTGCGTCGCTGCGTGCGCCCCCTATCCGAGCGCGGCGCTGTTGAGCGCGGTGTATGCGCGGGCGCCGGCGTGTGCGTGTGAGGAGATACGAAGTCTGAAAGGCCGGTCTGGGCGCGATCGGTGCGCATTGCGGGGTAAGTGGTTGGGATGTTGGTGCAGCGCGAGGAGGCGATCGGCCTGGGATCGGTGCCGCGGGGGGCGTAGTGCGTGCGCGTGCGCGGTGCGGGGTCGTCCTTTCGTTGCTCCGCGTCCGCGCCCGCCCCCCGCCGCGCCATCGTCGCTGCTGGACCGCGAGGAGCGCCTAGAGGGCGCCGGGGACGGTGCGGAGGACGCGAGGCACGCGGGGAAACCTCGCACGATCCGAACGCGCCCCGATCTCGTATCTGGGCCCTCGCGCGCGGCGGGGGCACTCGGCGCGGTCGATGCACGGGGGCTGAATGGACGGCAAGGGCGACGCGCGTAATATGACGAGCGAGAAGCGTGCGGAGTGCGAGAAGCGTCGTGCGCGAAGGAAGAGAGCGTCGTGCGCGGAGGGAGAACGATTAGGCGCGCGTGTGCTCGGCGCGCAGATCGCGATCGCTCGGCGCTAGCGCAGCGTCCCGGACCTTGCGTGGGCCATGCGAGAGCGGACGCGGCGCGCGCACTGCAGCGCGGGGCGGCGCTGGCCGCCCTGGCGTGCGAGTTGCGGGCGGACTTGCGGGGGCGGTCGTTGTGTCCGCACGCGCGGCGGGCAGCTCTGCGGTCGGCGCGAGCACCGAGAGGGCGGCTGCACACATATTACGAACGGACGTGCGGTTGGGTGGCCCGCCCGGCTGGGTCTCACGTCGGGCTGTCGGCTCCATATGTTGTCGCCGTTTCGCGGCCTGCGCATATGTGCTAGTTCCCCAAGTCGCTCGTCACGGGTTTACTTCCGGCTGGAATTCTGTCGCCCTGCCGTTGCGACCAACGCGACTGTTCGAGTTCGCAGACGGATTTGCTCGCTTCAATTGAAGAGCCGCTATTCGAGCGTTGGCGTGCTTCACAGATGTCCCCCGCCGTGGCCTCACCGCAGTTGTACAGTTGCTGAATCTCGAGCCCATATCTGGCCAACGGCTATCCTATTCCTGACTCCTGAGTTCTCCGTGTACTATGCTGTCGCATCCTCTCGCTTGGCTTCCGCTCGGCGGCTGCGGACGTCATAGCCCGCGCCTCGTCATGTGCGACTCTCCATCGCCAACGACCGACCACGGCATCCATCCTGCCCCAGCAGGGCGACGGCAAGCGGTGTGGCTGGCTGTAGTTCGCATTGGCGGGCCGGGGCGGTCCGCGTACGCGCCAGGCACGGGCGGGCGCCTGTCTGGGGCGCTGTGGCGGATGCCCCGCATGGGTGGGCTAAGCGGGCCGGGGCAGCCGTGCGGGGAAGGTCGAATGACTGGGCAGGTTGGGCGCCTGTGCGGAGGAACGAGATCGGAGTTGTGATGGCACGGGCTCGCAGAGAACGGTGATGGCTGCCCATGTGGCCCATATAAGACGACGTCCCTCATGGCCTCCCGTTTGGTGCGCCTTCTCGCCTCTGTTTCCCCTCACCCAAAGTGCGCCGCGACCCCGCACGCACGACCAGGATGATGCAGAAAGACACGCTCTACCAGAACATCCGCGTTTACTGTGCGTCGCGCGGGCTGCCCCTTCTGGCTGATCCCCTCTGATTTCGCGCAGGGCTCGCGTTCATCGCCTACTGGGGCATCGTCCTCTTTGGCTACGATACGTGCGTCGTCCGTTTCCCGCCTGCCCGGCCCTCGCTCACCGCGCCCGCAGCGGAGTCGGCGGCGGAGTCGTGCAAGAGACGTACTTCCAGAATGCGTTTGGGGTGGACGCCAAGCACAAGAACGACGTCTCGTCGGATGTCGTGTCGGTGCTGCAGGCGGGTGCGTTCTTTGGCGCGCTCGGCTCTGCGCCCATCTCTGGTGCGTTCGCCCGTGCCCAAAATTTGGCCCAGCTGACGTGCGCGCCTCATCCGATCACGCCCGCTCTTCGCACGTCCACTCAATGCGATGCCTGTCACCTGCGATCGCGCCCCGCTGTGCCCGCCGCGCGGATCGGAGTGCAGCCGCGATCGGGCGCCGGTGGACGCTGCTCATCTTCACGACCGTCTTCTCCGTCGGCGCCGTGCGTACACTGCGCATCCACTCTCACGTGCCCACTCACTCACTCACTCACGCGCAGATCCTGCAGACGATCGCGGGCGGGTCGCGCGGGCTGGGCTACGTCTACGCGGGGCGGGTCGTCGCGGGAGTCGGCATCGGCGCCATCTCCGCCGTCGCCCCCGCCTACGTCTCCGAGTGCGCCCCCAAGGACGTCCGCGGCCGCATCACCGGCCTCTTCCAGATCATGGTCGCCATCGGCGTCATGCTCTCCTACTTTATCAACCGTGCGTCCCCCCGCTGTGCTGTGCCCGCGCCTCGTGCTGACCGGTGAATGCGTGCGCAGTGGGCATCAGCCTGCACGAGCCGAGCGGTCCGCAGGTCTGGCGCATCCCGTTCGGCTTCCAGCTCGTCCCCGCGGGCATCATGGCCCTCGGCCTCCTCACCGTCACCGAGTCCCCCCGCTGGCTCGCCTCCAAGGGCCGCCCTGACGACGCCCTCGCCGCCCTCGCCTACCTCCGCCGCCGCCACCCCGACGACGACAGTGTCCGCCACGAGATGGCCGAGATCGACGCCGCCCTCGAGGAGGAGCGCGCAGCCCGCGCCGGCCTCGG
>KB445800.1:0-51334 GCA_000320605.2 Gelatoporia subvermispora B
TTGCGACCTACTGCTAGAGCGGACACTTCAATGCGTACGCTGAAACCCGTGGGGCAAACGTAACGTAGGCGCCAAGAAGTTGTTCGGCTAACTCCTCGGATCTTTCCGTGGGCGGTCGGCTCCCGGCATTGCCGGCAAGCCGGTCCATGGGGTTTCCCTGGGGTTTCCCCGCTTAAGCCATTTGAAATTCCGAAACAACGGGCCGAACCAGCCCTCGGATCAAATGATGGCGCTGTTAACGCCATTGGAGGATAAGTAGTGATTGGTAAGGGCGTTTGTAATTGTGCTTACACATCGGCCTCCGGCCTCCGGCCGTCGGCGCCCGCTGACGCAATTGAGTCGACTAACGTGGTCCTGATGAGTCTATATAAGACGAAACGGGTTTGCTGGGTGGTTCCCCAGCTCGTTGACCCACGTCGACGCTCTAACACAGGTAGTCTTCAAGACTAGGATAAGTATCCAGCGCACCTCTCGCTTCGCTCGAGGTGCCCCCTAACCCTATCAGCCCCACGACTATCTGCTCCGCCAGGCTTGGCAGCCTCCCCCCGAATAATTTGTTTGATATACCGAGCTCGCTCAGGATTATTCGTATAAGCATTTGAATTCTTGAAGAAGAAATGCCCAAACTTGAGAGATGAACTAGAACGCAGGGCCATGTTCGTACGAAGGATCGCTTAAGACTGCCAGACAGAAATCTCGCCAGAGAAGGGGAGGGTGATGCTAATGTAATGGCTGACGTGGAACGCGGTATAAATATAGTTTTGTCAACCATCGCTCAGTAGCATGACTTGCGCCAATGATAGTAGCAATCGCACTGGAAGCAGTGGTGAGAAATTATCACCAAAGAATGGAACAAATGCAAAGTGTTGGCAGTCCGTGCCGGACTGTGCGCTACGTTTGATGTCTCGTTAGTCTCAGCATCTCCGGCGGAACTACTAGAAGCACTCCGCAAACAACAGGGTCTGACTGTTCACGATATCTTCTAGCTAAGTGCGCATTCGGAGTTCCCCGATGCATTATGCCATGCATGACACGAGACCGCTGCTATCAGACGAAGTGTCCAGCTATGCGACTTGAGGCGCTTTCTAGTATCTTCTGACCGGGACTCGACAGGCCTGTAAGTATTGGTAATTTGGGGATTGTCCATTCCATCATTTACGGGCGCCGTATTTTTCAGCCTCGAGGCCTTCTGGCTACGCTGATCGATTATCAACCATCTGGAGCTGTGGGTCCGCGTGAATATCGTGCTGTGCGGCCAGTTGACCAAGCTGGCCTCACATGTGCAAACGTAGTGCAAATATCCGGCATCGCACTCTCCAGACTCCAGTACTTGCCACCTGCAGCTGCAGCTTCCCGCAGCTTATCATTCCGTATCAGGCTCGTATGCTTTGTGACCACAGAGTCAACCGCCACGTCCGACATCTAGTTTCGTCATTTACGCGATCTCCTTGTTCCATATGGATCCTCGACCCCAGTAGGGCTTCATCCTCGCGCTTCACATATCCGCAGAGCTCTGGTACCTCTTCCTTGGTTCACTCGTCATCTATAGAACAACGTCAACTCCACCGGTCAAGTAGGAACACAGCTGCTAGGCCGCTTCAAGTTCTTCCACCCTTTTGCATGATGTCATCTCTTGCTCCTCTCACCCACGGCACTGAGTCCACGTCGCCCGAAGCTGACGCGGCAACCTGGCCGGAAGAGGATCTCTCTTCAACTACCGGTTGTCACGGAGGATTCTATCCTGCACGACTTGGTGAACTATTCGAAGAGCGGTACGTCATCGTGAGAAAGTTAGGTTATGGTGGATTCTCCACCGTGTGGTTAGCGAGGGATATACGGTGAGTGACCGCGATTCATAGGATCAGTATACCGAAACCTGGCAGGGAGAAACAGCATGTCGCTATCAAAGTCCTATCCGCCTTCGCTACGAAGCAGGCAGAGAGCTGCCAGCTCGCTGAAATCGCCGTATGTGATACTCTCCAACGAGAGTGCGCGTCTTCTCTCGACCCTGGTGCCGGAAATGTTGTTCGACCTCTGGACGCATTTACGTTTGAGAGCGCGGCCGGAAAACATTTTTGCATCGTGACAGAGCCATTCAGCTATAGCATGTCGACTCTCTGCGACATGCTGACGGGGAGACAGCTTCCCCTGAAACGAATCATGAAGTGGCTCAAGGACACTCTACTGGGTCTACGCTTTCTGCATGAACGATGTCATATCATCCATTCCGGTGAGTCCATTGGATCATGCGATTATGCCGTGCGCAGTTTAGATGGCCTGATCAATTCGTCTAGATCTGAAGCCACAAAATTTCCTGCTGAAGATTTGCAGCCCAGGACGGACCATTGAACGCGAGCTGATCACCCGTCCTTCCCTGATATACGACTTTCCCAAGGACATTCCCCCGTCTGACTTGGGGTGTTGTCCCGTTCAATCTCTACCTTTACCATTCACCATCGACGACGACGATCGAACTGTGTCGTTCGACACAGTCATTGCTGACTTCGGACATTGTCATTTCGAGGACAAGCAGATGAGCACGATCGTCCAACCTATCGCACTAAGGGCCCCCGAAGTTGCGCTGGGATTAAAGTGGGGCAAAGAGATTGACATATGGAGCCTTGGCTGTCTCGTAAGTATTCCAGGCTTTCGCGCTGTAGCTGCAAGTTTCGAATCTCTATCAGATGTACGAGTTCGCCACCGGAGCATGGCTGTTTCATCCCGAGAAGGGCGGTAAATCAGATGCTCTGCAGCGCCATCTGGCACAAATCAGGCAGCGGACGGGTGCTGACATTCCTCGTCATATGTTGGAGGCATCTCCGTACAAAGAGAGAGTCATCGACGTCCTCGTCACCGGTGAGTTGCCTGATTGATTTCATAGTTCACTGGACCATTGTCTGACACGCTTCCGCGAGGACCCGCCTTACATTCTGTGGAAGACGTTATCAATGCTTCGAACGTCTCATTCTCCTCGATAGAGGAACTTGAGCCTTTCGTGTCGACCATGAGAACCTTCCTCCGAGTGGATCCTACTGAGCGACCTACGGCAGGAGAGGCGCTCGAGCAGATCAATTGGGATGTGTGGAACTAAGGATTCATGGCCACTCCCTCCGACACGTTTCGCGACTGCTGCTATACCTGTAACCGCATCCCCCGCTTGATCTCTAGTCCATGTATGTAACATAGCGTCCCACCAGACCGCGTGTTATGATTGAGAGTCAGTGAAATGCGTCGCGTATCGGTTACGTAAGCGAGAAATGAGCGGGTTATGGGTTGTTTGGTGAGGGCGTTTGCACCGACACTCACAGTCGCTGCCTTCACTCCATCTCGTGCAACCGTTGATCACTATGAGGTACTATGAGCAACGCTATCCTGAGGTCGATGAACTTGTCATGGTTCAAGTCCGCCAGATTGCGGAGATGGGGGCCTATGTCAAGCTCGTGAGTGACCCGCAAAGTCAAGAGTCTAGGGAACTGCTAACGACGGCGGCAAGCTCGAATACGACAACATCGAGGGAATGATTCTCCTGTCGGAGCTGTCCCGAAGGCGCATTCGGTCCATTCAGAAGCTCATCCGTGTAGGGAGGAATGAAGTCGTCGTAGTACTCAGAGTGGACAAGGAGAAGGGTACGTATCGTCATTTGTTTAGCCGCTACCCGTCCCTCAGTCTATGCGCAGGTTACATTGACCTCTCCAAGCGTCGTGTGTCGCCGGAAGACATCGCAAAATGCGAAGAGCGGTACATGAAGTCTAAGACTGTCGCATCCATCATGCGCCATGTCGCCTCCAAGCTGCCCTCCGTGTCCTCGCAGGACGCGCCGACGGCTGGCGATGCCGTTCCGGCCAGTGAAGCACCGGAGAGCAAAAAATCCTCACGCCCGCGTAAGGATGCTGTGGATGATGAGGGAGCGGAGGAGGCAGTGGTCTCTGGATCGAACGAGGAGGAGAGGCTAGAGCAACTGTACGATCAGATCGCTTGGCCTGTGGGACGGAAGTACGGCCATCCATATGATGCATTCAAGTTGGCTTTGACGTACGTCTCTGTCCGTTCGCTGCCGCTTTGCCCACTCACCACCTTGAATACTCAGGGAGCCAGACACCGTGTTCTCGTCGCTTCCTAACCCAATCCCGCCTGCAACGCTGAACGTCCTCATGAGCACTATCGCACGACGACTCACCCCTCAACCGATCAAGCTGCGTGCCGATATCGAGCTCACTTGCTATACCCCTGCTGGGATCGACGCCATCAAGAAAGCTCTTCGCGCAGGCGAGAAAGAAAGCAGCGAAGCTGTGCCCATCAAGGCCAAGTTGGTGGCGCCGCCTTTGTACGTGTTGAGCACGAACGCGACTGACAAGGTGAGCCGACAAGTGATCTGCACTAGTGCGTCGAATTGCTGATGTATGGGTCCAGTACGCCGCTGTCGACCGCCTAGAGCGCGCGATCGAGTCAATCCAGGCAACAATAGAGGACCAAGGCGGATCTCTCATTGTCAAGATGAAGGTACGCTGGCCCTCTACTAATTACGACCATGTCTTGAAGGTTCTCTCACTAGCCGAAAGCTGTTTCCGAGACCGAAGAACAAGATCTCGCGCAGCTCATGGCCAAAGCTGGCCAGGAGAACGCCGAGGTGTCGGGTGACGAGGACGATGAAGAGGCCATCTGATAGATTGTACAGGGAGCCGTCTGGCATTACCACGAGACGGGATAAGTCTATCTACACCAGGCCAAAACCCTCAAAAAGACCATAGATCGTCTATCTGTGCGATCTCTGTTGCTACAACTGGTGTGCTGCGCATTTTTCGGCTCGCTTCGGTATCGTATAACTAGATCATGTATCATGAGAAACTCTCGCATTGAGCACTGCTGTAGACTCACCGTCCCGTATGTATGGTCTAAGAAATCTTCCATCGCATAATTCGGTCGCGTGAATGCTTCCTCCAGGATGCGCGTCAGGGTAGACACTGTGGCGTGATAATGCTGCCGATGCGAGTAGAGCTCCCACAGCGAAGAGTCTATGGCCCTAGTGAGATTCGGGTTCGTCTCCTGAGGAAGGAATGGGTCTAGATCAGCAGCATCGACATCTTCTGGACGATGGATCATGTGCATTAGTGCAGGATGATGCTTGAGCATGTTGTACACGAAGGGGACAGTCATAATGACCGCGGCGGGTGGAGCATTCAGAGACAGCCGGGCAAGCCGTTTCACGAACGACGCCACCATAGCGGCAGGCAAATGCCTGGAGAGTCACCTGTCAATAGAACCATTCGTTCACTCGCCAATGACAACGTACGTGGAGCTCAAAAACAAATCGGTTAGCCGGAAGAACCGCGCGCGATGCTTCAGATGAAGCACGTCGCGGTCGAGGAATGCGTACAGCCGAGTGTAGAATGATGGATAGTCGCTGACCAAGAAGTGAGCCTCAAACCAGTTGGGAGTCGTCCAATCACATACAGATTATACTGAGTCATGAGGGTGAACAGCGCATTCAAGGCAAGGAGGCCGACCGTGCCACCTAGAGTGGAGCTGTCAGCAAGCAATGTGCGTTAAATACGGACGCTGTGGCGCACCATAATCAACGCAAGACCCAATCCAATCCATTGAGAGGACAGGCCTGGTCAAGTGAGGCAACACGCCTCGGTGAAGGGTATTCAGAACGCGGAGGGCGTTGGCCTTGTTCGAACGCGAATTTCCAGACGATATGCGGGGGAGCAACGAGAGCCAGGCGCGCGTGAAGACAGCCTTGTGCGACGAGAGATTGTGTAGAGACTGGTGTATCGTGAGTGTATGCAGCCGGGCTGAAGGGCCCTTCTTTTTGTCGCCGGCCTGCGGGGCAGGAGCCTCCTCGAAGAACTTGCGCCAGTCGTCCTCCTCGGCATCATTTTCCATCCCCTCTGCATCCTCTTCTGCATCTCCGGCAGCGCTGCCCTTGCTGCGGGAAGGCCGCGCTGCGAGATCCTCCACCCACCAGGAATCGAGGTCGGCATCGGACGTCGGGAATTTTGATAGACTCTCCAGAAGAGACAGCAGGTTTGTGGCAACATGGGAATGGGATTCGGAAGCATGCTGTGCAAGGACATTGCTGCATCCAGGGTCAGCGAATGGAGAGACAGGAACTTTATGCTGAACGTACGCGGCGTCACGGAGGAAAAACCACCTGATATCGTCGTACACGTTCAGGTACTTCTTAGCAAACGTCTCTTTTACTGATAAATCTAGGTGGTTGTCGGGGGGAGCATTGTCCGCCATTTTTACTTTCTTGCTGGGCGGCGGTTGGCTCCTCACTGACGCTGGGCAGGTGAGCAGTGCGAGCACGATCTTTCGGAAGTGCGACGAGTGGAATTGAGGGTCTGAAGGGCCTTCCTCTTGATCGTGCACACGCTTGTTTAAAGCGGCAGAGAGATGCTTTTGCAAAGAGAGCAGAATATCCAGAGCGGACGTCTGCATGGCACACGCTCGTATAATCAGGCTTTGTATATGCCATCTCAAGGATGGACTCACCCTGAGCGTCAGCTCATTATCCTTGAGCAACCCTGACAACAACTCCACGTAACTGTTCATCCTCTCCGACAGCCAGCCGCGCACCGCTTTTGCGTTTTCCGCGCTGGTGTTGCCAAAGAACATGCCGTTCGTGATGACGAGGACAAAGACGCGGTAGAGCGCATAGACGGCTTTGGACATGTGTGCGGCATCTTGAGATGCATATGCGAGATTGAGGAGGTCCACAAGGGGGTTGAGCGAAGCGTTAGTCGAGATGGCGGACGTGAGTTGCTCCTCGAGCCGGGCTAAGGAGGCGAGAGTATCATCCGTGCTCGAGGCTTTGCGCTTTTTCGAGGAAGAAGGGAGAGAGGAACGTGCAGAGACCATGTCCTCAATTACGAAGGACGTCTTCTGGGCGAAGCAAGACGAGTAAGGCAAGCAGCGCGAGCAAGATGCTAGTAGTGCCGCAAGACGAGCAGCGACCAGATCAAGTCTCGCCAAATCAGGAAGTCCGAAAATATCGAGCGGATACGGCCCGTCGGACCGGAACAAACACCAGGAGTCGATCGTAGTACAAATACAAAAGGAGTCCGGAGACATATTTACCTGCTCACAAGACGTCCTTACGAGTCACACGACAATACAAAGTGAGTGAACGAGAGATAGCCAAAGTCTGGTAACGCAACAGGGTATCCCCATGTCTTAAGCTAGAGTACCATGTTTTAGGAACGGGGCCCATATTAGATATGTTTTACATCAGCGACGGGGGCGCACCGGCCCTGGTCTCAACCGTCCATGCTGAATAGATCGTCATCGTTTGTCAACACTGGCCCGCTCAGCGGGGACCCTGGGCCCTGGTAGCTGCGCCCGCTCGGGATGCGCGAGCCCATGCCGGCAGGCGCCGCTCCACCTATCGCGGGACAGTCAGTCACAAAATCAAGCGACGAGAGGTGAAACTTACGCATCACGGCCGCGGAGAATGACTGCCTTGAGAACATGGCCAGAGCATCCGGACCACCCACCTGCTGCACGGCGCCATCAACCCCAATAGCTTGAGACAGCGGGGACTGCTCCGACGTAGGGTGGCCGCCGGACTGCAGACCGTGCCAGTCGGAGGACGTGCTGTGCGAGTGGCCCATAATCTTCGTGCCGGGCGTGCTGGGCGCGAACGCCGACGCTGACCCCACAAAGGTGCCCGAAGTCGAGGGCGAGGGAATGATGGGAGGCGGGAGGGCGTGTATTCTCGAATAGCCTGCAGCGAGACCCTGGGGCAGACTCTGGCCTGGCGCATGCGCCTGCAGGGCGCGCACAGAGGGCGAGATGGCGTTGCGCGTGTCGTCCAGCTCGGGGCCGAAGTTGTCCAGGCCCGCGGGAATCGGCCGACCGTTGAAGGAGCGGAGCTGGGTGTGGGTGTCAGAGGCGGACGACTCGTACGGCGGACGGCTGGCGAACTGGGACACGCGTGGAGGCGAGAACGCCGCACCGTGCAGGTTGGCGCCGTACGTGCTCGGGTAGCCGTTCCGGTCCACGGGGGCGGCAGTCTTGGGCGGGTACAGCGAAGAGACACCGTTGAGGAGCGACGGGCGCTGCTTCGCACCAAGGAAATGGTGCATGCCCGGGAGGAACGCGGCGGAAGCATTCGAAGGCGCAAGCATGTCTTCGCCGATTGCCCGCCCCGCTAGTCCCGAATTGGACGTGAACGAGCTCGGCGTGCCATTTCCTAGACCACCGTTGAGCCCGCCTGCGCCGAAGCTTCCGGCAGCATCAGGCGAACCCGGGATTGCGCCATTCTGGTCGCTCCAGATAGAGCGGATGTCCTTCAGGAGAGACGGTGCCGGCACCGAGCGCGAGTACCGATGGTGTCCTTCACCGGCCGCTCGCTGTCCAGCGGCTACTTCCCGTTCGCCGCCAGAGAGGTCAGGGCGCGCGGCGTTGGCACGCGACATGCGCCTAGACCGCTCCTCTGGTGTCAACAAGTCCGTCAGTGAGCTAGGCAGGAACTCCTCCAAGTCCTCATCCTCAACGACGTCCTCCGTTACGCCCTCAATGTGAGACCCGTGGAACACCCGACGCTGCATCGTCATGCGGGAGGACGACCAGCTCATGGGTGCACCCAGTGACGCGGAAATGCCGGACCTGTTCCTTAAGTCGTGCGAGCCATCGTCTTCCTGCAGGGCGAACATGGACTGCGGACCTGGCGCAGAGAACGGCGAGGAAGAGAGACCGTGGCGCGCGGGGGACGTCCCAGGAGAGAATCCGTTGACGCGAGCAGGGATGCCTCCGGACGGCGAGGAGCGCGGAGGAGAGCCAATCGGACCAAGGTCAATTGCAGGTGGCGACTGCTGGACGACTACGGGGTTGCGGGGAGCGGTGGGTGTACTCATTGGCAAAGACCCGCTCTCCTCCTGAGGATGCTCTCCGAATTGGGACGCCTCCGCCTCTGCGCCCTCGACAGGAATAGCACCCTCGGGAGGCGACTGCCCGGACGCAGACTTTCCCTGCGCAGGTGCGTTGGGCAGCTTGTTGCTCTCGTCCGGGAAGCCGAACGAAACAAAGTCGGTGTCCTTGACAGGCGGAGCAGGCGTAGACGGGGAGAGGGTGGCCTTGAGCGGCATGGGCATGGAAGAGCGGGACGCGTTCGGGAGAGCGCGTGTGGGTGCGGTCGAGCCGGTCAGTAAAGCGTTGCGCGACTGGGAGCTACCGCCTCCGCTGCCCTGCGAGCTGTGTTTCTGCGACCTGCTGCCCTTGTGAGGATCCTTGCTGCCGGGACCGCCCTGGCTATTGGCGGCCTGCTGGGCGGCCTTTTTGTTCTTCCTGTCCATGGACATGGGCTGACCGGGGAGGATGTGGGCGAGGGCACATTTGTGGCCAAACTTGCAGTTGCCCTTGACGAACCAAGCACAGACCTCTTTTTGCTGACCAGGCTCGAGGATGTTGTGGGAGAAGGGGCAGGACGAGCCGGCGGTACAGGAGCCGACTTTGAAAAATTTGCATGGAACATGGGAGAGGTCCTTTGCTGGGGAGAGGATGAGCACGACAGAGAAGTTGGGTTTGCCAATAATACGCTGGAGGCAATAGCGGACGTACTCTTGGCGGGACCTTTGGCCTTTGCGGACTTGTCCCTCTCCCTGTGCGAGTCGTGATCGCGGTCGCGGTCGACGTCTCTGGCGGGGTCGTGGTTATCATCGGACTGGGCGTCCTTTTTGCTATCTGTGCCTGGCATTGTCGCGGGTAGATGAAGGAGAGAAGCTGGGGATGTATTATGAGAGAGATGAGAGGGAGAAGCGCCAGGAGATCAAAGCCAGTCGAGGCGGCCTTGCTGCTCGAAGCGCCCCCGGCCTGACCGCTGCGAACGGGCGGCAAACGCTGCACCCTCGGCCAATCTCCCATATACGGCAATCCCGTCAATCCCTCGCTACTACCCGTTTATTTCTCGCCGGTATTTTCTCCGCCGGCTGCCGTGCGCACGCATGCAGCGCAGTCTCGGACAACGCCTTGCACAAGGTTGTGCATGTTTCACGACAATACGGTATGCAGGATGCCCGAATCGGGCCAGCGGTAAGACGATGTGAGCTAAACAAGACCGAGACCGTGGCGTCTCGTGGACGTCGCGCGACCATCGGGGTCGACGCCGTCGTCGAGGACCACAGCAATGAGACGCACCGTGATCGTCACGATCATGTTCGCTGTGGCCCTGCTGGCTTGAGCGATGCGGGCGGGCGAGGGGAGGCGGCTATGGCTGGCGACGGAGGCTGTTGCGTGGGCCGGCTGCCTATAATTGTCCATGTCCTCGGCACTCCCATCTCTTCACGGATCTCTTTATTGTCTTCCTCTGCGATCCTCAGATCCCCTTCCTCCTCTCGCGCAGGTCGTATTTCATCTCCTCGAGCCGCACAAGGCATCCCACAACCTCACCTCGTCCCCACTAAGCAGCGCCGACCACCATGGACGAGCGCATGGCCAACTTTGTCGTCGGCACCAACTACCAGGTCCTCGATGTCATAGGCGAGGGTGCATATGGCATCGTCTGGTGCGTCGCGTCCCTGTCTCTTCCTCCTCACCGCGCTCACCGCGCTCATGGCCCGCCAGCTCAGCGCTGCACGTACCGTCCGGGCGCAAGGTCGCCATCAAGCGCATCACCCCGTTCGACCACTCCATGTTCTGCCTCCGCACCCTCCGCGAGATCAAGCTCCTCCGCCACTTTCACCACGAGAACATCATCTCCATCCTCGACATCCTCCGCCCGCCCAGCCTCGACGACTTCAAGGAGGTCTACCTCGTGCAGGAGCTCATGGAGACGGACCTTCATCGCGTCATTCGGACGCAGGAGCTCAGCGACGACCACTGCCAGTACTTCATCTACCAGGTGTGTAATCACTGTGGCGTGTGGGCCCCGCGCACATCCCCCGCCCCCGTCGACTGATCGTACCATTCCCCACTGCTCCGGTTGTCATGGCATGCGCATTCAGACTCTTCGGGCATTGAAAGCGCTACATTCGGCGGACGTCCTCCACAGAGACCTCAAGCCCTCGAATCTACTTCTGAACGCCAACTGCGACCTCAAGGTGAGCCCACGCGATGCTTGCGGACGACGCCCTCTCACCTTATACCCCTACTATCGCCGTCCGGCGTGATCTCGTCACTTTGGCAATCGTAGCTGTGCGACTTTGGGCTCGCACGCTCGGCACGACCACCGCCCAACGTCGCGAATGACAGTAGCACGTTCATGACTGAATACGTTGCCACAAGGTGATTGCGCCCTATCCATTACATTCTCGCGTTCGCGGCGCGCTAACAACAGTCCACTCACTCCCGTACGATTTGTGTTGCGCGCGTTGCAGATGGTATCGAGCGCCAGAAGTGATGCTCACATTTAAGGAGTACACCCGAGCTATTGACATATGGAGCGTCGGGTGCGTCCTGGCAGAGATGCTCAGCGGCAAGCCTCTCTTTCCGGGCCGAGACTGTGCGTGCCTCCGTCTCCCATTTCCCTCTCCCTCGCATCTTCTTATTCGCGCACACAGACCACCACCAGCTCTCGATCATCTTGGACATCCTCGGTACGCCGTCGCTGGATGACTTTTACGCGATCACGTCGCCGCGCTCGCGCGAGTACATCCGCGCGCTGCCCTTCCGCAAGAAGAAGCCGTTCAGCCAGCTGTTCCCGAACGCCAACCCACTGGTGCGTGCCCGCCGCAGTTCGGGGATCGCGGAGTCGTTGGATTGTGTCTGACCTGCTGTGATTGACAGGCCATCGACTTGATGGAAAAGTGCCTGACGTTCAGCCCCAAGCGCCGGATAGAGGTCGACGAGGCTCTCAAGCACCCCTATCTCGAGGTGAGCTCAGCTTGCTCGCTCCTGGCGCGCAGCGGGAGGGAATATTCACACTTGTTGTGCAGTCGTACCATGACCCACTAGACGAGCCGACAGCGGAGCCGCTCGACCCGTCTTTCTTCCACTTTGACAACGGGGAGAACCTGTCAAAGGAGGATCTCAAAGGTGTGTTAATCGAATTGGTGCCGCTGCAATTGTTCACGCGACAACGTCGCTATCTAGTCCTCATATACGAAGAAGTCACAAAACCTCGCGCACAGCTAACAGCATCGTAAGGCTGGTGGCGGGGCGCGGATGGAGGAGCGGACGATCTGGAGGTGTACGAGAATATTAATGTGGAAAGTCGGCGCGTCGAGCGGTTCGGATACCCTGCTGAAGCTGCGGAAAGCTAGCGTAATGTGTACTAGTCAAGTATAATCGGCTTGTCTGGATTGGAGCCAACATACCTCTGCCTGCTCGTTCGGCGTTCGCTGGTGAGCGCTGGTGAGCGCGGTCACGTGAGCTAGGTTATGACGTCTGGCGAGAGAGATCGTGACGCCATGGACTGTCTTCTCCCTCCTCCTTCAGTGGAATTGCCATCGCTCTCCAGCGTCGTCAACGCAGATATATATACCACCTAATCTCCATTCAACATGAGCGAAATCTCGACACCGTACCACCATGTTCGACACGTTCAGCAAGGTATGTACACCGCCGCCGCCGCCGTCCAACACGCTACTCACCCGGCACCTGCGCATCCCATAGATTGGAGTTATAGGAGCTGGATCGATGGGCTCGAATATGGCCATGCTCTTCGTCGAGAACGGCTTCGAGGTCTCTATCTTTGACGTCAAGCCCGCAAACATCGACAACCTGCAGTCGCTCTTCGACTCGCCTGAAAGCGGCCTCGCGAAAGAGCTACACGCGCGCGTGCGCAGCTTCAAGGAATACGCGCCCTTTATACAAAGCCTCGGCGGGAAGGACACGCCGAAGCTGCTCGTGTTCAGCATCCCGCACGGCGGCGCCGCGGATAAAGTCATCGCGGACATACGCGGCTGGCTCGGCGAGGGGGACATCATCCTCGACGGCGGGAACGAGTGGTACGAGAACGCGGAGCGCCGCCAGCGGGAGCTGCAGCCGCACGGGATTGCGTACCTCTCGATGGGCGTGTCGGGCGGGTATCAGTCCGCGCGGCGCGGGCCGTCCATCTCGCCCAGCGGCGACCGGCGTGCGCTGGACAAGGTCATGCCGCTGCTCGAGCGCTTTGCTGCGAAGGACGCAAAGACGGGGCAGCCGTGTGTCGCGAACCTAGGCCCCGCGGGCTGTGGGCATTATGTGAAGATGGTGCACAACGGCATCGAGCAGGGCATCCTCGGCATCGTCAACGAGGCATGGGAGCTGCTCTACAAGTGCCTGCACTACAGCCTCGACGACATCTCCGGCATATTCGCGAAATGGAATGAAGACGGAGAGCTGGTGCGCGCCCATAGCTGTGGTTTGCCAAGCATATATTGAGCGTTCACGACAGAGACGAAACTTTCTCGTTGAAATTGGTGCAGAAATTTGCGGGCGTCATCACCCGAACGGCCCACCGAGCCATGTAGTGAACGAGGTGCAGGACAAGGTCGTGCAGGATGCCGACGATTCTGAAGGTATGATAGATAACGTTTAGTCGATTCATGGAGCATTACCTGCTCACGCTCACATTAGGCACTGGCATCTGGTCCGTCATGGAGGCTGCGAAGCGTCACGTCTCTGCGCCGACTATCGCGAGTGCGCACTTCTTCCGCATCGCCTCGTCAGACCGTGCGCAGCGTCTGCAGGTGGTCGAGAACCTCGGTGAGGACATAGGGGCCGCCAGGAAACAGCATCTGGACGAGGCTGCGCGCACGGGTTTTGTCGAAAACCTGCGACTCGCCGTGTACTGTGCTTGTTTGGCGTCATTCGCACAAGGCCTCAACTTGATTGCGCGTGCGAGCAACGACGAGGGGTGGGGTGTCGACCTGGCGAGCTGCCTGCGCATCTGGCGCGAGGGGTGTATCATTAGATCCGAGTACATCGCAGACCTCCTCCAGCCTGTTCTGGAACAGGAACGCGGGGTGACGAACATTCTGACGCTGAAACCGGTCGGAGAGGAGATCCGGCGGACGCTGCCTCACCTGAGGAAAGTGGTTGGCCTTGCGTACGAATGGAACGCGCACATGTGAGTAGGGTCGTCGGGTGTTCCCAGGTGCCGTGACTGAGGCGCACACACGCACAGACCGACGCTGAGCGCGAGCGTGGAGTACTTCAAGTATTGCGCGGGGAAGCACCTCCCGAGTCAGTTCATGGAGGCTGAACTGGACTATTTCGGGGCGCACAACTACGATCTGAAGAGCGAGGGAGCCGGGGAGGTGAAGAAAGGTGCGTGGGCGTTTCGTGTGTAGAGGTCCGGGGCAAGGTTAACACGTGCCAACGCATAGGGAAACATCACTTTGAATGGAAACCAGCGTAATTAGTGCGGCCTTGAAGCAATATTCGTTTCACTCCGCCTCACGAGATCAGCGAGCTAGTGCATCGAGCAGCCTGTAGTACTATTGCAGCCTATGAGCATCCAATAAATAAAAGCGTAATTGAGGGATGCGGGGTGGAACGCGGGGGGAGTCATGCTAGTGTGCGGGGGAGCGTCTAGCCGAGGCCCGGTTGTGGCTGTCTCGCTCTCGCCTTTCGGGAACAAAACCCGATGGTGGAGAGGTCCCTCTGCCTGCCCAGCCTCCGACGCTAAATCCTTATGCTCGCTGCTTTCCTCTCTCCTCCCATCTCCCAGCCATGGCCATGTTTCGCATCACCCCCAACCTATGGGAGAAGATACACCACTTTGCGTCGTTCCCTCAGACCGGAGGTCCGCTCTCTCGCCCTCGTCGCGGTCGTGTGCGCTCAATGACTCTTGTCACACAGTGTCCTTGCAGCAGATGGTCCTCTTTGGCCAAAACCCGAGCCAGGGCACCTTGCTGAGGGCGAGCCAGTTTCTCCTAGGTCAGTGCGCTGGCAACTCAATACTCGCCACGGAGCTCACTTCAAACTCGGGGCACAGAGGAGCTCCCGGTACGGCTAGCACACCGTGTCAAGGAGCTTGACCAACTCCCGCACAACCTCAGCGCGATGCCATCCATCAACAAGGTCAAGAACTGGTACGCGCAGTCGTTCGAGGTGCGTTTCCTTGCACTCTCGGGGCTGTGGCCGACCCCGCCGGTCCATGCTCACCTCGGCTCAGGAGCTTATATCGTTCCCGTCCATCAAACTGCCCAAGCACATCCGCGAGACCCTCATTGCTGCCCCTGCAGAATCACCATCGCTGCCCGAATCGACGCTAAATCCGTCACTGCCCTACTTTAGCGATGACTACCCGGCCATCGGAGGCGCGTCCGGCCTCGGCATCGTCGCGACGCCAAAGAACGGGAACGGGAATGGGAACGGGCTCGTAGGCAATGGAGTCAAGATGCGCATACCCATGGAGCGGAGGTGCGTCCTCCCCGAACTCGCGCTCGGGCGACCCGCACGTTAACGACCGGCGCGCTGCAGATACTACGCGAACACGTCCGGCATCGAGTGGCCCCCCGAAGTGTCCGAGTACAACCGGAGATTCACCAAGACACTCGAGTCGATAAAGAAGCGGCACGACCCGACCGTGACCACCGTCGCGCAGGGCGTGCTCGAATGGAAACGCAGCTCGAACGCGCGCAACATCAACTTGGACGTGCAGCATTGGCTCGATCGGTTCTACATGTCGCGTATAGGCATCCGGTTTCTCATCGGCCAGCGTGAGTGAGGCGACGGCGATGCGTCTACGCGATGCTGAGTGGCTTCGCAGATATCGCCTTGAATACCCTCCAGCCACATCCGGACTATGTGGGGATCATCTGCACGCGATCGGTAGGTATTTCAGTTGTCGGCACGATACGTCGCTCACATCGCACAGAACATACATGACATCATCCAAGAGGCTATCGAGAATGCAAGGTCAGTGGCGCTCGCCGCGCGATGCTCAGCGGGTCCGAGGGCTTATCCGCCCGTATCACAGATTTGTGTGCGAAGAGCACTACGCAATGTTCAAGGGCCCGCCGGTGCAGCTGATCTGCCCCAAGGAGCTGCACTTTGCGTACGTCCCGGGGCACCTGTCGCACATCTGCTTCGAGCTGCTCAAAAACTCACTGCGCGCGGTCGTCGAGCGGTACGGCCCCGAGAGCGAGGCGTTCCCGCCGATCAAGGTGATCGCGGTGGAGGGCAAGGAGGACATCACGATCAAGATCTCGGACGAGGGCGGGGGGATCCCCCGCAGCGCGATCCCGCTCATCTGGACGTACATGTACACCACGATGGAGGGTCAGAACATCGACCAGGACTTCCAGGCGAGCGACTTCAAGGCCCCGATGGCGGGCTTTGGCTACGGCCTCCCGCTCTCGCGCTTGGTGCGTCCCCCGCGCGATCGCGATTTTGTCTTTCTCGCTGTGATCCTGTGCTGACGCGAGGCACGCTGCAGTACGCGCGGTACTTTGGGGGCGATCTGCGGCTCATTTCGATGGACGGGTTCGGCACTGACGTCTATATCCACCTGAATCGGCTATCGAGCAACCGGGAACCGCTACCCTAGTCGCGCCGCACGCGCGACGACTCGGAGGAACCTGTACCACCACGCCGCTCACTTTGCATGCATGCATCCGCTCTCGCGCATCTGTACCACTGCACGTCGACTTTGTATACTATTGCTCATATTCGTACGATTGGCTACGACCCCTCTCAAACGAGTGTCCAAGAGGTCCTGTCCCTGGGATGTATGCGTGTGTGATTAACGTGTCTATATCATACCACTATGTACGGGCTGTTCAGGTTACAATTGCGATAGCGGGCGATGAGCATCTGGATAACGTGGACAACAATGTTCAAAGTGTGGGTTCAGGTGGGTCCCCCGTCGCGCATGGCGTCCCAGGACCGTTTCATGGGCATCTGGTGCGCGGATGGCTGGGCGTACGGAGGGTTATATGTGTAGGGCGGGAGCCACGCCTGGCCGTCGGGATACGGAACGGTACTCCTCGGCGCGGGGTGCGACGCGCGCGGGACAAGCCGGTAGTCGCGCATGTCGTGCTGGTCGACCGACGTGTGGGCAACGAGCGGCTGGCGGGTGAGCAGCGGCGCGCGGGGACCGGCCTGCGTGTGCGACGACGACGACGTCCGGCACCGCACGGAATGCGCGGAATGCGAGACGCGCCGCGCGCGCGCGCGGACCGCGTCCTCGAGGAGCGCGACCTCCTCCTGCAGGCGCTGGTTCGCGAACTTGAGCTGCTGCAGCTCGTACTGCCAGCTGCTCCCGCGCGCGATCTGCAGCTCCGCGAACACGCTCTCGCCCGGCGCGTGCACGATGCGCGGCGCCGCCGCGCCGGACGCGTCCGCGAGCCGGATCTGGCACACGACGGGGCACGACGCGCGGGCGGCGGCGGTGCTCGCCGCGGCCGCGCTGGACGAGGCGGCGGCGGGGCCGTCCTGCGGGTAGATGACGATGTGCGCGGGGACGAGCGCCCCGTCCCTGCGCTGCAGCTCGCAGGGCACGGTGCACGGCGCGGCCGGCGCGGCGCGGTCCGCGCGGGCGAGCGCGTCCTCGACATGCGCGCGGACGTCCGCGGCGGCGCCCCCGAGAAAATCGCCCAGCGCGCGGCCGATGACCTCGCCCGCGCCCCAGCCGAGGACGTCGCGCACGGCGGCACCCGCGTAGAGCACGGTGCCGTGCGCGGAGAGCAGCGCCCAACACTCGCGCTCCGCGCCGTCCTCGTCCTGCGCGTTGGCATTCGAGGCGTGCGAGGCGTGCGGCGCGGGGAGGGCGAGGCCGCCCGCGTGGGCGACGGCGCGCCAGGCGAGGCGCGGGACGGCGCGGACGCGGCCGCTGAGGATGATGGCTTTGCGGCCCTTGCCGGGCTCGACGTGGAGGCGGCCGCGGCACTCGAGCCAGACAAACTCGCCGGACTTGGCGCGGACGCGGAAGAGGAGGTCGACGGGGCGCGGGCGGGCCGTCGCGGGTGCGGATGCGGATGCGGGGGTGTCGCGGGCGGCGGAGCTGCCGGGGCCGTGTACGACGGAGGACTCTTTGAGCTCGCGCATGAGGGGGACGACGTCGGCGGGGTGGCACACGTCGGCGATGCCGCGGCCGACGAGCTCGGCGGGGGAGTAGCCGAGGACGGCGCGGACGGCGGGGGCGACGTAGAGGAACGCGCCCTTGAGGGAGACGACGTGGACAAAGTCGGGGGCGGCCTCGAGCAGCGCGAGGTGCAGCGGCTGGCTGCCGTCGCACGCGTCGAGGCGCTCGCCCGCGGGCGCGCCCACGGCGGCGGACGCGGACGCACTGAGCGAGAAGGACGCGAGGAAGCCCGGGTCGGCGAGGAGCGCGCGCAGGGCGGAGGACGTGCCGGGCATGGTCGCGGCCGCGGTGCGCCAGTCGCGCGCGCCGCGGGGGACGTGCGCGGACGAGGACGCGGCGCTGTAGTTGACCATGTAGTACGAGCCGTTGCGTATTTTCTGGAGGATGGCGCCGGGCTGCTGGCCGAGGTCGACCTGGAAGCCGACGTAATACCGGGGCTCGTCGAGGGCGTCGTCTGGGACGGGGATGACGGTGACGAGGTTGATAAAGTGCGTGCCGTCCTTGCGGTAGTTGATGATGCTGGTCTGGCACTCTTTGTTTGCGGATATGCTGCGGCGGAGGAGGCTGACGGCGTCGGCGGACGTGTGCTGGCGTGCGTCGCCGCGGCGGATCTGGCCGCCCGGAGCCTGGAGGAAGCGGCAGTTGCGTCCGAGGACGTCTTGCTCGGAATAGCCGGTGAGCGCGCAAAAGGTGGGTGAGGCGTATACTGGAAAAGTCTCGTTCACAACGACACGGAGGAGATGAGAGAGAAAGCACCTATCGGGGAGTCGTAGCCGGCGACGTCGACGACGACAAAGGAGCAGGTCATGTCGACGGGGCCGAGGACGATCCTGGGGTTCGGCCTGGAAGCGACGCGGGCGAGGAGGTCGAGGAGGTCGAAGCCGGAAGTGGAGTAGATGGGAAGGCCGAGGGCAGATGGAAGGGCGGTGGGCATGGAAGGAGCGGGCACGGAGGACGGAGCGGCAGCGGACGAAGCGGGCTCGGGTGGATATGGATACGCGTTCGGATGGCCGGGAAGGGGCGAATGGCGGGCATCGGACTCGAGATAGTCTATGGAAGGGCCGGAGGTCGGGTAGACGGGCTTTGGCGATGCGTACTGGGTGGCGGCATAGTGCGCTGACGCAGAGGTGGACGAGCTGCGCGGATATGTCAGTATATATGGGGCCGACTGGGGCGGTACACACAAGTCGTTCTGGGGCGGGTAGAAATGCGAGTTTGGAAACCAGGTAGAGGAGAGAGCACTGGTGCCGACGTAGCCTGCGGGGAGGACCTCTGCGCCGCCGCCGGGGGCGAGGGTGGGCGCGCCGAGGATGAGCTGGGGCATCTGGAAGTGGACATGGGTGGAGAAAGTGGGCGAGTCTGAGGGCAGGGCGGCGGCGGATGTAGACGCGACGTGATCGCCATGTGCGGGGTGACCAGCATGGTCATAGCCGTGAGGCTCTGGAGGGTGCGGGTCGAGGTAGCGTTCAAAGGGCATGCGGGCGTCGAGGACGGCGTCGTGGACAGGGTCGGGGGCGGTGAGCGAGGCGAGTCGCGGGGGCGGGGCGAGTGGAGAAAAGCAGAGATGGGCTGGATTTGAGGAGGACGGATTGTTCCTAAATCAGTAGGATCTGAGAAGACTGCACCCGATCTCGCAGTCGCCGCACGCGTTCCTGCAGGACCCCAGCCTGGGTTGTGTATCCGAGATGCCCGTTTCGCGGGGAGAGTTGGTTCCCAGCTATGCCTCAGCGGGTCTCCGCAAGGATGCCATTCGCTGGGCGTAGCGAGGGCCATCTCCGCGAGCATACAGCGGCATACGCCCGCCCCATCAACACACTCCTACGCCCTCGAATGCCGTACGAATCGCACTCACACGCGCGCCTCGTTCTGGGGCATTTGTCTCCTCTCTCCACCGCCATATATTCTAGTGCACCCGGCGTACATGCACGTCTGGCTAGACTGGGCCCCCAGCCGCGATCTGCGCAATCCTCCATTCGATTCAGTTCTCTGCATCTGACGGTCCATCTCGTGCAGGGTCGTACGTACGCGCTTCCATCTGGTCGATGCGTGCTCTTGTTGCCGCCGGGTCAGCGAGGGCCGTCTGCCTGGGCCGAACAGGCTGCACAAATGGCCATGCGGCGCCCACCGGTCCTGCCCCCCGTCTCGTGCCCGCAAAATAGAGTCTTGCGGCGCACTCGCGCGTCGCTCGCAACAACGTGCTCCGGTGCGCCAGATGGCGGCGGCGCACACATCTCTCCGAAAAGGCGGTGCTATGTGCTGAAGAACGAGGAAGCCAGCGCAGGCGTTAGCCCCGATGGGCGACGCTTCTCGCTGACGTCATCAGCACAAACACGGGCGCGGGCCAGGCGCGCGCGAGGCATCTGGCGAGTGCGACGTCGACGCCAAGTGCGGAGGACGGATTCCCGATGGCGCACGTTCTCCCCAACTCCTGCGAACACTCGACTCCAAGTCACAGCCTGGGCGAGCGGGCGAGGTCCTGTGAGCGATGAGACGACTTTGGGGGCGGGCGGACAGCGGCGGTCCGCTCCAGGTCGGGGCCTTCTCGTCCTGCCCCGATCCCTCACGTGACACCGTCATCGATAGAAATCGAGGGCACGACTCTCATTCTCCTCGACTCTTTGCTCCCCCACTCGCAAACTCTTCTCATCCATCATGGGCATCCTCGATATCGTTCCTGTACGTCGCAGCTTGTTTTTGCGCGTCGCCGCGCACGCTGACCGCACCCCAGGCCGGCGTCGTTACCGGCGACAACGTTCGCAAGATCTTCGAGTACGCCAAGGAGCACCAGGTCCGTTCCTATCCCTCCCTCTGCCCCTGTGCAAGCTCTCACACCGCCGCAGTTTGCCATCCCCGTAAGTCCCACTCTCCGCACACGCACACGCAGCGAGCTCACCGCATCGTCGATCCGCGCCCCAGGCCATCGTAAGTTGTCGCCTATCGTCCCATCTCGCTTTTCTCACCCGCGCCCCACCAGAATGTCACCTCGTCCTCCACCGCCAACGCCGTCCTCGAGGCTGCCCGGTGCGTCTCACAGTGTTCGGCTCACCACACTTGCTCACCCCACCCCAGCGACATCAAGGCGCCCATCATCCTCCAGGTCTCCCAGGGCGGCAGTGCCTACTTTGCCGGCAAGGGCCTTGCCAACGACAAGCAGCAGGCCTCCATCACCGGTGCCGTCGCCGCCGCCCACCACATCCGCACCGTCGCCAAGGCCTACGGCGTGTACGCCCCCTCTGCGCCTCCCTCCGCGCCCGCCCGCTCACGCTTATCCCCGCAGCCCCGTGATCCTCCACTCGGACCACTGCGCCGCCAAGCTCCTCCCCTGGTTCGACGGCATGCTCCAGGCCGACGAGGAGTACTTCCAGCAGCACGGCGAGCCCCTCTTCTCCTCCCACATGCTCGACCTCTCCGAGGAGCCCAAGGACGAGAACATCGCGACCTGCGTCAAGTACTTCAAGCGCATGGCCCCGCTCGGCCTCTGGCTCGAGATGGAGATCGGCATCACCGGCGGCGAGGAGGACGGCGTCGACAACACCGGCATCGACAACTCGCTCCTCTACACCCAGCCCGAGGACATCTGGGACGTCTACGACGCGCTCTCCAAGATCGGCCCCAACTTTTCCATCGCCGCCGCCTTTGGCAACGTCCACGGCGTGTACAAGCCCGGTAACGTCCGCCTCCACCCCGAGCTCCTCAACAAGCACCAGGTCTACGCGGAGCAGAAGCTCGGCAAGAAGAAGCCCCTGTGAGTTCTTTCTGTCGCAAGCGCTCACCCCGCGCACTCACGCGCCCGCGCAGCTTCCTCGTCTTCCACGGCGGCTCCGGCTCGTCCAAGGAGGAGATCAAGACGGCGGTCGAGAACGGCGTCGTCAAGATGAACGTCGACACGGACACCCAGTTTGCGTACCTCGCCGGCATCCGCGACTACGTCCAGAACAAGGCGGGCTACCTCCAGAGCCAGGTCGGCAACCCCGAGGGCGCGGACAAGCCCAACAAGAAGTACTACGACCCCCGCGTCTGGGTCCGCGAGGGCGAAAAGACCCTCACCGTGCGCGTCAAGGAGGCCTGCGCCGACCTCGGCAACGTCAGTAAGTGTCGTCGTCTGCCTTCCAGCGTCGCTATTGGCGCTCACGCGCTGCGGCAGACCAACTCTAAATCACGCCGTGCACGGCCCGGGGAGGATGAGGCAGAAGCGATCTATGTCGCGTGTATTGCGGGGGCGGACGGACGGACGGACAGTCAAAGGAAGCAGACTTGTAACTATACGATCCCTGTACGCCTGACACCATGCCGTTTGCAATCGCATATCCCTTTAATCGTACCGTGCCGGTTTGCGGGTCGTCTGAGCGTGCGCGGGTCGCGCCTCGTATGCGCGCAGCGCCGTGTTTTTTCTCCGGGGTGTCTTTGATGCACCGCTGGTGGTGTGGCAGCCTGAACCGAGTCTACTGGCTCGCGGGAGTCTCTACGGGTGCCCGCGGGGCGATCTGGAAGTAGTGCTCGCCGGTAAGACCTCCCCGCGGCAGCTTGCCATACACTTCCCGCTTCTGCGCGTCCGTCAGCCTGACGCTGACGTCGACGTACGGGCGCAGCTGGACAGACGGTGAGCGGGGCGATGGCGGGGGGCGCACAGCGGACGCACCGGGGAGCTGCGGATGTCCTCGATGGGCGGCGCGACAAAGTAGCGCACTTTCTCGTCGACGAGCCGGTACTTGGCCTTGCCGCGGATGACGTGCTTTCCGGGCGCACCAGTGCGGTGCCCACCGGGCAGGTAGGCCTGGCCCTTGCCTGCGCAAAAGGCGAGTGAGCAGGCACTCGGTGCGGGCGACGGGCGGGGGCGCACCTTTGTAAAAGTCCTTGTTGCCCTGCTTCGAGGTGAGCGGGCGGCGCGAGGCCTTGGAGAGGCGGGCGAGCGTGGCGAACATGGCGCGGGACGAGTCCGACGACGGCGCGCACCCGAGAGACTAGTTGGAGGTGCCAGAACAGGCGGAGCTGGCGCCCGAGCTCCCAGCGCCGGCGCCGGCGGTCGCAAAAACTCCCACGCTCGATGGCCAAGGACCGACCCGCACAGGCGCACCGACCGGCGAGGGGGCGCAGGGGCAAGTCTGCCCGCACGACGCGGGGGCATACCCAGCGCAAGGAGCGCGACCTCGAGCGGGAGGACGGCAAGCCGCACAGCCTGGTCGACGACGACGACGACAACGACGACGGCGACGGCGACGACGGCGCGGAGGGCTCGGATGCGGCGGGCTCGAGCTCGGAAGGTGCGTACGCCCCGCCGCCCCCGCTCGCGCGCGCACGCTCACCGCAGCGCAGAGCCGTTCAGGATCGATGTGCCCGTGGCTATGTGGGCAAGTCCGCCGTCAGCTGTATATGCGTGAACGACCGTCCTGAGCATCGACCGTGCGCACCAGGACTTTGACCACTGCGACCCGCGGCGCTGCTCCGGCAAGCGCCTCGCCCGCCTCGGCCTCATCGACGAGCTCAAGGTCGGGCAGCGCTTCAGGGGCGTCGTCGTATCGTGAGCAGCCCATCGCCCGGCGCGCGCTCCTCCTGCTCATGTCCCGACAGGCCGAAAGGCACGCAGGTGATCAGCCCCGCCGACCGCGAGATCGTCCTCAAGCACGGCGTCGCCGTCGTCGAGTGCTCGTGGGCCAGGCTCGACGATGTGCCGTTCAACAAGATCTCGAGCCCGAATGAGCGTCTCCGTACGTGCTTAAATTCACTATGCACCGTCCAGCGGCCTGTGTGTAGCTCACTGACCGCCTCCAGTCCCCTACCTCGTCGCCGCGAACCCCGTGAACTACGGCAAGCCGTGGCGCCTCAACTGCGTCGAAGCCGTCGCCGCCGCGTTCTACATCACCGGCTTCAACGAGTACGGCGACCACCTGATGAGCAAATTCGGCTGGGGTTCTTCCTTTTTCGAGATCAACAAGTGAGCGACACCCGCCCGTTGTCTGCTCCTTCTGTACTTATGAGACTCGCAGGCATCTGTTTGAGCGTTACGGAGGATGCACGTCGGCCGCGGACGTCGAGCAGATGCAGTCTCAGATCATGGAGGAGATGGAAGCCTCGTATGCTCAGGCTCGCGAAGACAACGTCCCTGGTGAGCTGCTCATCGCGTCTCGTCGGAAAACCTGCGCTGAGAGTATTTGCGCAGCATACGGTGAGGATCTCCTGATTGCGAACCCGAATCATGTTGTCGGCAGTGAAGGAGACGACGACGACGACGATCAAGATGAGGACAAAAGTGGAGATGAGGCTCCCGCCCAAGGCGAAAGTCCTCATTGACCGAGGTAACTGGCAATCTGTATTTCCGCCCTCCACCATCCTCGTCATGCCCGTCCCGCACCTTGGACACTTGTCTCGGATAGGGATATCCACCTTTTGTCTTCAAAATCCATATGCCGTCCTTGTCGCAGCCTCTCTCCAACCAGAATGTACAGTAGCCCGGCCATATCAACGTGCAATTCGATGTTCGCCTAAACTGACCCCCTGTGGACCATGCTGGCACGTATCGTTGACTGGGTACGCCGGACGCCCATGTCGCTTGCGATCGCATCCCTTTCTAGCGACTTCGGCTGGCTTGTGAGTTGTCCTCGGTGCGCGGGTCGCGGCGAACCGTGCCTCCGAGCCGGGAGAAGATGAATATAGAACGACGATCTGATCCTTGGGCTAGTCGACACGAGGCTTTCGCATGATACGCTGACAGGGGCGACGTCGCATGGGCCTCTCCAATACTCCCACAGGACGAACCAGCAACTCAGATCCTTTGTTCCATTGGAAGGTTGCGTAGAAGCCCCCTCGACGAACAAGCGAGCGCGTGTATCAGAAGGATCTCAGAGTCTCCTCATTAGATTGTCACTTCTCGTCAGCTGCATCCCCCGAACATCGCGGCTCCGTGCGTGGTTGCCTGTCCGTCTTGGGCTAGCTTCGTGGGTGCAATTGTCGTAACCACAGGCTTCGCAGCACTTCACGTAGGCGCTCTCTGTGGTTTGTCTGGTCCCGTTCGGGGCCGTTAGCAGCCATAGTCTGGAACAGCTGCGCGTCGATATCGAATTATCTAGAAAGTATTGCATTGCCCGGCAAGCATGTGGCGAGGGGTACGCTGCGAATACAAATCCGCGGGCGCTGAGCGTAATCTAGATGCAGCCCGAGTCGAGATGGTGAGTTCACGATACAGATTAGCTTCTCTCGGTAAGGCCTAAGTCTGGGTTGGATGGTGGTCCTCAAGGTAAGGCCCGGCCCGCATTAGTGTCTCGGGCCTCGGGAGCCTGGTGCGGTCTAGGTGCCCCTCGCGAGGCCCGAGGCTGTACACAAGAATGTCAAGGAATCCGGAGCAAGAGCGCATAGTCCAATGATTAGGTTGATCCTTGGCGTTGAACAGTACCTTGAACAGGCATGGCAAACATGACCTGAAACTTTGGTAAGATCGGATCACATGTTATCCAACGACAGTTCGTTCCTCGGACACGTACCTCTTGCCATGTTATTCATCAACCTCGGACGGATCGTCCATCGACAGACGTTTACATGCGATTGCCGCTTCGAGTAATTGACAAGTCTCTATCAGTTAATTGGTCGACATCCACGCCCACTTCGCTGGGGCCTGCTTGCATCTCCGCTCTTTTTCTACTGTCGGGTGAGTCGAATTGCTCCTCAGGTCTAGATAGAATCGTGACTGATATCGTCTCAGCAATGCTCTCTGTCGCCGCGAATACAAATTCGCGGACGTTGAGCGTGTTCTAGATTCAGCCCGGGATGAATTGATCAGTGATGACACCACGATCCGGATTAGTTCCTCTCGGTAAGGTGCAGGTCTGGGTCGGACGGTGGTCTGTAGGGTAAGGCCCGCAACACTGTCTCTGGCCTTGGGGGCTCGCGCGTTCTGGACGCTCCTCCTCCGAGGTACACCTCGTATGCATAGCCGGGTTTGAGGCAACTAAGATGAGAGCTGGAAAGCGGCCCTCCGTCATCGGATTGTACCTAGCTTGGCCATGACAGAGATCACCATCACACATGACTCTGTGCAGGTCAGACTATCGCCTGTGGTGGACCGCGGCGATAGATTGTTCCTTGAGACATGCGGTCGGTGCACAGTGTCAGGCATCCCATGCCAAACTGTGTCTTGGTGCAGACTCCGACTGGCTCATTTAACCAGTGCACATATCAGTCGCATCGCGTGAGTCCTGCTTCAATGGTGGACTGACAAGTGTATATATAGTCGAATAAATTAATGTCCATGCCCAGGCTTCGTTAGGAAATTCTTTCATCTCCGCAGGTCGTTTATCTTGGGTGAGTCGAATGACTTCTTGGGTGTGAATGGAACCGCAGCTGATATCTTCTCAGCAATGCGACCCCTCTTTAACACCTCAAGGCTTGCCTTATTCATGGCAATTATGGTGTCCCTATCTTCTGTGGCCGCCAATCCCGTCGCGGGTCCGGCGCCTCTGCCGCAGGTGACGAAGTGCTCTAATGGTGTGTGCAGTGCGGAACTGCCCTGCTGTTTCCCGTTCCTTTGCCAGGTACGAGGCTCGTCCGGAGTGAGTGGCACATTTATACGATATGTGAGCTATCAGTAAACGGTGTTGATAGCAATGCGATGGCGCTGGGCTTCTTTGAACATATGTAGTTCTCCTTCGGACACGGCTACAGTAGACCTGGGGATGCGAAACGGCCCGCCGACTAATGTTATGCACCTCTAGGTCACATCGTTGTGAATCTAGTGGTACTGCGCCATGAAACATCTTTCTCACAACGCGACGACTACGAGCCGGCGTAGATCCACCCGTACTTTGCCGTGCTTGTCTGTGCCTGAAATTGACATACCCTACGAAAAAATCAGGAGGATTTGGAAGTAGCATTGCATCAATGAACTTCCTGGAACTCGCAAAGTGACGGCCACGGCTTTCGGTGACAGGTCATACGGCGCTCATCATCTAATTTCGACGTGTTGCTGGAGCGACATCGGCATGCCGATCTAACGTGCACAGTCGATCGGTCTCGTTACTAGGCTTAGGCCATGAGAGCAATTTATAGATAACAACCGATATCAACCTCGCTGTTGTTAGGAGACCCCGAATTATTCCCTGCAGTTGCAGACGGAGTAAGATACTCTCCTTACATGTAACGTTCCTGCTGACCAAGGTCTGCTCCAGACATGCAATTTCGAATAACGCCTATGTCTTTCGTCATGATCGTGACGATCGTCACCTTCTGTGAACGTGCCGTAGGAAATCCGGCGCCACTGCCGCAGAGCACCTGCGACGTTAGCGAATGCACGGCGACCGTCCGCTGCTGTGACGGGTTCCATTGCCAGGTTTTCAGCGGGAAATTCCCAGGGGTAAGTGCACGATGTTCGTGCGGAAAACACGGCAACGAGCTCATGTCTGGTTGACCAGATCTGTATTGGGGTCCTGCCGCCAGATACTTGATCCCGTCTTGGTTCTGAAACTCCATCGGGGTGCTTACGCTTGGGTGTGCCGCGCCGTGCAGGGGTTCATCAGGTTATGTGGACATTTTACGCCCAAGTATGTCGCGATGCGCGTCCAGATTTGTCAGAACAGCACCCGAAGCTATAAGAGCTCTAGTGATGCGACATCGTACAAGCTCTCGACTACTTTGTAGACCAGATATGTAAATGAGGAGAGTAAAGTGAGAAATGCGCGATCTCGGGTATATGGCGCTGGTTATGGAATATGATATCTGCAGCCAATCGTCGTAGTAACGACATTCTACCGGAGTGACAGGGCCTTGTGGGGTGCAAAGGTCAGACCTGGGACAGCGGCAGCATGGTGTATGATGTGATCCGAAAGAGAAACGCTCTTCCTTGATAGCGCGATGAACACCAAGTCTATCGCCGAGAAGTGTCCTCTCGGGGGTCTCGTAAGTGGCGCCCGCCGCAGAGGCCTCGCCCTGTGGATCCGCTGGAGATGTACCCCCGCTTCACCGATCGCTTTGATTCGGTCTCCTCCGATGAGTCATCAAACGTTCTGGTGTTAGCACGGGTACCTTTTCTACCCTGACGGCGCTTTCCGAGCAGAGTCGGCCCAACTTTGGAGGCAGCTGGCCTATGTTCCTTTGATGCTGCGGAGGTGAGCGGTTGCTCATTGGCAGTGGCGAATTCATCCTCTATGAGTTTGGAGAACATCCACAGAGTCCCGCCAAGGTCGGTTAACTAGACTTCCAAATAAAATAAGAAATCAAGCGCATTGTACGTATAAGAGCGTAATGATCACGTCTAACCTCTTCGATATGTCCGTCAAGGATCAAGACCCTCAGAATCATCATCGCATTCTCTACAGTTAGTTGGGTCGAGGCCATCTTGCTGCGCTCCAAAAATACGAGAACATCGTTCGCCGTAGGATATCGCGGAGGACTCGACGGCGAGTGCAATCGAGACTGAGTGGTGTTTGTATTCTTTACGATAGTCTACATCAACATTAGCGTACCAGGACAGGCCCGTACGGCTTGATCGTCATACCCCGTACCAAATGAACCGTAGCGAAGCTGAACATAACTTGCGGATAAATCTAAGCACCGCGTTTGTGTGCCATGGTCCTCCATAACCATTCATTGCAGGAAACGGCTCAAGCTCCTACAGCATGTAGATCTTGCGCGTTTCGTGCTGCCAAGATAACGCGCTCTGGGCAAAGATCCACAGGCCGTAGTCGAGTCTCGCACCTCTACCGATGACACCTGTTTGGTAAGTTCTTTCTGAAGTAAATTCTTGATACAGCGGTCAATCACAGTCTGGTGAAGATTGGCCCCGACTTTCATATATTTGATCCTGATTCCTGCAAGATGGACTCCGGTCGCGAAAGCTCGACGCACCAAACTCAAGCACTCGCCTTCGTTACCAAAAGCTCTGATATATGACAAAACCATGTCTTAATTCTCGTTCAGGTCTGACGTCTTACAGTGATATCGAATAAAACCCTCGCGTGGGCTCAACTGGTGTGTGTGCGGACTCGCGATCCTCGCCCTTTGTCGATACACGAAATCGCAGAGATCCCCCTGCATCCTTGAGGGGCTTAAACAAAGCAATTTTGAGTAGATGGTTGAGCGTATTAGTCCTGGCGGTGGAATCTGGAATAATATTCTCGCGCACTCTCTCGCAGTCATCTCCCGCAATATCTATCAGTTATCGAAGGGGACATATGCCTGGGTGCATGTGCACCCGATTCACGCTCTCCAGGGCGTATTAAAGCAGAATAATTTCTATATCGCTCAAATTTCGCGAAGCGGTAGGCTTTGTATCGGACACAGATGGGGGTTGACGAGGCCAACTCCGGTTGACACGGCGCCACGCGGGGGACGCGTCTATGCCCGTGACCGACGCGATACGCGTCAGGCGCCCACAAAGACGCCCGTCATATTCAGACGCGCTTTGACGCCCACCGCGTTCGCGTTCGACTTGGTGGCTTACGTTCTTTCTTCCTTCCCCCTCGCACATTTCACCATCAATATTCGCTGCGCGCGGTTTTCTACATACCTCAACTACCTGCGCGTATATTAAAGCGAAGTGAGCGGTTTTATAGGCCATGGAGACGCGTCTCCTACCCGGTACGTGTCGACCACACCAGACGATGGACCTGTCATGGTCTCATTTTTATTAGTCCGTGCACTCTACACGATCAATGGCGCGTCTCAGTACATTTTGGCACGCTCAGTTCAGAAGGTCCCTATTACAATGGTTCCTGCGCATCTGGTTCAGGCCAACTTGCCTTCTCACGTGGCACCGCAGCATGCCAACCTCCTAATGTACGGTAGAGCACCATTGGGCCCTTGCTTAGAAGCAATTTGTCGCGCAAGGTATGTGTGACTGATATGTAACTTGATCTGCACATCTAACGCGAAGATAAGTCCCGAGCTTCTCCCAGACGGGGCGCGGGACTTCTCGGTATACGTACTTGACCCGCTCGAGACACATCCACATTCAAATACTTCCTCGGTTGTCACAGCCCAAGGTCATCCTGGGATACGCTCTGGCGCTCCTGGTACACAGCCACAGGGTGTTGCCATTGGTCTTGGTCTAATGTCGTGGGCGCTGCAAAGTCCCGACTCAGATATTACTGTTACGGGCACCCTTATTGCGGATGGTATTCGTGAAGATGCCCTGGAGGTGGTATTCGCCCTGAGAGAGGTGCGTGTGTATATGACACATCCATCAACCTTACACTCAATCGCGGTTGTCCTCTCCTCTATTGCGCGCTTTAGACTGCCCATGCTCCTAATCCTGCACTAAGACGGGCGTGGTCAGCTACGAGTACTGTAGAAACCCAACGAGATGTGAAGCCCAACCGATTACGCCACGGAGCATTATTTACGAACACTCCCCTCCCAGCGCGAACCCCATCTGGGTCCCGCGGTAAGAATGTCTCCTCATGCTTATGCGATGTCACGGGGAGCCTCACGTGTCAAGTGTCTGCAGCTCAGCCAAAGTCACGTCAACCATCAGGAGACGCCTCGAGCTTACAGGCTGCATCTCCCTCTTGCGTGATGCTGAAGGAGGAACCTACCAATACGACACAATCTCTATCGGCTTCCGTAGAGTCGGTAAATCCTCTCCCTGCTCCTGACGCCAACCAAGTAGCACTGCAGGCATTGCTCACTGCATTGGCCAACCCAGCACAGAATGGGGCGCTCTTGAATGTTCTCTCAACGATCGACTCTAGTACCCATCCATCGAATGAGACGTCCCCTAGTCCTGCTCTGGTCCAGGCTTTGGCGCAACTGCTGCAGACTGGTGCGACATCATCTGTTTCCGCTGCATTTGTGGATCCTGGTCCCAGCCCAGCTTCATCGGCGGACTCTGTATCTCCATGGTCACAGAGCACTCCACCATCGGAAGAGCCAACTACTGGCGACGATGACATTGTCATCCTGGACAAGGAGAATGTCGACCCCGCTGCGTTTCAGCGTCGTCGTTCTGGCAAAGGGAAGGAGGTCCCAACCAAGTCTAGCTCACAGCTCCCTCCGCCACGCAGCGCTTTCAGGAAGTCTCTGGAAGGGAATACTCAGGCTCCTATGGCGTGCACGTCAAGCAACAGTAGCTCAGCTGTTAGCCGCAAGCGAACGCTCAGTGATTTTCTAGATGAACGAGATCGGGAGAGAGAGCAGGTGCGGAAGAGGTCGGGCTCCTCCTTGCAGCATAAGGGTGGTAGCTCCTGGCAGGCGCATACGCAGTCCGATCCAGTCTTCGAACCCGGATCTTCTCGTGGAAGAACAACCCCTCTTGCTGGACCCGCGACGTCGCCTCCTCGTCACGCGAAACGAACTCCTCTCGCGTCCGGAATTGCCGCGCCTTCTGCGTCGTGGTCGAGTAGCACCTCGTCCGCTACACCATCGACAAGGATCAAGAAGCCCTACATCGTACCAGAGTGGGCACGGACCGATACGGCGACGCAACCACGTTTAGTACCTAGATCGATAGTGGAACCGACTCCAGAGCCCTCCGCGAAGCAAGCTCTACGGCGGAAATTATCCAGCAAGAAGAAGAGAAGAGCTTCCCTCGCATCGGCCTCCTCCCCAAGCCGGAAGGCTCCATCTCATATGGAAATCAAGGCCGGGATCCTGCAAGCATCTGAGAGGGTCACCACCAACCGTCATTCTTGCCAAGCAGCGACCTCCGAGAACGATGAAAGAGGGACGGATCCTCCAAAGCCCGTTGTTGCGGAGATGTCCCTACCGATTTTCCCCCTTGTGTCTGCTCTTGAGCAGCCCAAAACACCCCAGCGCAGACGTGTTGCATCCGGAAGCACGACATCTCCGAGCACAAACGATCTATTCGGCTCGCCCTTGTTTAGTCCAAGCCCGCAGAAGTCAGCAGGCCACTCAAGGCTGCGCTTGTACTCGGGAAGTAGTAGGACGCCCCTGCGGCTTGGTCGGCTTAGAGGCAAACCTGGACGCGACAGCTCTTCGGTCGGTGGATCGGAGGACTCGGGTACAGTTAGAGGGTCGGATGTGGCGAGACCAAACTCTCCTGAGACCCCGTCGCGTCAATTGCCCATTGCCAGTAGCGATGCAGACTTTCCCCTCACGCAGAATCGACAGAAAGCACCACATTGGTCAGTCGGACTCCCTCCTTCTTCGCCGTTGCCGCCTTCTAGTCCCATCATGTCTCCTGCGGACGATGAGCCGTCAGAGTTCAGCGAAATGTCATCGACGCCGCTGTCGGATGCTCTCGGCTCCCAGGAGAGTTCCACTAGTGAAGCAGACCATTCTTTCGCCGATTACTTGTCAGGCGTTTCAGGCTCTTCCTTTGACTTGACTACCTTCGCCGACTCTGATTCCACGCCTCTACCTTCTCTTGGGGGCTCGTCTTTCGCCGATTTCGACAACTCGATGCTGTCCAGCTTCGACTTTGCCGGTTTGCTCGCGGAGCCGTCGTCCGACCCCACGACTACGCTTTCGCAAGACAAGCTGTTCAACACCACAGGAGACCTGTCTTTTGGAGCCGGCTCGTCGGACTTGGACGCTATCTTTCAAGGTTCGGTGACGCACAACGGGCTGGAGGACCTGGACTTCGGCGAACTGTGGGCATCGGTGAAACCCCTGATCGACGCGGGAGTAGATGGGCCTTCGGAGCCAAGCAACAGTCCCATGGGTGCGGCGGGTGAGCATGATGCGGCCAATGCGGCGTTGCACGTAGACCCCGCGAAGTTGGCGGGTGACATGCAGTCACTTTTCAGTGGCTGTCTGATGTAAATCGTGGGGCGATCTGTGAAGGGATCTCTGTTCTTTATGATCACACATATGTGCCTGTTGACGGACTCGGACTTGCAGCTCTCGTTCACATTGTTGTCGTAAACGCTGTGCTTTGCTTAGGACGTACGTAAAATACTTTTGCACCAAGTCAGTTTCATGAGATTATCATCATCGTGAACATCTATCTGCTGATCGGAATACTGGGGTGGGCGTGAAAGAGTCACTGTTGAACAATAGCACGCTGGGGACGGTCCTGAACATGATAGTAAGAGAGTTACAGATAAACAACGCATATTGGGTGCAAAGGGTATCGGATGCGACTTGTGTCGCTTTGCACGTCTCCGTGTTCTTCAACTTTGAGGCTACGTTCCGACCGGCAACGCTCTGAGGCGCTTAACAGCAGCCGGGACTATCTCGTATCATCCGTTCCGTCAGAATACACCTATGTGCAAATTCGGGGGACTCACGCGCAACACGAGTCACAACACGAGTCACAACACGCATCACAGCAGCATGGCTGCCTGTAAGGATGCACAAAACGAGAATACTGCATCGGGTGCTGACGATACAACATCTGCGGATGCGGCGGGGGCTGATTATATTGATACGCCATGCGCATCTCGGGAGCTACGAAATGCAGATCGATAGGCGGGTGTAGATGCGTGGATGCTAACATGCGACTTACAGCCATCGTAGTAGCTGCTCGGAGAAACGCTGTAGCCGCTCAGCCCACGGCTCATCATAGGAGCTGCACGAGGGTAGTAGACGTTGCTCGGGCGCTGTATGCCATCGTAATACATCGGCAGAGTCTTGCAGGCGGAGGGGAGTGGGGACGACGAGATGAGAGTACAAGAGTGCGAGTAGACGTCACCTGCGCTCGCGACAGGCCGTATTTCTGGCGGGGTGGCCTGATCACAGCGCCCGCCAGTACCAGTGACCTGGGCGACTGGCGATAAAGCCGTACATAGACGATCGCATTTATGAAAAGCACGATGCAGTGTGTGGGTAGTAGGGCATCATGCAAGAGGAAGGTGCGCTCCTTGAGCGCGTGAACGGATCGCAAAATGAACGCACGTGAACGTGTCTGGACTCGGACAACGGGCTCTCAACGTGAGTTTTTCGCGGTGCGTGACATTTAGGAGTGCACATTGACCTCGAATGGCGCAAAGAAGTACACCAACGCTTAGAAGGATTTCCGCATCGGAACCTACAGCGCTGCACGGAGATGAGCGGATGAGCATTGTCCCGAGAGCTATGGGCGATTAGGCTTACTATCGAAAAAGAACGCAAGGATGCGTCATAGATATGATATCACATTTGTCACGTTCTTTGTTGGATCGAAGTAGCCTTTTCATCTGTAGTCCTCGGATATGGAGTGGGTAAACGCTCGCAGATAACGACCACAGAGCTGATACGAGCGTAGCTAATCTGTTGGATCTGAGCCCAACCAGAAGCAGGCGTAAGAAAAGGCGTCTAGAGGGCCACCGTTAGTTGCGATTGAATTGCAACTCATACAGGAGGGCCAGCCGCGAAGGTGTCCAGTAGGAGTAGGCATTGATGTCGACGGCTGCAGCCCTGTTGACCCGAAGGCGCGGCTGATGGCAATGATGATATGTCTCCCGTCCGTTATGAGCAGTTCATTTTATGCTCGGCATACCAGGAGCATATAGAGAGGCAGCCTTGAAGGAATATACTAGAGACAACCTAGCTGAGCCTGGCTCGCTGCCGCGGCGGCTGCGCGAGACCAGTCCGAGCTGATGAATAGGCGCGCGGCTATGTGCTTACGTGAGCAGCGCAGCGGGCGCCTGTTGCGCGGCGAAGTCCGAAAGGTTTACTCAGCCTGGGAGTTTGTCATCTCGGCGGCGAGGCAGGTCAAAAGGCGACGCTCCATCCGTACGCCAACCCACATTTTCCCCCACTAACCATCCTCGTGAGTATACCGTCGTGCTGCTCCCCCGTTTCCTGACCGTCCAGTGCTCGTTTTCCCGATGAAAATGCGTTGGATTGGGATGGATGGCTTGATCTCGCTTGGGATGACGCTCAGCTGACGATTGCACTCGCAGTACAGCCACCATGGGTCGCCGTCCCGCCCGCTGCTACCGTTACTGCAAGAACAAGCCTTACCCGAAGTCCCGCTACAACCGTGGTGTCCCCGACTCTAAGGTCCGTCATATGGCCTGAGTCGACTTTACTTTGTTCTGACGCACTGGGATGCGTAGATCCGTATCTTTGATCTTGGCCGTAAGCGTGCCTCAGTCGACGAATTCCCCTACTGCTGCCACCTTGTCTCCGACGAGTACGAGCAGCTCTCCAGTGAGGCCCTGGAAGCTGCCCGTATTTGCGCGAACAAGTATGTTACCAAGACCTCCGGCAAGGACTCCTTCCATCTCCGTGTCCGCGTCCACCCCTTCCATGTCCTCCGTATCAACAAGATGTTGTCTTGCGCAGGTGCCGATCGGTAAGTCAAAGGTGCAGAAAGCGGTTTTCCGGGTGACTAAAATTCCGAAAATAGTCTCCAGACCGGTATGCGTGGCGCTTGGGGCAAGCCTTACGGCACTGCCGCTCGCGTGAACATCGGCCAGATCATCCTCTCCGTCCGGTGTAAGGACCAGAACGCGGCTGTCGTCCAGGAGGCGCTCCGTCGCGCTCGCTACAAGTTCCCTGGTCGCCAGAAGATCATTGTCTCCCGCAAGTGGGGCTTCACCAACGTCAACCGTGAGGACTACTTGAAGCTCAAGGAGGACAAGCGTGTGCTCCAGTATGTGTTATGTCTTGCCTTACTGCGTTCCTGACTCACCGGTTATGCAGGGATGGTGCTTACGTCCAGTACATCCGCCCGAAGGGCAACCTCGAGAACAACCTCCGGGCTCAGCTCCGGGCGTGATTTCTCATACCACCCTATGTACTCTATCATGCGTTGCCGGTTATATAACTGTCTTGCAACGTGTCAGATGAGATGGCGTGCAGCCTTTGAACAAAGTACGTATCCAATCAGTCCAGCGACTTGTGTGAAGTTCCAACTTGCCCCTTATTCACTACATCATCCGATTTACATGGTTGATGGTTAGGGGAAATGGGGCATATATCAACTCTCATTTCTCTCATTGCAAATTGGTTGGATGTCTTGTTTGTGGCGACCAGCTTAGAGGAGCAGATTTGAGTACATACCATGCCATGTGTATCTACGTTCTTTTGGACATCAATGTCATCATCGTGTGTCCGAGATTCCGCCGAATTTGTGAGGTTTTGCAAGCGTTGTTCAGGCTTATTCAGAGGTGAGCACGAGTTCTCTTATATACTTCGTCCCTTCGGCTGCCACTTCCATGTTATCAGCAGGTATACAACTATTGTACATGCTGCTGGCCGCTTGGCCGTTCGCGAATGAAGCGTGCGAGGTCATGAGTCCCAGAAGATCGTTCTCCTGATCTTGGGTTGCGCGTGGTCGAACTCGATATCTGCGCTTCTCACCTTCGCTGGAGCTGACTGGCGAGACGCGATAGGCATGAATACCTCAGGACGAGCCGTCATCGTCGGCATGACCAATGCTCTCGCCCATGATATATGACAGTCTGGAGCAAGCCCGTGCTCTCTGGTGTTTCCATTCATACTGGTCTCATGCATGTGCTTGACCGGTCTATCTTACGGCTTTTCCTGTGCACCATCTCCGTGGTGGGCGAGGCGACTGCGATATGGCCCATCCCGAGGTTTCTTTCCACAGGGTCCTCTGCGGTCAAGCTGTCGGCGAGCTTCGCTGTCCACATTGATGTTCCGCACGCCCCTAAGGATCTCTCGGATGCAGTCTCGCGCTCCAAGTCTCGCTTGCAAACCGACAGCTTTCAGCGTCTTGTCTTGGGAGGCGCATCGCAGGATGCTGCAGCCGTACGGACTGCTCACGAGCTCGATACTTTGAGCTTGGTGCTGACACCTGGGTCGTCGATACGAACTGTGTCGGAGGAGACCACAAGTCCTATCAATGCAAAAGACGAATCGTATACGCTGTCAATTCCGAGTCAACAAGCTCAAGCTGTACTTACCGCGAACTCGACACTCGGGCTCCTCAGAGGTCTGACCACCTTTGAGCAGCTGTGGTATGACTTCAACGGGACGAAGTACCTGCTTGATGCTCCGATTAACATCATAGATGAGCCAGCATTCGTGAGCTTCCGTCGTTCTGCATTAGATCCTTACTGGATAGTGACTCGCCGTGTCATTACAGCCGTACAGAGGTTTCTCCTTCGATACGTCCAGAAATTTGTGGGTGTGCGATTATGTGTCTTTCCGATATCGTTATCGAGATAGTGCAGTTATCCCGTCTCAGATTTTCTTCGCACCATCGACGGCATGTCCATGGTGAAGGTAAGCAGGTCTACCGATAATGGCCGATACCGTCCCAATATCCTTCGATGATATACAGCTCAGTATCCTCTACTGGCATGTGATCGATAGTCAAAGCTTCCCCCTGGAAGTGTCTACGTTGCCCAATTTGTCGGCCAAAGGTGCTTATTCTACGGACGAAGTCTACTCGGAAGAGGACGTCCAGCAGATCATAGCTTATGCTAATGCGGTAAGTACCTATCGTGCCTTAGTATGGTTCCTCTTACCTCATTTTATCTAGCGCGGCGTGGATGTCATTATGGTGTGTCCATCGTTCATTTTGCTCAGCCCAGTCCTGGAATCCTCCTGCAGGAGCTCGATTCTCCGGGTCATACCACCGCGATCTCATCCGGCTACCCTGAACATATCGCATGCGCGAATAAATCGCCCTGGGCTACATACGCGAGCGAGCCTCCAGCAGGGCAGCTTCGCATCGCGTCGGATGCAACGATCGAATTTGCCAAGACGCTCTTCGATTCTATTAGCAGCAGATTGCCTGGCACCATGACTAGTTCCGGGGGCGATGAAGTGAATTTGCCTTGCTGGGAGGAGGACGAGGAGACGCAGGTAGATCTGGCGCAGAAGAATGTCAGCATCGAGCAAGCGCTGGATTCATTTATCGGAGAGGTGCAGGGCGTGCTAAAGAAGAACAGGAAAGTACCGTTTATCAAAAGTGGTAGGTTGGAATCTCATTCCGAGCGATAATATCTAAATCTTGCTACCCACAGACATGGTGTTGACCCACAACGTCACGGTCACCAATGACACGGTCGTTGTGTGAGTGTATTGTGGGAGTAGAGATTCAAGTCAGTAGGACTTTGCTCTAACGACGCCTTCGCAGAGTTTGGCAAAAAGCTGCGGATGCTCCGGCTGTGGCGTCTCGGAACTTGCGATTCATTCATCAGCCTTCAGATTACTTCTACCTTGTAAGCGAATTAGGCCCTTCGACTACGATGGGCGGAGGCTAATGTTCCGGAGGATTGTGGCGCCGGAGAATGGCTTGGAGCAGACATCCTTGGGTGCGCAGGAACAAAGCTCCGAGCGGGACAACGGCACTTACTCTTAGCATAGAAATAGCTGGTGTGATCCTTTCAAGACATGGCAAAGGGTGAGCAAGCCCTGCATCTCATTCGCGAACATATTGACGATGATCCTAACATAGGCTTACTCTTTCGATCCGCTGGCCAACTTGACCGAATCTCAGTACCCTCTTGTCTTAGGAGGTTGGGCGCTTGCTGTTCCGACAGATGTGATGCTCACTCAGAAACATAGGCCAAATGCCGATCTGGAGCGAGCAAACAGACCCGGAGAACCTCGACCCGATCATCTGGCCGCGTCTAGCTAGCGGCGCTGAGGTGTTTTGGACCGGAGCAACCCTCCCAGATGGGACACCGCGACTCGGTGAGTTGGGAGCGTGCAGAAGATGGAATCGCTTCTAACGCTGGCCATCCAGGTCCCAATACCACGAGTGGGATCCAGGCCTTTGCACGCCTGCACGAGCTTCGCTTCAGATTGGTGGATAGAGGGATTAGGGCGATTGCACTGCAACCAAAATGGTGCGTGCTAAGGCCCGGAGATTGTGATCTCACGGCGTGAGGGCCAGACTATATATGGTAGTGCAGTTAGCCTAGGCATGGGTGGTATATGAGCAAATGGTAGTACAGAACAAGATGATAGTGCAAAGCGACAGACAACATCGACAAGTAGGGAGCACCTGAGGAGACCAGTGAAAGGATGCGGTCACCTATGTCCCATCTCCTCTCCGAAGACGATTAAACTTCGGTAGCATCTCCTTGAGATAGTCTGCATGTTTGCGCCGGAGATCTGCTTCTTGCAGCTTTCCTCTGCCACTCCAGTTGCGGCGCTCGGCTGAAGGCCCATACACCACAGTGTATTCCTCGAGTATCTCGTCCTCGGTGGGCACTAACAAGCAGCCCGCGCCGATGAAGCAGTAGGACGATATCCGGACAGTATGATGCACGCGCGCACGGGCTGAGATGGTATTCATATTTCCAATTGACGGGGACTCCACGCCTGGAAGACTGGTGGTCAGATTACGCCACAATCTTTCGAGTAGCGACGTACGACAGCCAACTTCGAACAGGTTGTCGTCACCGATACGCATGACTTCCTTCCGGCTGTGCCAATCAACGACGGGCCACAGAGGCAGGATTGGTCTACTCACCGGTTGACCAAGATGACAGCCTCCTCGAGAATACATCCCGAGCCTATGACGATGGGTCCCGCAGCGGCAAAGATGGTCGCCTTCGGGTGGACAATAGTACCTGCTCGGTCGATGGAATTGGAATGTATCGGCTCAGTGCAAGCGTTGGAGCGAACCTGCACCGATGGTGATGTCTCCCTTCAGTTCAGCATCCTGGGGGACGACGGCCCTTGAATGGATGGTGATCTTGTCACGCCTGTCTTGACGAGATCAGCACAGCTTTGGGCGAGAAGGATGTGAGAAGTACATTGCCGGTGGCATGTTTACTCGAGAACGGATGGTGTAGCGGAAGGAAAGAGATGTTTGGATTACATGAAGTTGGCGGATTGCCAAGGAACGGAGGAACACGGTTCGCGAGGAGATAAGGGAAGGAGGAGGCGTTGACCCGCGTTGGCGCGTCTTGGTTCCTCGTTGCAGGAGGTGTTGGCGGCAGGCGTCTGCCCTCCCTCTCAACTCTCTCGATACCCTTTCCCTCCCTCTCCTCATTTCCCTTTCCTCTTTTCCTGTTTTTCCCTTTCATGCATATGTCATGGCTCCGGCCATCACTGCTGCTTCCGCTCCGCCCGTCCTCGAAGAAGCCACGAGAAACTCCACGCTCGCCTGGCAGGAAGACCTCAAATCTCTCTTCATTCAAGCCAAAGATCGCTTCTCCGACGTAGTATGGGAGCTCCAATATGAGCAGGGAGCCGATAGTCAGACTCCGGAAGAGGTTTGGGGCCACAAGGGTGAGTTGTCAGTCACCATTCTTTGCCACAGTCATCGCGTCCGCCGAGAATGCGACCCCCCCGTTGCTACATCCACATAATCTCTTGTCATGCCGTGTCTCGAGTCTAGCCCACGGATACACTGCGTGTGCTGTTCATTGTCGAAGTTCTGGTGTCTTAAACCATCTACGGAGGAGATCATACTCCACCGCTTTCTCCCGATGACCTTCGCTTTGTTCCGCTCGTTCGTCCCGTTTCAACCATCGTTGCTGATCGTTAAATAGCAATCGTATACGCGCGTGCGCCCCCCAGCTTCCAAGCACGCTATTTCTCATTCAAACCGCCGCCACCGATCTCGCCGCACCCGTACTCTGCGTCGCCAACTGGGACGTTACCTGCGCAGTCAGCTCTCTCACTGTCCCTCGGTGTAGATTTCGATTCTCGCTCACCGACGCCGTACCGAGCTGTCTCACCAGCTCCGTCTGCCAACGCAGGCCCCCTTCTACGGCTTCCGACATCCATCAATCCCATTCTCTTCTCCAATGAACTGGAGTACCTCTACACGGGCAGGGGGTTCGGTGAAGCATTTGAGTTCCTCTTTGACACTTCGGAAAGCCGTGAAGAAGGCGATGCCGAGGAGGCTAGAATAGACAAGTTGCGCAAGGACCTCGTCTTCATGTGGAGATCCCGTCTCTACTCAGACATCCGACTAGCACTCGAAGGCAACTTCTCTTCAATGAACCACGATAACGCAACTGCTGTTTTTTCTTCACACCGCTTCATGCTTGTCTCCCGATCCCCGTATTTCCATAACCGATTACTCTCATGGGCCGTGACTAAAAGCTCTGGCGAGCCGCTTACATTGACTCTTCCCTCTCCACCTTTCACTCCGGCGTCTCTGCATTTCACTCTTGGATTCATATACACTGGGACTCTTGTTTTCTCTCACCGTACATTCGACTTGGACACTGCTTTCCATATCATGCGTTCTGCCACATACCTGGCACTCGATACCCTCTACGACGAGATCCAGGCACGCATCGTCCAGGAGATGATGCACGGTCTCTTCCACGCCTTCCTCGAATTCTCGGAGTATGAGAATATCACCGGTGGCAAATGGGGCACTGGTGGTTGCCGTTGCCGCCAATGCGCGCGTCGCGCACCCCGTGTTCTCGAGTTCGCGCTGCTTGACGACGTGAAGAATCCTCATCTCGAGCGAGGCGCACGTCGCGCGCTCGTCGGGCTCTTCGGCGAGGGCTGGTGCTCCTCCGAATTCGCCCACCTTCCTCAGAAATACCGCGACTCCATCCTCAAGGGCGTCGCGAAGCGGACAACTCCACAGAATGTGTTTGCTCTCTTGGATGCCGCGCAGACCGCGCTCCGCAAACTGGAACCTGTGATTGACACTTGGGCCGATGTTGTCAAGGACATGATTATGGCTGGACGCAAAGTGATTGACGACGTCATTGCCTCTCAGGCCGCTCAGTGCTTCGAGCAAGAGGAGTGGCTTGAGATCATGGAAGCGGACGGCGTTCGCTTTGAAGACGGTGAGAAAGTAGAAGAGATTATGGAATCTGTCAGAAGGGGTATGAACGAGAAGAATGCCGGGCATCTCTATCAGGTACGCTCTGCTCGTTTGCGGTCAGAGGTGCTCACTTACTGATGGCATGTGAATTTCAGGCACTTCTTTCGTCCATCCTCTTGCGCCCGCACCCCGTGGAGGTGGGCCAGTCGATGCTTTCTTCGACGTCTCATATACGCGTGCAAGTGGAACAAACTCGGATGGATCTCCTCCGATGGCTGCGCAGACGATGGCTTGGTGTCAAACAGGAAGGCGGATTCGATGGGCTTGAGCCTTGGGCGCTGAAGGAGATTTGCGATGGTATGTGTAATCGACTTCTATGCTTGTTCTGCACGGCTCAGCTTTGCCGTTCGCAGAAATTGAGATCAGCTTAGATGACGCCTTGGGCCCTACGACACCAACTGCGACCCCTCGGGGTGCTGCGCGGAACGGCCTGCGGCCGAGTATGAGGAGAGAACATGAGAGTGACGCATCGAGCATGCACTCGTTACGGACCGGAGTGCTGAGAGGTGCTGCCGGTAAACACGGCGATGAAGCTGTCCACTCTTCGGGCGCGTCCGTCAGGTCGCTGGCGAAGAGCACCCACTCTGTCTCCTCAAGACTCAGCACAACGACGGCTTCGCGGCGTATGGGGCCATCTGGGGGCCCTCGTCCAGATTCGAAGCTCACCCCTCCTAATGCATCGGCAGCGTCCTCTATACATTCTGTTTCGGAGGATCTACCGCCCTACGTCTCGACACCCCGGCAGAGCGTTACTGACGTCCCTGTGCGCCGTAACGGGCCCAGCTCCGTCGCCCAGTCAGACGCAGCTTCCCGTGTACGATCGAGTGCTGCATCAGTCAAGTCGGCGCGCTCCACTACGTCAACAATCCGGAAATCGGCTGCGCCTGGGCCATCGACACTACGCCCAACGTCGTCCGCGTCATCAAGGCCAGTCTCGTCAAGGCCAGTCTCGTCAGTCTCATCAAGGCCAGTATCATCAGTCTCGTCAAGGCCGGTCTCGTCAGTCAGCGAGACTTCGACAGCCTTTGCAACAGCCAAGTCCGATCTCACCCCGAGCTCGGCAGCGCGTAGCCGCCGGGGCTCCACCACTTCGTCCATCTCCACAGTCAGCGTGAAGACCACCGCGACGTCGACCCCGAGGTTGACCAGATCTGCAGCACCATCCAGGATCTCACGAACATCCACTGCATCAACGAATGGGAAGCGGCCTCCACTTTCCCCAGTTGACCCCGCCAAGCTGAGCACGGGCGCTAGAAAGCCATCAACAGCGTCGATCCGATCGACAGTATCCACAACATCAACCACTGCGAAGAAGCTCCCCGTAAAGAAGCCCGTTACTTCATCCCCTAAACCATCAGCGTCCCCTAAGCCATCCGCATCTCCCAAGCCACCGTCGTCCCCGAGACCTTCGTCGTCGCCTATCAGCCGCACTTCCTCAGCCGCTACAAGCAGCGGAGATGGCACCATCAAAGGGAAGAAGAAAGCTGCCTCCATCATCTCTCATGCGAAGGAACCAACAGCAGATTCGACCAACGGCTCCCTCAAGCGGAAGAGCTCTTCTGACACGATCACTGGCACAAAACCAGCAGACCAGTCTTCGCAATCATCGACCGGTGTTCCTCGCGGTGCAACTTTGGATATCGGCATTCCATGCATCATCTCTTCCAAGAAAGCTCGTTTCCGCGCATACGCACGCTACATCGGAGAGGTGGAGGGAGAGGTAGGGCCATGGGTAGGCGTCGAAGTACCCGTCAGCGATGCGTGGCCAGGAGACAAGCTCGATGGCCGACCATGGCACGACGGTACCTGGGGAGGCATCAGGTACTTCGACATTGGGAGCCCCTCGGAGTGGGAGTATGGAGATGGTCGAGCAGCGCGCCAGAGGCGATTCGACTGGTTGACCAGCCTAACTAAGGATCCGAAGGGTACACTAAAGAGAGAAGGCGATCAGCTCAGTATTTACAGGGTCAAGAGGCTCCGGAGCGTGTCCCCCGCCGTATCGGATACCTCGAATTCGGAGTCGAGGGGTCTCTTTGTACGGCCACAACAAGTTCTGTATGTCGTAGACGCTGTAGGTTCCGATCTTTGATATCCCCGTCTCAATGCGCCAGACACAGTATGTATACCTCCGCTGCGCGTAATTGCCCTAATCGACGTATGACTCGACGTGTTACTCGCTGGATTCCATGTACTGTTTGCTTTCAGTTTTGTTTCCGGATTTGCACTGCATCACCGACACTCATTCAGCTCCAGTTTAATCTGTTCTGTGCTATCCATACAGTCACTCCTTGTTCTGTCCTCGTTCAATGGCATTGCTGTAGGCTCTCATGCATACACATCCGGACGCAATACTCTCGTGCATGTCCACGTCAATCATGGCCACGGATTGAACAGGATTTTACCGCATTCTCCCTTGTCAAACAGCCTATAACTTTCCGGGGCGTCATCCAAGTGCACGATCCGGTCAATCAGACTGGCCTCCTCCCCAACACTGCCGAACACGTCTTGCCTTTTGAGTAGGATGTCGAGTGCGATGGGGAAGGTCGCGCGCACTGGACAGCGCCCGAAGTCGAACGACACATTCTTGTCGTATACTTCGCGGCCGGTGAATGGTACCGGGGGCTCTTGGTGCACACCCACCGAGCTGATTACTCCAAAGGGGCGCACGAGCTCGTATGCCAACTTGAGAGCGCTGTTGTTGCCTACTACCTGTTCGGATTGGATCAGACATCAGTTTGGCGGGACGTTCTGTCTTATGGAGGGGTCTTACTTCGAGGATAGCATTGCAACCCGCGCCATCCGTGCACTCGCGGACCAATCGAGTTCCCTCGTCGACGGACGCAACGCGGAAGCTGCCTGTCCCTTTTCCGGCTTGATCGATTGTGGTGTATACGGCTTCCATTTTGCGCCTTCTCGACTCGACCAAGTCGATGGCGATGATCTGGAACTGCAGACCCTTGTCTTTCTCGAGGGATGCTAGCATGTCTAGAAGCGCTACGGTAGCGCACTGAGAACGACGAATACTTATAATCTAGGTCGGTTGATGTACGCGGCAGAACGTACCACTCCCACAGGTCCGAGGCCTACGACAGCGATAGTGAGCAGGCGGTCATTGGGTTGCAACGGGGCACTAGTCTGGCTGCTCAGACCGTACGGCAGGAAGGAACCCGAGGGATACGGGACTCCGTGGAGGACTGGCGACAGCTTGGGATGTTGCAAAGCTTGCAACGCAGCGAAGACACCTGTCGGTAGAATATCCGCCAGGAGAATTAAGGAGCTCGGCGAGAGAGCTGAGATATCAGATATCTTGCCGCCGAGTGAATTGGACTGTAATGTGCTGAGGCTGTATAGAGTGCCCCCCGCTTTCGGGATCCGGGCATACTGTGCTTGTCCCCCTGGCAGAGCAGGAATTCCGAAGAGCGTCGAGTGAACACAGCGGCATGTCACCCCGAGGCGACAGAATCTTTGTACAGTAGGTTAATATAAGATCCCAGAATTGGCAAACTGTAGAGACGCACTGGCACTCGCCACAGGAAACAGTGAAGGGAGAGACAACGACGTCTCCGACTTTGAGAATCGAGTACAGTTCCGGCCTCTCTGTTGCACCGGGATGGAAACTGGAACCAAGGGCAACAACTTCGCCGACAATTTCATGTCCGCATATCGCACTGTCGCAAAGTATAGTAAGCCATATTGATCTGGAGTGAAAGACCATAGATCCTACGCTTCGTTGATGTCTTCGTGGCCTCTGTAGATGTGCAGATCGCTACCGCAGAGACCCGCTAACTTTGTCGATGTATCAGGAGCTAAATCCACACCTAACCTGGGTCCTTATGATAATCACTCACGGTGATCTTCACGATGGCATCGTCAGGGTGTAAAATTCTGAATGAGAAGTCATAAACATCATACGTCAGGTCCGCCAAAATATCGAGGTAACGGGTACATACTGAGGAACGGGGACGTCTTCAACACGAATGTTGTACGCCGGAGGATACCAGCGAACTGCTCGCTGTGTTTCCGGCAGCGAAGACATCGCGAAATTGGTTTTATTTCGACGCAACAAAATGCAACCAAGTGGTCTATGATGACGATCGTTATCTACGATCTACGTACTCTGCATGAGTCAGGTCCCAAATATGGCAAAGCACTACATTGCCGCGGGCCGAAAGCGAGTCAAAGGGACGCGGATAGCAATTCCGGTCGTTCGTTCACCGACCACGAAGGTAGTATTGCTGCTGCTGAGGTTTCCATGAATGATCACTATTGTACACGGGATTATGGCAGAGAAGTATGTATGCAAAATCTGAATACGCGATACCGCAGACAGGCAGTATCCAGACGCTAGAGCCCGATTGAGCCAAATGGTCCGCCATAACTTCCTGGACTTAATCGCTCCAGCTTTGCGAAATCTTGCCGACATCTTGTATTCGGAAATCTGCGACAAATGACAGCTCTTGCGGCTGCTCGCCAACTTTCCCAGATTGATGACCTGGTGTAACATCGTCCTTGGTTTGCGAAGTATTAGGCATAGCACTATTGAAGTGGTCTACGAGATCGTGCTGCCTGGGCGTTGTTGATGATCGTCCGTCTGTCTGCACATCCACCCGAGGATCATCTGAGCGAGAAAGGCTCAGTCTGCGGCACGTTGCAGAGCGGCCGCGAGTGAGCTTTGAAGGTCCGATGGAGAGACCGGTGGCGGTGGGCACGATGCGCATGCTGAATAACGGTCTGGGCTGTTCAGTCGTCATCGTGTCCGGAGGAAGGTATGACGCGTCACCCGGGTGCAGGGAAGACGACGACGGGCTAGTATGGGATGGCGATAGATCGCGCGAAAGCGGGTACGCAGGTGCGCTGGTATTGTTTGCCGTTGGGGTTGTCTCGGATGACGTATTCGATTTCGTTGCGTCTCGGAGATCGTTTTGAATTTCGGACAGACAGCGCCTGCTGGTATCGTGCGGGAATTGAGCGAGGAAGGGATTGTTGTAGATGTTGAAGGGCAGCTGGGCGTTAACATTGACCATCTTCCTGATGAGGAGTAAGGGGCACGGCGTTAAAGAAATATGATCTGCGGAGTCGCTCGTCCCGAAGAATGAACAGACGACCTACCCTTCCTTTGCGCGGACGATTGTCCCCATCCGCTCCCTCAGCTCGTGCGGATCGACGGCGTAAATCCGCACGCTGCATCACGCTGGTCAGCTTCTGAGTCGAGTAATAGTCCTTCAGAGCAAGACGCACGATTGGAACTCCTCCGTTGGGGGCAAGAGATGCGTGTGCTCATCGGGCTCATCCTGGAGGATGCAATCTCGGTCAGAGTCGTTGGATGTGGCACGAGTGACTCACAGGGCTAGACGGATGGGCCCGGAAACAACTGCAGATGATGTGACAGATATCGGCCATAATGGTTTGAGAATGGAGATTGGACTAGGGCATGGTGGGGTGAGGATGATGAGGTGCATGCGTGCGGAAGCGAGGTGGTCGCGAGGCGAGATGAGATCGGGAATTGGTATTTGGATCTGCTCTACTTTGCGAGCCCCGTGGGGGGCGCTACCAGGCACTACCTCGCAGGGTAAAAATAGCACGATTGTTCTCACCTTGCGTAGTGAGAAAACCTCTACAGCCTCGTTTGATGAACGCCGTATGAGCGTGATTGTAGGCGTGATTCGTTACGTTTGTCAGCACGCCCGTGTCGGGACGAGGGTGCTGTGCAGCGTCCACGGTGGCGTGTTTCAGCGGTACTATGTCTGTAGAGAGGCTGTGATGGTTGCAGACGGTGTTGTAGACAGGAGAACAGTGGGCGGGAGTGACGCGCCAGGGAGGGGTTACGAAAGAGGCAACCCTAACCTCGATGAGGGGGCATGGCGATGGCCGCGGCAGCAAATGAGAGCTCGACGCGACCGACACCGCAACGCCCAGCACCACCGGCCAACGCAGTCGCAGCCAGCATCGACGCAGCCAGCATCGACGCAGCCAGCATCGACGCAGCCAGCACTGGCCGACGCAGCCAGCATCGACGCAGCCAGCACTGACCGACGCAGCCAGCAACGCAGCCGCTTAGCCGGGGAGCGCAGTGCGGCATCCGCAGTCGCATCGCTCGCGCATCGCTCCTGCATTGCTAACATAACCTCTTCGGCTCACACGCCCGAGACAGCTCATCAGTCCTTTGGGCGGTGATTAAGCCCCCCCCCCTCGACGGCCCTAGTACTTCTCAAGTTATCGTCCGTCAAAGCCATGGCCAACCCTCCGCTCCCACCCCGCCCCTTCGACAACTACGACGACTACGCCCGCCGCAAGTCCCACGAATCTCCCCCTCCTCAAGTACCCCCGCTTCCGCCCGGTTTCAGAATCGTTGAAGAGGATCCCGACGAGGCTTCCCCGCCCCATTTCGAGGACCCGCTAGTGGCGCCACGTCCCCATAGGCTACAGCCAGATCTCCCGGCAAACGTGTGTCTTGTTTCAGAGCAACCGCACCGCGTACTAATATCCTCCAGATGGCCCGCACCCTCGACGAGCACCTCTCGCATCCTCCCGATCCATACAGATCTCGGTCTCCCCAGGCTCCCTACGGCGCCGGTCCCGCTTTCCCAGTAGCCCATCGCGTTCCAAGCCGCGGTCCCAGCCCCCTCCAGCCGCCGCAAGGCTCTAACTGGAGTCCTTGGGCAGGTACCGCACAGCCATCTGCTGCCCCTCCGTATCCGCCCGGAGCGCTCCCTCCCAACCAACAATATAGGCAGCCCCGTCCTCAGGACTCTCTTTCAAACTCGTTTGCTGGCCTCTCCGTCTCCGGTCAACCTAGGCAACACCGTCATACAGGAAGCAGCACGTCCATGTCCTCCACCTATGGCCTGCCGCCCAACTCGCCTCCCCAGCGCTACGGTCCGCCGCCTCAGCAGCCTGCAAACACGACTGGCCCACCATCTCTGACCGCGCCTCTTCCCACCGTCGCTGGTCTAGCCACGCACATCAACTCGATCCAGCAGCCTTCGACTAATCCAGCCAGTCAAGTTGCGTGGATACGTGACGTCCTGTCGCTTGTCGAGCGCTTGCAACCACCGGCTTCAGTGACGTCCACAGGCTCTACGACTGATGCAACAGTCGGGCCCGCTCAGATATCTGATCCCGAACTGCAACGTCTCATCAACGTTGCGGTACCCCTACTTGTTCAGATCTCGAATCAGCAACAGCAAACTCCGCTGCCGGCGCACGTCGTGGAGGCAATCTATCTGCGTGCGACCTGCGAGGCGACGGGAGCGTATCCAGAGTTTATCCCACATAACCCTCGTACCGCGTTCCGGAACTACGAACGTGCTGCGAAGGCAGGTTTCCATGCCGCCTGGTTCAAGCTTGGTAGAGACTATGAGAATTTCGGAGACGTCGGGCACGCGAAGGACTGCTTCGAGCGCGGTGTGAAGTTCAATGTCGAGAGTTGTCTCTACGTACGTGATTGCGCCATTCCTGGTACCCATGTCGCTAATCACGATACTCGCAGCGAATGGGCATGGCTAACCTCATGGGTCAGCTCGGTCTCCCCGCGAACGCCGAGGCTGCGCTGCCGCTGCTCATCCGCGCCGCCGAACATGCCACGATCGAGGCTCCTCAGCCTGCCTACGTCTACGGGCTGCTCTTACTCAACGAGTTCACCCACATCTCGATTCCTCCCCCATTGTTCGCGCCGTACATTGCCCCAGGCTCCTCGTTGCAGGTCGAGGCGCGCAAGCACCTCGAGCGCGCTGCATACCTCAACTTCGCGCCTGCACAGTACAAGCTCGGGCACGCTTACGAGTTCGCGATGCCGCCGTTCCCCTTCGATGCGCTGCTCAGCGTGCAATACTACTCCCTCGCTAGCCAGCAAGGCGAGATCGAGGCGGACATGGCCCTCAGCAAGTGGTTCCTGTGCGGCGCCGAGGGCGCATTCGAGAAGGACGAGGGGCTCGCGTACACGTTTGCCGAAAAGGCCGCGCGGAAGGGGCTGCCGAGCGCCGAATTCGCGATGGGCTACTACGCCGAAGTCGGGGTTGGTGGTCCGAAGGACCTCGAGGTGGCGTGTAAGTGGTACACCAAGGTACGTACTGCCCGCTTCATCGCATAGCCTTCGGGCAGCTTAATTCCGCGCGCTTCCAGGCTGCACAACACGGCAACACGGACGCCTCCGAGCGCCTGCAAGCCCTGTCGCAGCCCGCACCGCAGTCGCTCTCTCGGGAAGAGCACGAAAATATCACTGACAGCCGACTCGTCCGCAAGCGCACGCAGGCGAAGCAGCGCTCAGAGGCAACCCCGGGCGTGCAGCGCACGTCGATGAGTGCAGGGCAGGGGCAGCAGATCCTTGAGGACGCTAAGCGGTCTTCGCTCACAAACGGACCCCCTGCCGCCGTCGCTCCCGCACAGCTGCCGCCGGTCGCAGAATACAACATGGCTATGCCCCCGTCGAACTCATATAGTCCCCGTCCGAGCATGTCCGGCCCGCCGCCCCAAGCTCCGCAAGCCCGTCCGTTCGCGAACGCGCCGCGGTACAGTCTCGCGGACCCCGGTGTTGGCTCCGCTCCGCCATCAGCGTCCACATCGCCTAGGCCTGGCCTCCCCGTGTCGCCTGCCCCCGCGACTGCTCGCGAAAAGCTTCGACAGCAGACACAGCAGCAGCAGGGTCGCCCCAACGGCGCCCCAGGCGTTGCGCCGTATCCCGAGCCTCCAGAGGAGGATGCGCCGCCTGCTAGGCCTCCTCCTGGACGGGGGCCAAAGACATTCGAGGAGATGGGTATTGTCAGCCACAAGGCATCAGAGGAGAAGGAGTGCGTCATCATGTAGGAGATCTGCTCCGGACTAAGAGAAGTTACGCGAGAATTGCTTTCAGCTTTGCTGTGCTTTTGCAGTTTTGTCTCTGTCTCCAGTCGGATTGTCTTGGGACATCAGTAAAAGTTGCAGATAATTCATAGTAGCAAAGGATCTATAATCACTCTAATTTATTAAATTTGCATACCAAAAGGTGACATCGTAGACGGGTAGAGAGGATTCGGGCAGTCACGCAGGCACTCAGTACACCGAACTGAGTGTATTCGGATGATAGTATCGGATGGGCAATGCCAAGCAGCGTAGTCCAGCACACTATCGGGTGGAGTTGCATCCACATTGTCATTTTCTTGGAGTAAATCCGCTGCAAGATACATTCGATCTTTGCCTCAGGTTAGGTTATGAGACACCTCTTGGGGACCACCTCTACCCGTATTGTTTGGTATGTGCTAGATTTTGCATTACCTGCGGGAAAGCCACGCAGTGCCGGTCTTAGTCTCGCGCTCGCGTAGCATAGCAGTGCGGACTGAGGTACTTGAGAGCCATCCGTGACAGACGGGGATATACATGTCTGCGCTCACTCCACCAGCGAAGGGCGTCGTCCACATCAGGAAAATCTTACATCTACTTTGGCGCTGCTTTTCCTGCTTTGGGCTATTAAAGCAGGAAAAGCGACGAAATCCCAGTCCCCTGGGACTGGGATTTTCCCGATTTCACCGCTTTTGGGGCGCTTATCGACCAGAAAAGATGTAAAAGTGGTAGAAGCAAACACGAGATTTTGCTGATGCACGGAATCCTCGCAATCCGTAGCCAGGTACCTGTCAAGCTCGTCATGAGTGTCCTTGCTCGTGCCACCACCTCGCAGGGCAGACATGTTGTCAAATATATTTCCTGATGTCTGTATCCTTGATAAGCATGACTTCCACTCCAAACGGAGCAAAAGGTACTGTACCTTGCTTGTTCCATTGTCAGATGCTGATGGCGCATCTGGAAAAACCTCA